>MU563244.1:11323390-11399708 GCA_024362625.1 Silurus asotus
CAAGTATAGTATATAAAATTGAACTAGAAAAGAGAGAGAGAGAGAGAGAGATACGGAGACGTGATTAGTTTCATTTAACACCACATAATCAGGATTTGCCCGATTCTTTAAACAGACGCAGATTAGATCATTTGTGGTTAATAATATACACTGTGATAAGGACTGTGTTAATTAACAACCTTATCTGTTCAGTTTCCTTATCAGAAACACACACACACACACACACACACACACACAGAGAGAGAGAGAGAGACGGAGACGTGATTAGTTTCATTTAACACCACATAATCAGGATTTGCCCGATTCTTTAAACAGACGCAGATTAGATCATTTGTGGTTAATAATATACACTGTGATAAGGACTGTGTTAATTAACAACCTTATCTGTTCAGTTTCCTTATCAGAAACACACACACACACACACACACACACACACACACACACACACACACAGATTAGTTTGATCAGTTAAAAGGAGACTGTAAAAAGATGGAGGATCTGCTTTTCTCTTGTACATGAGAACAAACCGTTTCTTTGGGCTTTTGCAATAGAATTAGGCGTTAACATGAAAAAGAAACGCTGACTGGATTACAAAAGTCTGCAAACCGGCAGGAAACCAAGAAAATCTCATTTATATTCAAATTACACACAGAGACTTGGACAGTTACAGTGTAGTTTCTCTCATGATTAAAAAAAGTTTTAATGCCATGTGCCTGTACTGCCTCTGATTTATACATCGCACAGAGAAACACAAATCAATGACAAGGATGAAAATGTTTAAAATAACAATTTATGTAATCATTTATTTTTACACTTTTCTTTCTCAAATTCTTTCTACAAAGCTGCATTAAGTTCAAATGTTTATTTAATGTCCAATGAATTTAACAGTCATAACCAGGATCACTACTTTTAGTATCACTACTAACTCACTTTTCTCATTTATATTAAATTAATTATTCTTAGTAAGACATCAAATTACCCGTAAAAAAAAAATTTAATAAATGAAGAATTGTACATATACATTAAATGGACAAAAGTATTGGGACACCTGACTTTTCCAGCCATATTCCCCAAACTTTTACCACAAAAGTTGGAGGCACACAGATGTATCAGACGTCTTTGGATGCTGTCGCATTACATTTATTTCTTGATTTTACTGATAGAACCAAACCAGCTCCATGAAGATCTATTTTACATGGGTTGGAAGATATGGAAGATCTCCATCTATAGCTATAGAGCTCGGACGTCAACCCTATTAAACACTGAATGTGAGCACTAAAATTTTGCACCTCAGGCCTTCTCGCTTTTCCTCAACTACATCAGTACCCGACTTTTAACACTCTTGCGGCTGAATGAATCTCCACAAGCACAGAAAGGAGTTTATTAAAAGAGCAAATGGGAACTAAAAGTGGAACGGGGTGTGTAGTGTATGCATAAGAAGGCAAATAGCGCTATACTCCGAGCGAGAGTTTTCCACCCTGTGCCTCGTTTTAAAGCATTCAATGTCAAAATATTGATTGTTTTCAAATCTCAAGAAAAAGGAAACGCTACACGTAACACGGGACCCACTCAGACTCTCAGTCTCCCGGAGTGTCCCGGATAACTGTCATCTTACGTAAGTGACTGTCGCTGTACCTTTAGTGATCGTTTCCTGGTATAGAAATAGAAGCGATGTGGAACTGTGGAATGACCCCAGCGGTTCCCTGAATTCCGGGTCTGACGCGACCCGCCACCCAATCCCATCCCCGCACCCCCCCGCCAGCGCAATTCCCTTAATAGTCTATAACATTATTCAGGCTTTAGCAAAGCTTTGTGAAAGGTTATCATGGAGCCGTAAATTGAGCATAATGAGGCGGCGCAGATGAGGGAGAGGGAGAATGCGTCTTGTCTGCGCTGCCTTTACCGAGCAGAAGTGAAATTGATTTTGTTCTACGTTACTGGAAAACCGCTAAGTGCCTCGTCTTTGTTCGTAATTGTCCAAGAGACACGGGCATCAGGCTTTTCTTAGTCACACACAGTGAGAAGTTCTCTCTCCACACACACACACACACACACACACACACACACACACACTTCTCAGCAAGGCTGTCTGATTTTCAGCATGTGTGTATGTGTGGTTTTTTTTTTTTAATTATGCAAAATAATTATAATAGTTTGTATGAATTTATTTAAATTAATATATATATATATATATATATCATTATTCATACTGTTATTTTAATATATTTAATATTATTGTGTTTTTGTAATAAAACAATACATCTTGGTGTTTTTTCCCTATACAATCCTATTGCACATCTTTTGGATGAACATGAACTCTGACTGCACCTCAGACCTCCTCACCTTCTCACCTACATTACCACCTGATTTCACAAACGATCATGTAACTCGATGAATCTTCACAAATCTCCACATGCGCACTCGAAAATCTAGTGGAACATAGCAACCTAATTGTCTGTAGTGATGCCCACATCTGATCTACGATTTTCCAAAGATGTTCTATTTGGTCCTCAATCATATCAGACAAAACTGATCCAGGCGTGTGGAAAAACCATGTGTGAAAAACTAAGTACGCCTCATGGTTCAATAACTTGAATCTCCTTCAGCAGCAATAACTTGAAGTCATTGTCCTCTGTATGACTTTATCTGTCCCTCACATTATCGTGGAGAAACCGTGGCCCAATCTTTACCATCTACACCGACCAGACATAACATTATCACATTATCACATTGAGCGTTAAAGTGAAGAACACTGATAATCTCTTCATCATGCCACCTTTAAACGGGTGAATTTATTTATTAGGCAGCAAGTGGACATTTTTTTCCTCAAAGTTGATGTTAAAAGCAGGAAAAATTGGCGTAAGGATTTGAGAATTTGAAGAATTGTGATGTCTAGACGTCTGGGTCAGAACATCTCCAAAACTGCTGCTCTTGTGAGATGTTTCTGGTCTGCAGTGGTCAGTATCTATTAAAAGTGCTACAAGGAAGGAACTGCGGTGTTGAAAACCGCCATGATGGATACATCCGGCAATTAAAACCGTCCGTGTGGAAACATAGCAATGTGATTTACATAATTTATTAAAGAATATTTTTACGAGCTGCCGTGTCGTCTGAAAATATATAACCAGGCGTGTCTGTTTGAGGGACTGGCTGAAAGTTCAATAGACATGAACAAGTTCTTCGGAAAACACGTCGACCTTCTTTAAAAACGTGTCTGTGTTCTTCATGCTCTATGTCGAGTATAGTCTCAGTAATAATAAACATAACATTTGCATAAAGCATCAATATTTGTTTATGCGCATGTTGATTAGAGGATTAAAAACGTGAACAGTATTCATTTCAGGTGCATTTAGAACAGATAGAAATGTGCGATTAATCACGAGTTAATTAACGACAATCATGCGACTGACCGCGATTAAATATTTTATTCGATTGCCAGCAATAATTTATATATATACGTATAAAAACACCAACATTTCGTACATTTTCATAACATATATTTATATTGTTCTAATGTCCGATCAGAAACCGAAACTTTAAAAACAGGAACTGTGTGAAAATTTATGTAGGATTTTTATAATAAATAATAGAGTTTTTAATGTCATTTATGATTCGTTGTATAAATTGATTTCTTTCTCAGTGTGAACGAAAAGTGAATTTGAATTTGAATTAAAAGTTAGTGACGAGAACTGAGTGAAATCCTCTCGGACAATTCTAAAAGACCAGCCCTGAAATATTCATCATTTTTGAGCTATTCTAGGGAACTGTGTTTTGTGTGTGTGTGTGTGTGTGTGTGTGTGTGTGTGTGTGTAGATCGGATGTAGCAGTCGAGCTCTGTGACCACACACCACATTTGTGCACTGTGTCAAATGAAATGAGAGTCTGGGCAGCGTCTCCGACGTCACCCCCCGTCTACACGTTTCCAGCGTGTTACGCCGTTTCTCACACAAACGCCATGGCGTTAGCGTTCCGCTAATCACACACACACACACACACACACACACACACACACCAATCTGTTTCACTCCCAGTGATGGAGAGCAGAATTACTCTGGCAGCAGATAAAGGCGTGTTTATATCTCTGGTGCTCTCGTGCACACACGATGATGGAACACGAACGCTGACCTGTAAGGAACTGATGAGCTCTCTGGACCGAGTCTCGATTCTGATTGGTCGATCATTTTTCCCATCGCAGAGTCTCCGAGTGTCACGGCTACATCTCGCAGGTTATGGCGGACGCTCACGTATGTAGGTTTTCTTATCGGTTATGGAAGGAATCTCCAGTGTCACAGCATCATCGGGACAATACTGGACACCTGACTTCTCCAGCCATATATGGTTCTTCACCAAAATGTTACCACAACGTTGGAGGCACACCATTGGTCCAGAAGTCTTCGGATGCTGGAGCATGAACTTTCACGTTCATTTAAACCAGCAGATCCCATACCTGAAAATCCAGCATGACCACACCTCTGTCCACAAAGCTATAAGGATGAGTTGGAGTTTGAAGATCTCCTGCTTTAGAGCTCTGACCCTCAAACCTCAACATCTTTTAGATGAATGTAAACGCTGACTGCACCCCAGGTCTCCTCACCTTCTCACCTGCATCACTACCTGACTTTACTACATGTGGTGGAATAAATCTCCACAAAATCTGGTGGAACATCTTCCAAAAAGTGTGGATGTAATTATAACAGAAAATTGAGACTAAATGTAAAAATTTCAAAACACTAATTTTGTAAACATCTCATTCCCCATTGTCTCCATTTGTTCTTATTAATAACCTCCATTCGGGAGAGATGTTCCTCTAGATGTTGTGGAGATTTGTGGAGATTCATTCAACCACAAGGGTGTTAGTAAAGTCAGGGAGTGATGTAGGTGAGAAGGTGAGGAGGCCTGGGGTGCAGTCAGCATTCACATTCCCCCACATACGGTTGAGGTTTTGAGCTCTACAGCAGATCTTCACCCATGTGAAGGAAAGGGAAGAAATGTCATGCTGTTGCATCCTAAAACATCTGGATAACTTTGTAATAGTTTGAGGAAGAGATCATGGGTCCTAGTACTTCTCTTCTGGAAGGAGAAGAAGAATCGTGAAACTCACCTGTCCACGCTGATGACGCATAAGGTCATGATGGACGCCGTGCAGCACATGACGTCCATCCCGATGAAGACGTTGCAGAACGCTTCTCCGAACAGCCATTTGCCGCCGGTGAGGTCGGTGGCGATGGCGAAGGGCATGACCCCGAGCGCGACGGACAGGTCGGCGGCGGCGAGCGACACGAGCAGGTAGTTGGAGGGCTGCCGGAGCTTCTTCACTACGCACACGGCCACCACCACGAGCGCGTTCCCGATCACCGTCACCGCCGTGACCGCGGCCAGCGCCAGACCCACGGCCACCTTCTCCGCCGCCGCGAACTCGAGCGGCCGCTCGGCGCACGACCCGTTGCCCTCGTCCCTGACTCCGACCCCGACACCGACCCCGATCCCGACTCCCCCGCCACGGAACGTGCGCGAGGAACCGCCGGCGACGTCATGATCCCGAGCCGCGGAGAAGAAGAGCGTGGAAGCCGACGGAGACGAGTTGAACATCTCTGGCGCTGGAAATCCCCGGCGGTGTGTGTGTGTGTGTGTGTGTGTGTGTGTGTGTGTGTGTAGGTGTGGGGGGGGGGTGTGGGGGGTGGGGGGGGGGGGGGGGGGGGGGGGGGGTATATGGCGCGCGACACACCTCTCCAAGAGCGCATGCTGAACCACGAGCGCGCATTCCCTTCCTCGCGCGCTCTGAGTGTGTTTTTTTTTTTGTTTTGTTTTTTATCAAACGTTAAAAAAAAACATTTAAAATAGCAATTAGATGAATACAAATGATGGACAGATCAGGAGGAAAAGGGAGGGGGAAAGAACAAAAAAGAAAGGAATAAGGTTTGGAGAGGGGAAAAAAAGCGAAGCGCGCACGCAGAAGGAGGGAGAAGGAGCGATGCGCGCGCACTCGTTCACACGCTCTCTCTCTCTCTCTCTCTCTCTCTCTCTCTCTCTCTCTCTCTCTCATTCTATCTATCTTTCATTTTCTCCAGCTCTCTTTCCATTATATCTTTCGACTTCGTTCCTACTTTCTGTTCCTTCCTTCTTTTTTCTCTTCCCTCTTTCCCCTAATCACAGCCCTCTTTAATCATTAGTTCTCTCTCTCTCTCTCTCTCTCTCTCTCTCTCTCTCTCTCTCTCTCTCTCTCTCTTTAAATCCTCTTTGTCTTTCCTTGAACACTTTAATTCTTTCTTATCCCTCGTTTTTGTCCGACTCTTTACTCATCCTCTCGCTCTCCATATCAATCTCTCATTCTCTCTTTCTCTCCTTCCATTACATCTTTCATAAACTTCTTTCCTTCTTTCTGTCCCTCCCACTATTTACTGTCTCCTCCCTTTTTCTCTTCATCGCACTCCTCTCTCTCTCTCTCTCTCTCTCTCTCTTTCTCTCTCTCTCTCTTCCTGTATTCTTTGTCTCTCCTCATTTTTTCTACCCTTCTCTCTCTCCTGCTCTAATCACCTCTCTCCCTCCGTCTGTCTCTATTACTCTCTTAAATCTTTCTCTCATTTCCTTTATCTCCTCTCTCCATCTTTTCATTTTTGCTCCTGTTTTGTTCTGTCTTAATCTCAATGCACACTAACCTCCTCTTTTCTCCCTTTTTCAATCCCTCCTTCTTTTGATCACTCTTGTTTGGTTTCCCTTTATATTCTCTCTCTCTCTCTCTCTCTCTCTCTCTCTCTCTCTCTCTCTCTCTCTCTCTCTCTCTCTCTCTTTCGCAAATGGTGATCCCTTCTCCCTCATCTCTTTCCCACTTCAGCTGCAATCATCTCCATCTCTCTCTCCATCTCTCTTGTGCTCTTTTAAATCCTTATTCACCTTTCTCTCTCATTCTCTCTGTATCTCATTTTCTTCTCCCTCTCTATAATTCTCACCCACTCACCATCCCATTTCTCTCTCTCTCTCTCTCTCTCTCTCTCTCTCTCTCTCTCTCTCTCTCTCCTTGTCTCAGCAAACACACCTGTTTATCATTCATCATCTGATATTAAGCACAACCTCATAAATCTTGTAAAGTGGCAACTCGCTCCTTTCCTCTCTCTCTTTCTCTTTCTCTATCTCTCTCTCTTTCTTCCTCTGCCTCCTATCCCTTCCTTCATCACTTTCTCCTGCTTAAATATCTGTCTTAGTACATTCGCTATCTATTTCTCTATCTTCTCTCTATCTCTCTCGCTCCCTTTCTTGCTTTTTTTTCTTGTTTCTCTCTCTCCCTGTCTCTCTTTTGTCACTCTCTCTGTCCTCCTGTGCAAATATGTCTTTTACTATCTATTTCTCTCTCTGTCTCTTCCTCTCTCTCATGCTCCCTTTCTCCCTCTTTCCATCATTGTCTCTCTTTCACTCTATCTCCGTCTGCCTCTCTTTCTGTCTCTTATCCTGTCTTCATCACTACTTCTTGCTCAAATATGTCCTAGTACCTTCACTATCTACTCTCTCTCTCTCTCTCTCTCTCTCTCTCTCTCTCTCTCTCTCTCTCTCTCTCTCGCTCTGTGATCATATGAGAAACCCTTGGCTGTTTGTTGGCTCTTTGCCTGTTAGATAAAAGTGACATTTTAATGAGTTCTTTACTCCATTTAACACCTTGATTTTCACTTCAACACTCACACAAAGTCGCGTCATTTCCCTCGCCGACGTCCACATTCGCATGCGACTGCAAAACCTTTAGGATTTCAAACCGAAACAAAGAAAACCTTCTGAAATGTAGTCCAGTTCTGAGAGCTTCAGTGCTGATGCTGAATTTATTCATTTTAAAAATATACAGTTTAAAAAAAATGCTTTACAATCCAGATCTAGAAGTATAAGAATCCAGAAGACTGGTCCACAAAACAGATCTTTGTTACGTTTTTCACAATTTAAACACTCTACTAAAAAAAAAAGTAGTGGGAAACAGTAAGAATGAAGATGGAAAGATGGAGAGAAATGACTCGGATCTGACGTTCTTCCCCAAACTGATTGATCTGGAGCCAAACAATTATCCGTTCACTTAAACAAGAAGATCCAAAAATCTGTTCAGGCAGGCCATGTGGAACAAAGTGCATAAAGACACCTCTATGAAGATATGCTTTACATGGGTTGGAGTGGAAGATCTCCAGCTGTAGACCTCTGACCCTCAACCCTATCAAACAGGATGATCTATATAAGTACCTGAGTTTCTAACACCCTTGTAGCAGAATGAATTTCCAAAAAAATCTAGTGGAACATCTTCCCAGGCGTGGAGATTCTTATAACAGCAAACGAAGATTAAATAATGGAATGGGATGTTGAGAAACCGCATAACAATGTCATGGTCAGGTCCAATTTTCCATATGAGACACAACAATAATAAATAGCGTTTATTCACTCGCTACACTGCGTCCAATTTTGTGCACACACAAGCAGAAATCAACCTTGAAACCCCCTCCACATCTGGTTTCCACCCCCCCACTACACCTTTCTGAGCATCACCTCACCCTCAACATCACCAAGCCCACAAATCCGTCCTCCTCTGAGCTTGTGGCATTATCATAGATTATATTATTACATCAGGTTTCACCCACATCACTTCTGACACATCAATATCGAACGACACGACACGCAAAACGTGGGGAACGCTCTATCCATCCGAACAGGGAGAGAAAAAAGTGCTGATATTCCTCCTGAAAGGAGCGAGTGCATAATTCAGACTGATGTGTGAAAGTACGGATTTGCATACCACACACTTTTGTAGTGGAACGTGTATCTGTAACGAAGAGGAAAAAATGGAATGATGTTCTCTCCCTCTCTCTTTCTCTTTTTCTCTCTTTCTGGCAGCTCATCAACTGTCACTGTGATTATTCGTGCAGCAGAACAGCAGCTGGGTCACCTCACCTGAGCCGTGGTCCTGGGGAGAGAGGATCAGATACAAACCGACAGCTTTGTCACACACTTGTGTGACAGAATGTGTGGGCCGAGACGGGGGGGGGGACGGGGACGATCTGTTCTCACTTTCTGGTCTGCAGGTGAAACCGAAGCCGGGTCTCACTGCTGGTGTGGAGACGTGGGATCACCTACTAAAAGAGTGCTTACTTTTGCAATTTTCATGTCAGGTTAAAATTTGCATATTGATTCAGTTCTTTTATTTTTCTTCTTCTACAAGAGCATCTCTGACTGCCTTCATGCATTTCTTTATTTCATGTATCGTTTCTATAGAAACGACTTACACAGGCACTTTTTTTATATAACGATGAACAAATAAAACAGGTTTTTATTCCGGGTTTTTAATAAGAAAAGCATCAATTTAAATATTCATTTATGTAAATTACACATTTATCGCAGGAGACTAAGCTAAATGTATAGTGTCAGTATTTATGTGTGTACTTTTAGGTCATCAACAGCAGGTTCGAATGACTTGTGTGTGTCAATAAACCTGATTCTTAAACCGATTTAAACATTAATTCAAGTGTCCTTTTATTAAATGTCCAAAAAAATAATATTTTGAAAAAGTGTTGGAGTATAAGAGGCATAAAACACTTCCAGATGTCAACCTAATGCAACCTCTTCTTTTTCTTTCAGCTTCTCCCATTAGGGGGCGCCACAGCAGATCATCCGTCTCCATACCCCCCTGTCCTCTACATCTGCCCCATTCAACCCAACTACTTAACCACCTCCCTGATCTTCCTCTTTTTTCTTCTTCCTGGTGGCTCCATCCTCAGCATTCTCCTACCGATATACCCCATGTCCCTCCTCTGCACATGTCCAAACCATCTTAATCCAAAACGTCCTACATGCGCTGTCCCTCTAATAAACTCGTTTCTAATCCATCGTCGTCACTCCTAACGAACATCTCAACATCTTCAGCTCTGCTACCTCCAGCTCCACCTCCTGTCTTTTACTCAATGCCACTATCTCTAAGCCATACAACATCTCAGGTCTCAAAAAAGTTAGCAAACAAATAAGGAAACCATTAGGGGGATTTTTAATGCTAACAAGGTTAATTGGCAACAGGGAAGTAAGATGATTGGGTATAAAAAGAGCAGAGGTGCAAAAGTAAACACATCCTTCACTCAGTAGAAGAACAAAGGCACATGTTTTAAAAGTCTCTGGTTAAAGTTGAAGTTCTGACTGCACTTTATTACTCAGGTTAAAGTAAAGAAGTTTGGGCTCTGACATGTTCTTCAGTAAAAAGTAGTGATTATTACCACCTGTTTTAGTGTCACGCTGGAAACTCAACCTCACGTCATATCAATATATTCATAAAATGTTGTTCTTTAATGAATGTATCCAGACTGAAGATCCACCATGTAAAACACAAGGAGAGAAAAGATGATGATGATCAGGAACGTCTCTGTTCTCAGTCATGTTCTCATCACTGACTCCCTCTGTCTCATCCACGTAGACCCCAGACTTCTTACTGCCTTCTGCCTGCTGATTGTGAGCTTCAGAAACTAGTCTCCGTCTGTGGTGTGAGAGAGACAGGAAATGATACAGCAGTGGAAAAAGTGGTGCAATGACAGGAAACAAGTAAGAAAATTGATCGTGTCACCAGATAAATCTAAAGTAACGAGTCTGTTTTGGAAATGTAAGAAGTAGAAAGTACAGATATTTGTGTAAAAATGTAATAAATTCAAGTAAAGTATTTGTACTTCATTACTTCCCACCTCTGAAATTCCCTCTATGGGGACCCCTACTGGACAGGAGTGTAAAGTACAAGAGTAAATGTACTTTGTTACGGTACTTAAAGTAATTTTTAGCTACTTTCTAGTTTCACTGAGAATCGAAGGTAGAAGCAACGTTTACTCTCCACACAACTACATTTAGGATTCAATATATGTACTTTTTTTACTTCACTATAATTGAATTGACACTAAACGTAAACCTATTACATTTTCTAATCGGTCAGTCAGCTATAAAATTTGGTTTTACTTTATTTAAAATGATCTACTTTCACTTTTTTCCATCTATTAAATAACCAAAAGTTCTTCTACTTTGTGATCTGATACTGTCATTTTCTGATCACATGCACATTATCAACTTGTGCTGTTAATATCATGAACAGCAGCTACGCTAAATTCCTCTCCACTGCTTCTCTTTCTCTCCCCATCCCGAGACACCCTGAGTTTGCTCCAGCTCCAGTCACGTCCCACCTCATGAAGATTATGGACTTTAAAGAAGTAGATGCCAAACTCACAAACATCCCGAACCATCTAGAGACGTACCAGTGCCAATTGGATCCCGCTACATGTGTGGAGTTTTGACATTGGACCTCCGGGAATGTTTAAAGGCTCTGGCATGAAGAAGCTGGTGCTGGATCTGTGATGATCACAAATGATGAGCTCAGTAGCTCCTACTTTTATACCAAAGACTGTTGAAAGAACATTTACTTATAATCTTATACTCTAGTGCTCATGTTAGTTCTCACCCTCCAGTGTTCTGTATTGTTGAAAGATTTATGATCAAACTCTTGATGTCACCCAAATGAGGATGAGGGTACCCTTTTGCATCTGGTTCCTCTCAAGGTTTCTTCCTCATAACATCTACGAGAGGTTTTCCTTGCCACAGTCACCATGGCTGCTCATCAGGGATAAACACACACCATTCACCTTCACTGTTGATTTGTGTAAAGCTGCTTTGAGACAATGACTGTTGTGAAAAGCGCTATAGAAATAAACTTGACTTGACTTGCTATTTGTTACCCTTTTTGAAAGATTGCGTAAAAACGTATTGTTGTTAAGGAGGCTGTTGTGTTGTTGGTTAATGCAGTATTGAGGTGAACAATCTGTTTTGTATTTTAGGAAATAATTGTTTTTGCCTACGTTCAAGTACTCAAATACTGTTCAGTTCAGATATTCGAAGTTTTTTACTCAAGTCATATTTAAATTGCTTGTTAACTTGAAATGGAAAGTTTTGCAGTATTGACATTTAAATGGATGTTTGAATAAACTTTTACTGAAGTATGATTTTCAGCTTGTCTTTACACCTCTGCTTTTTGCCAGACTTCTCCAGACAGTAAATGGTTGGACCCACTGGTTTACGCCAGTTCTTTGCTGACGGCACTGCAGGACATGTTCCAGTGTCGAAGGGAAGTAATCATGATGTGTGCTTTATCTGCTGCATTAGGTTTCCTCGGCTGACCACTGCGTCTACCTAAATATGAAATTGATGATCACGAGCACCTGCTTGGTGTTACTGGTTAATCATATACCTGACTCTGATCCAACCAAATCCCTGACGTGTGCACGTGTACAAAGTGTGCAGATGTAACACCTGAAAGCCAAAAAAGTGGTCACACCAGATATTGATTTGATTTCGATTCGTCTCCTGTTTGCTCACAGTGTATTTTTTTTATAGACAAAAATACACAAAATATATTTCTAAAACATTTTTACTTCACAGCAATTCTTCACATCTCACTAAAGCTTTTTCCACAGTACTGTATGGTTTTAGAGATACACAGTGGAACCTTGACACTCGCGACCTCCATAGATCTTTTCATACGGAAGCGGACTGAGATCAAGTCGTGAAAAATCTGATAGTTGGCGAGAAGCCGCAATAAATGACATGTTTGAAAAACTATTTTATTATTGCTTTATTCCTTATCTAAAGTAGTAAATCAACCATTTATGAGAAGTAATTCACAATTTTTGCTCAGTTTACAGTATTCCATCTGTATATTATATTCATGGTACATATACATCAGTAAATTACTGTTTATAGTCCTATATCATGTATAAACTGTATATCCTGCACTTGCTGTTATTATACTCTGGTTAGACCCAAACTGCATTTCATTGCCTTGTACTTGTACATGTGTAATGACAATAAAGTTGAATCTAATCTAATCTAATCTAATGTACATTTCCTCTTAAAAAAAGCAACCATTAAAAGGAGAGTCAAAACCTCACCATTTTTTGTAACTCGTGAGTGGTCAAAGAACGACTATCGAGGTTGCACAGTATATGACATTTTCTTTGTACGTCCCCACATACAGCGAAAGCCCTGGTTTACAGGGACATTGTTATTCTGGATCCGGTTTGGGTCTCCAATAGACCTAAATTATACTTTAATATAGTTTTTCAGTGCAAAGGGCGTCAAACTGGGACTTTTAATGTTACAGGTATAAAAACGGATGCTAGCATGCGGTTACTACAGGCAGTAGTATGTGGCTAGTGAGTCCTATTACCTATAGGTGGCGCACGAGTCACTGGTCGGTCCTAACATCGTTAATCAAGATGGCAGACAACAGTGTATGGAACAGTGTGTAGTGATGAAGTTTCTTGTGAATGAAAGTGAGGATATTTGAACAGTGTAAACGTTTTAAAGATGGACGTAAGTGTAGCAGGCGGTCCCTGGATGGTTCGGACACACTGAAATGTTTCTATGCCGTATATTGAAGGACGTTAGTTGGTACCCTGGGATAAGTGTATAAATGTAGCAGGGGAGTATTTCAAACAATACATGCATTTTTAACTCTTTGGAATTGGTTCTTTTATTTTATAAACTAAAAGCCCCTCGTAGCTTGATTTCATGAAATGAAATGGATTGACGGCGTTGAGTCGGCTACGAGGAAAAAATCGATCCGGAGAGCCGTGTTCACAAGCTAAGCTGTTCTATCGCTAATTATGCAACAGCACTTCTTGGAAAGTGCACTCAGACTTGCGGACCTGACGGCGAAGACATCTCACACGTTCATTACTTCGCATTAGTCATCGGCGTGACGTGCCGTCGCTCGAGTTCTGCCCTTTTCCGCTCCCCTCAGGTCAGTGGGCTTCCGTAATGGATAATAATAGGAGGCGGTGTGGTCAATTTTTGGCTCGGTTCAGGTACAAAAGGGCAGATTTCCCCAGGAGACCTGACTGCTTTCCTCATCAAGCCTCAGCGCTCATTATTTACTGAATAAAGTCACTGTGTCAGAATCCATTCGTGTCGGAGTGTCGGATCCAGTTACATTTTCGGCACGAGCTAACTCATACACGGCAGCCGTGACCTGATTCTTTTTTACGTTTATAGCGTTTAGAAAAACTGTTACATTTTTTTTTTTCATGCAAATCATTTCATTATTCCAAAGAATCAATTATTGTTCAGCTGTTGAACAAATCCTACTATTTTATATTCAAATGTGAACCTGGTTCGAAATTCGTCTCTGTTAAAGTGCACAGTTCTGAGGAGAACCTCCAACATCCATGTCCTTGTCCCACAAAAGCTACTATAGACTACAGAAAGGTTCTTCACACTCAAGAATCTCAAAGCTGATCATATATTGTTGGTGTGTAACAGTACACTTATTTCTTCCGAGACGTTTTGTTACGTGGCTTTCGGTAATGCAGTTCTTACAATCTGAATTTCTTTCGAAGGCATTAAGTCACAGAACGTAACTTTGTTTAGTCTTCGCCTCGCACATAAAGTGCAGTATCACTGTGTCTACTCACTCCATTCCCGAAACACTGTTTTGATGTGAGTGTGCATGAGATCGATGCCACTTCCCTTTATCGACGACGTTTTTACGACTGTCTATGGATCCTTTAAAATCTGATGTCCAGCTTTAATAAAAATGGACTGTTGTGTGGCCCTGAACAGACACTACAGTGTGGCAGAGAACCTGAGCACAGTGTCTGATCCAAAACTGAGACACACCTTGATGAAGTACAGACTCAGTAGACACATCTGGCCGTGGAGACAGATGGAGAGACACACGGTCCAGGCTGCCCCGAGAGCAGAGACTCTGCCAACAGTGTTTACTGAGAAAAAACTGCAACTTTTTTACTAAATACACCAAATTTAACCACATTTAAACTGAATTCTTCACCAAAATAAACCAAATCATCCCCAATTTTAACTCTCGCTCAGGCACGACAAACTGCTCCCCCTACTGGGGAGCACAGAGAACTGCACACTCACAGCCCACTACATACACACCTGCCACCAGGTGAGGGACAGTGTATGACATTCCACACACACACACACACACACACACCTTCTTTTCTTTCCTTTTTATTTTGTTATTATTTAATTTAATTTGTATTTATTATAACTATTCTGTTTATAGTTTTTATATTATTATAGTTATACTACAGTATATTATAGAGTATATACTTTATTATATACAGTATTATTATGGTATATTGAGTGTGTCTGTATGTTTTATGCTTTTGCAATACGAATGTCCATATTTGTCATGCCAATAAAGCAACATTTCAATCTTAAATCTTGAATTTTGGGGAAAAGAGAGAGAGAGAGAGAGAGAGAGAGAGAGAGAAAGAAAGAGATGGGGGGATTTATAAAAGAACTTACTTAAGAATGTCATGTACATGGAGACATAAGGAGGCTGTGTGTAATGTGTAATGGTGCCTGGTGTTTATGCAAATTTCATTTTTTTGATACTTGATATTAAAAATTAATCTGACTGTGATAAAAGGCCAGTTAAAAATGAGAACAGATTCTGAGGGTGCTGTTAACATTTGTTGTTGAAATGTTTGTTTGTGTGTGTGTGTGTGTGTGTGTGTGTGTGTGTGTGTGTGTGTGGTCAGCTAAGAGGAAAATGCCTGGGTGGACCTCCCAGAACAATCAGAGCAGAACAATGACCCATTAAATGAACCACTATTGCAGGAATCAGCTTGAAAGAAATCAAAACATGATGAAGTGGACGAGACTCGGTCGAGAAGTTCAGGTTAATGAGGCGCTTCATTCCAAACACACTGAAGCTGCCAATCAGATTGTTTTAGCGGGAAACCACTTAATATCTGTTTAGCCCCATGAGCACTGTAAGCTGCAGCAAAGTCTCTTTCTGCCATTGACATATAGAAAAGCACTGCTGTGTGTGTGTGTGTGTGTGTGTGTGTGTGTGTGTGTGTGTGTGTGTTAGTCTGTGGCTGTCTGCCTATGTGTCTGTCTGTCTGTCTGCCTGTCTGTCTGTCTGTGTGTCTGTGGGCATATGTCTGTCTATTTGTATGTGTCTGTCTGTCTGTCTGTCTGTCTGTCTGTCTGTCTGTCTGTCTGTCTGTCTGATTAATTGTAAGTATCTGTGACATACACAGATACTTACAATTAATCTGTCTGTCTGTCTGTTTGCGTGTGTCTGTAGCTGTCTGTCTGTCTGAATGTTTGTCTGTATCTGTTTGTGTCTATCTGTTTGTCTGTCTGTCTGTCTGTCTGTCTGTCTGTCTGTGTGTGTTTGTGTCTGACAGTTTGTGTCTAACTGTCTGTCTGTCTGTTTGTATCTGTTTGTGTGTATGTGTCTGCCTGTCTGTCTATCTGTCTGTCTGTCTGTTTGTATGTGTCTATCTGTTTGTCTGACAGTTTGTGTAAGTGTCTGTCTGTCCATATCTGTTTGTGTGTATGTGTCTGTCTGTCTGTCTGTCTGTCTGTCTGTCTGTGTCTGTTTGTCTGTCAGTCTGTCTGTGACTCTTTTTGGGTATCTGTCTGTGTATGTGTTTTTCTCAGAGAGTCTCAGTCCGTCCTTCTGTCTGTGCATTTCATCAAGTCATAAAGAGACAAAAATGTTATGATATTTGATCTGTGACTAACTTTTATATCAAAGTTTTAATTATTTTGCACACGTGATTTGTTTTACATGAGCAGCAAGACGGTCTAACACATTTCCGCATGTTCGAGGGACGTCGTGGCCTTTGTTCAGGTTATGAGTCATGACATTTATTTCATAGGTTGGTCCCTGTGGTGATGATTCACGCAGACAGAAGGTGAGTCATCGACTATTCTGTGGATTAAAAATGATTTGCATTGAATGCTTATAATTAAAATATCTTTCTGGGCTTTCCAGTGTGTCGTCTAATGGGGAGGGGGGAAATATCCTAACTGTAGTCATGGCTACAGAGTGGGTGATGTGAAGTACATACTTATAAGCTAGTTAAGGTTGACCTGTATCTCAGTGTTATATTGTTTATTGGTATAGATCAGTAATTAGGTTTGAGTGTTACGTTTAATCAGATTAATTGTCAAGGGCGGGTGACACGATGCGTAATATGAAGCTGAATTGTAGAGCATTGTGTGTAATGAGGACACGTCCATCAGCTCGATGCATAAATTGATTAATTAGCCGTATACATAGCCGCTAACCATATTACGGTTTTAATTGTCTCCAGGATTGAAAATTGGCGATTAGCCCTTTTGTGATGTGGCTAAGCGCGTATGTGAGCTAACAGTAAGAGTAAAAGTGGTGTTTCATAGCTAAACAGCATGTTTGGTGAATTCTTAGTGAAAGTCTTCTAGAGTTAATGAAACAGTTAATTTCAATTTATTTAAAAATAATCCACTATAATATTTCATTTTTATCACAAGATTCTTTACCTAATCAACTCAGTTTATGGGAAAAGACTCGAATGTGACTCTCAGCACCAGTGTTGGGCAATAACATGTTACTGTAACGCAGTTATTTTTTAAATAAAGTAACTCCGTTACCGTATGTGTCAGGCGAAAGAACGTGCCGGAAACGGAAGTGAAATCCACAAGGCTCTTTAATGAGAGATAACAAGGCAAAGCACAAAATGGGAAACCGTAATGCAACCCCAGGATAGCTAAACCAGGTGAGAGCTGAGATCAGACAGATGCAAAATAATAACACATAGAGTCACGTAGCCAACGGTAAACTATACTGTGCCGCTTGGGTAGTCCGACAGTGTTCTGTTGCCTAAAGAAGCTGTAGAACGGACAATTAGACGGTGGAGGAACGGGTATTATATAGCATGGGAAGTGATGAGGGCCAGGTGTAGCTGATTAGTAATGGAGTGATAGGTGAAGGTGTGGCTGGTGGATCCCTGACAGTATGGTGTGTTTGTCCGTTACTTTTTTAAATGAATGAAATTGGGCTGAAGTGTAGACTACAGTATAACCTGTTTACATCAGTACACATTGTAGGATTGGTGGATGAACGTTTATTCAGGTCTGTGCGACAGTAACGGCGAGTCGAGGCGAGGCGAGAGCAAGACGAGTTTCTCAAAGTGGAAATATGCTCATTATTTAACTTTAGTTGAGCATAAAGAGAAAAACTTTAAGTCAAATGTAAGTTGTGTCTTTCTGGTTTGAAGCTCGTATCTACTGCTATAAACAGCAACTCCAATCTGTTGAAGCTCCTCCAGAAACTCCATGCCTGAGGAGCTAAAAGCTAGAAGCTAACCCGGTGTTCTGTTCTACATTGTTGATAGTTTTCATACTTCAGCTGTGAAAGGAACATGTTTAAGAGCTCAACACAACAGCTTTTATGATGCAGAAGCCACTTTAGTTTTTGATTGTGAATAAATTATTCAGCTTGTTTTATTTATTTCAGAAATGCTTGTGATGTATTCAGTGTGTGCTGCTTTGACTTTAATACAATAGTGTTTAAAAATTACTTTGTGTTGAAGTCAGTTTTGTGTGTGTAGATCATAACGCATAAAAGGGCATTAATGGGAACATTAAAGAAGGTTCTTTAAAAAAGTAACTAAAAAGTTACTTTTAACAGTAAAACATTACTTTTTGGTGTAAATAATCAACAAAGTAACTAAGTTACTTTTTTAATGAAGTAACAAGTAACTGTAATTAGTTACTATTTTTTAGTAACGAGCACAACACTGCTCCGCACACTGATCTACCAATAAAATGATATTAATGACGCAAACACTGATTGATTTTTATTACAATGATCATGAGCCCAAAACCTTCTTTTTAACTATTAAAAAAAAATCACTTATAAGGCCACGGGCCAATTAGACAGGAGTTTCTTCATCATTTATTCCTCTCTAAATGTTCTGCTTGATGTTGAACTGATGCTGAACTGTAAGTTGGTGATCAGTAGATACACCAAGCACCGATCAAGACAAGTTTTAAACAGAGCGAGCGCTCGATCCTGATTGGTGACTAGCTGCGTGTTTGACCAGTTACGTTTTTATCCTCAATGTAGTGAAGTTCTCAAGTAAAAATCTCCCCAAATGGAAAGTAAAGTACAGAATACTTATGTGCAGTATTTCTTTAAATGTAGATGTACTTTGACACAGTCCATCACTGTCAGGATCACACACCTGGGTGAAATATGGGTTAAAGATTGTTCGCGTTTCCGCAAAAAGTGTGTGTGTGTGTGTGTGTGTGTGTGTGTGTGTGTGTGTGTGTGTGTGTGTGTGTGTGCGTGTGTGTGTCATGTTGCAACAATAAAACACTGAAAAGTGAACTAAAGAGTTAAAATACATAAAAAGGGCTGCCAATTGTTTGCTTATTCCCCCAGAGCCAATGAACTAATATGATACGATGTACATTTCTTAGTTTTATCACGATTAATATTATTTTTAAACCTGGCGGTTGTTCTTCGGGTGTTCATAACGGCTATCTAAGGCAGACAGAGCAGAATTTAATGATCCTGTGTGTGAACTAGATAGGAAAAGGTATATCGAGGTTGGGGAAAGAGAAAATAATGAATGACCTGGGTGACACGGTTTGGAGAAGTGTAGTGAGGCGAAAGTAAAGTGAAGCGATGTTCAAGATAATTACCGCCCATTTCGGCAGTCCTGAAGCTCGAAGCTCGAAGCAGAAACTATAAGATCTGGATTCTGAAGGTCAGGATGAGTTATTGGTGGTGGTTAAATTCAAGCTCCGTTCAATGCACAGATTGACTGGGGTAATCCAGAAGCGTGTGGAGGATCTGATACTGATTTGTATCCGGACTCATTCTGTTCGGCAGATAAAATCTAAGTGAAATGCAGAAACGGAGCCAAACAGGATCTTCTGACCAGGTTGTGAGGATGTGCTTTAAATATTTAACCACCATTATTATTATAACAACAAAAATCCCTAAATACGGTTACTCTATGTAACTGATTAAATAGACCATACAATGATATTCTCATTTTTGTAAGAAATTCTACAACCCTTTATTTTCTGCTCTTCTCTGAAAGGCATTGGTGGGCCTTCATGGCCGGGAAGGTCTTCTCTTCTGCATGAATATGTATTAAATTATTCCCAGTAGTCTATTCTCTACATTTCATAGCTTTTCTCTTGGGTGTGCTGCTTGAACTGGTATATGTTTATGTTTCTATTCAGATTTCAGCCGTCACCTCATGTGTTATTGGGTCAAAAGAATCTGTCATTAGGTCTTTAGAATGAACACTTCAGGCGCCTGCAGCTTAAAATACAATTAGATGTTGAGTTGTGACGATGGCCGGATGGTCAGAGAGCGCACTAGTCAGAGTTCGCAACCTGCACCTTAGCAAAATGCACAAGCTCAAATATATTCAAAGGGATTTGAAAGCTGTTTTTTTTTACATTCCACTATGACTGACGGAGGAGAAGAAATTGATTTGGTCGCAGTTACACTTACAAGGACATTTACAAGAGGATTTTTTCAGGGAAAGCTGAAAATCATGAGGAAAGATCAGCAAAACAGTTTTTTCAAGAATCATTTATACTTAATTTAAAATTTTCAATAATGCACATGGTCATTTTATGAGGTTAAACTCAACAGTTCTGCTAGAGATGATGTATGTGAGTGGTGCAGTTGTGGCTGCAGTGAAAGGAGACTTGTTGAATTGTGTTCATTGGGTTTCTTGCTTTAGTAATGTCATTCTCGCTGTATGAGATACGGGTCTGGGATGCAGCGCTCTGTTATACTCCGTTTTTTTTATTATATTGATGGTCTCTGAAGCCGTGGCGTCATAACGATTGTACTAAAAGGTGGATTGATTCAGGGAGGACACCACTAAAGACCTAGAAGTGAAATGCACGGCCTGCCACTGCTGACAGGTCTGGAGTCTTTTGAGTAAAACTGTATGATTTATTTGCTGTTGATTATTTTCATCTTACGTTCTACATGTACGCTCTGAGCTACTGCATTAACATCTTCCTTCTTTAAGTAAAGTGGTAATGCCATGCAACAAGCATTATGCAATGCCAACCTATGATGCAACACACACACACACAAATCTGGTATATTCTTCCAGTGTATTTTTATTTAAAATGTATATAATAATAAATATTTTTCTCTTTATGTATATTTTTTTTACATTTGATTCTATGCTTATGGGCCACGTGGGCCATCACCCCCGGGGGCCCCCCCCCCCCCCCCCGCCCCGGCTGCTGACGTCATTAGCTGTATTCGCAAATTTTATTGTATATAATTAGCAAATAAAAAAAAAAACAATAAATGTATATAATTAGCAAGTCGATATTTTTTTCGATAGCAAATTGGGGCAATTCGTTCGTCAAATATACTTTAATTCGAGTGTTTATATTCCATATAATGCTGCAGGCGCCAGTTTTTTTTAAGTTAGCTAACATCCGGGCACTTATTAGCAGGGAGACTTATGTATATATTTATACGTATATATTTTTCATTTATTAGGATTGTATGTGGTAATTAAACGTGCATCAGTGTAAAACGTTATACATATACGAATTTTAGATTTTGGTATGATTTTATATATAAATATATATATTTTACTTGATCATAAAGTCTTGTGGGCTGCGTTCCAAATCGCTGCATCAAGTCCCACTCCAAACCACTATCCGGGTTTTATTTACGCGTAAAGTGCACTATTTTGACGCCATATTAAGTGCACTAGTACGCGGATTGACACTCGGCTTCCTAACTGCCTTTCAATCTACACTAGAAACGGGCAGGTAAGACGCCCCCTCCCCAAATAAACTTATTTTATGTATTTATTTTGCAATTAAACGTATTTTTTTTGTAAATAAATTTCACGTGAATGCAAAAAAGATATTAACGCAACAATGTATAGTGATGTTAATAAATAAATATATTGCGGGTTATTATAATGGGCGCCATTATGTTTGGTTGTAAAAGGCGGTTTGTCGTCACATTAATTTTTGCACGTTTTTTGCACGTTTTTTACGTTTTTGCGTTAAATTCAGATACAAAAAACGACTTTTATATATGTGGATATATTTACAAAAACATACAAAATACAGCCAATAAAATATAAACCTTAAAACTCTTAGGGTTTGTTTATCTGTAATAGTGATATGACTATTACATTTTGGCTATTTATTCATTTTATTAGATTTTCTGGTCATTTTATTTAAATAAAGAGAAAAGTTTTAGCATTAGTTTTATTTGCTTCTAAAATTTCCGACCCAAACTACAGAAACCGAGTAGTTTTTTCCCGTTTCTTTGCGGATGCACGGCGAATCGAATCGAAGTAGTGCTACACGATTAATCGTAATAATCGTAATTGTGTGGGCTTCGCAACACGTACTTTCTGAAAAAAAACGGGTTGCCGGTTTTCCGCGATGATTACAGTGTGACAGCGGTGAAGTGTGCAGTAGGAACGACAGACTGGTTCAAGCTGGGGGTTGGACTGCATCAAGGATCGACTCTGAGCCCTTTCCTGTTTGCATTGGTTAATGGACAGGTTGATGGATGAGGTCAGAAAGGAGTCTCCATAGATGTTTTGTGATTTGTGGTGAGAGTATGGAGCAGGTGGAGAGGAGTCTGGAGAGGTGGAGATGTGCGCTGGAGAGAAGGGGAGCGAAAGTCAGTAGGAGTAAAACAGAGTACATGTGTGTGACTGAGAGGGAGGACCAGTGGAGGGGTGCAGTTGCAGGGAAAAGAGGTGGAGAAAGTGGAGGAGTTCAGGTACCTGGGGTCAACAGTGCAGAGTGATGGAGAGTGTGTTGGAGAAGTGAAGAAAAGAGTGCAGGCAGGGTGGAGTGGGTGTGGTTCTTGTGGTTCTTCCCCAAACGTTTACTGCAAGTAAAAGGATGTGGAAGCATTACATTTTCCCTTCACCTGACCTCAATAGGAGACAAATTTAAATCATTTCAATATCACCCACCCTTTTTTTCTATATTTCCCTCGTTGTAGGTGTTGCATGAAACGATCAATGCACAAAAACAGAGTACATGTGTGTGAATGAGAGGGAGAGCAGTGGAGGGGTGCGGTTGCAGGGAGAAGAGGTGGAGAAAGAGGAGGAGGTTAGGTACCTGGGGTCAACAGTGCAGAGTGATGGAGAGTGTGTTAGAGAAGTGAAGAAAAGAGTGCAGGCAGGGTGGAGTGGGTGTGGTTCTTGTGGTTCTTCCCCAAACGTTTACTGCAAGTAAAAGGATGTGGAAGCATTACATTTTCCCTTCACCTGACCTCAATAGGAGACAAATTTAAATCATTTCAATATCACCCACCCTTTTTTTCTATATTTCCCTCGTTGTAGGTGTTGCATGAAACGATCAATGCACAAATGGATCCGAACAAACCTCCGTTTAACCTGGGACTTCCTGGTGTTCCACATGTCCCACTGGCACGTGGTCGAGGTTTACCCACAGACGAACTCTTGTCTGGACGAGCCAGAGGTCTGGGTGTGACGGCCCTCAGCCGAGCTCGAGGTTTATCCGTAGCTTTAGAAGAACCCTTGGCAGGGCGAGCTCGAGGCCTGGAGCTGATTGCAGACGAACCCTCGGTCGGACGCGGCAGGGGTTTATCTTTGATAGCACACGAGCCTTCCGTAGGTCGCGCTCAAGGTCCTGCTGCAGCTCCTGCTGAACCAGTTAAAGGGAGAGGTAGAGGTGTAACGTCCTTCGCTTTAGACCCCCCGGTGTTTCCTTACGGCCGGGGAAGCCCGGGGTTAGCCCTTGACAAGCCTGAGATCATCGTGCAGGAAACGGTGAAGGAGGCCGTCGGTGGAGGGTTCGGCAGAGCCAGAGAGCTTCTTGATATATCTCAGGAACCTGCGGTGGGAAAAGGAAGAAGCATGTCAATAGTTGTGAAGGAGCCTGAACCTCCAGGTACAATTGAACGTAAGGATGTGATTCCCTGCTTGCAGGAGGAAGAGCCTCCCAAAGTTCAGGTAAGATTGAAAGTGTGTTGTTTGGTTGACTTTTGGTGGTGAAATTCTATTAAACGCCAATATTTAAATTGCTGCTCGTGTGATAACCCAAGAACCAAAATCTGAATTCGATTGTGGAGTTGATCCTAACTAGGAGACCGGAAACTTTCCATGGGAATTAACCGGAATTATTTGAGAATTAAAAGAAATAAATGAGAATAAATTTGGAATTTACTAAATTTATATTTAATTTATATTGTTTATTTATGTTTGTATATGATACAGTTTATATACATTTCCACAAATTTTTAATTGTGTGTGTGTGTGTGTGTGTGTGTGTGTGCACGCACACCTGTCTAGGCTGATGTTCCAGGCCCAGGTTCTTCCCTGCTGTCCATGTTCAGAGGAATGGGCATTGAACCAGCCAAAACCTGGGGCAGAGGAGGAGCTTGGGGTAAGCAGCGCACAGAAACCACGTTATGAGTGTGAGATTTGGACAAAAGTATTGGGACACCCGACTTTTCCAGCCACATTGTGGTTCTTTCACAAACTGTTACCACAAAGTCGGAGGCACACCAGTGTACAGGACGCATACAATTTCCTCTTCACTTGTACTAGGAGACCCAAACCTGTTCCAGGATGACGATGCCCCTGTGCACAATTGCAGCTCCATGAAGATATGTATAGATATGGATTTGTAGAAGATAGACCTCCTGCTGTAGAGCTCTAAACCTCCACCCTACTGAGCGATCAGTGTGAACTCTGACTGCACCCCAGAAACCTCCTCACCTCACATACAACACTACACCCTTGTGGATGAATGAATCTCAAACGAATCTCCACAAAATTTGGTGGAACATCTTCCCAGAAGAGTGGAGCTCATTATAACAGCGAATGGGGACTACATATGGAATGGGATGTTCAAAAAAGCACCAGTCTTTTGGTCAGGTGTCCACAAACCTTTGTCCATACTGTGTTTAGTAATTAGAAAAGTATTTAGCATTTGTCTTGTATGTTTTAAGAACAATAATCTTATCGTTTTGTGTGTGTGTGTGTGTGTGTGTGTGTGTGTGTGTGTGTGTGTGTGTGTGCTTCTCTAAGGACGAGGTGCACTCACCGAGTACAAAGATGACGCTCAGTCCCTTGCGCCTCCTGTTGTATCTGCAGCTTTTCAAGCAGAAGATGCGCAATACAGTAGCAGGTAAAAGGGAGGGAAAAACGTGTTATAGCCTCTGTTATAAGCAGGATGATCCATGGATTGTTATACTATACCTTCAGCTTATTTTACTTCATTTGTGTATATTGTGCCTTGTTTATATATAAATATAAGTCTTAATTATACCATAGATACGCTATATTGTCGAAAGTTTGCGGACACCTGGTGGAATGTGAAGCTGAAAAAAATCGCATGCCATACTTCAGTCCCAATTTCAGAGATTTGTGTTCATTTAGCCGCAATGGTTTTAGTAAAGGCAGGTACTGATGTAGGTGAGGAGACCTGGGGTGCAGTCAGCGTTCATATTCATCCCAAAGGTTTTCAGTAGGGATGAGATCAGAGCTCTATAGCAGCCCCAGGCCAGGAGCAAGCAGGAAAGGCCAGGTGTCCCAATACTTTTGTTTCTGTAGTGTCTTATGATCATCAGCATTTCTTACTACATCATGCTGCGATCTACTCTGATGATTAGTGTTTGACAGTGTTGCAGGGAGAGGACTGATCGGAGTCGGAAAAGCTGCCGGTTTCCCATTGGGTCGAGGCTCTGGAGCCCCGCTTTCACCCATGAGCCCGAAAAATCTTCCCGTGACCCCGGAAACCTGCCCTCCGAAAACCGAGCTGAAGATGGAAGCGGCAGGGTGAGCGCGGTCGCCATGGCGTCCTCAATACCCACTTTTGTTGCTGTTGCTTTGACACTGGTGCAGATTTCCGGCCCCATATAAAGTGCTCTCCTGTGGTATTAGTTGCCATGGTTTCACTTGTGTGATCTCTGGCTAGGGAAGGAATTATATCACCAGTGGATCACAAATCAGACTTCCTTCCAAGTGAAAATCTAATTCAAGAGGGAATTGTTTGGTTATAAAATGCATCCCTGCAATTCCAAAACGTGAAGTGGGGGGGGTGGGGGGGCGTCCTGTCCTCGATTATACTTATCGTATATTTTTCATGTTATTTTCATTTGCAAAGTATTTTTGTTCCATTTCAGATCTCCAGCGCTCTTTTTTTTTTTTTCTTTCTTTCTTGCTCTAATAGAGTTCCGCACTCACAATGTACAAACCTTCCTGTCCAACTACCAGTGCTTAAAAAGTAAAAAACTTTAGTTCTGTGTCTCAAAGCACATAATTATACACTATCCTGTATGTTATTGACTTCTTATGTTGCCTTCAGATTTCGCAGGCTTCTAGACTGGAAGTGGAAGTTCAGTGGTTTAAATGTTGAATTTCTAATCAGAAAGTTCTAAGTTTAAATCCCAGCACCACCAAACAAGCAAGATGCTCAACCCTCAAATGTTCACTTGTAATTGCAAGACACCGGAGCAAATGCAAAAAAGCATTTGTCAAATGCTGTATATGTCTTTCTTTCTCTATATATATCTCTTTATATCTCTCTCTTTCATACAGCGAGATGTTAAAGAAAGTCGGATCTAAGGGAAATCCGGTCTCCATCGCCTCCAACTACATCCCCATCCAGTGCCATAACGAAGCAGTGTTTCAGTATCACGTCACGTTCACGTACGTTTAATACAAATCTGTGTGTGTGTGTGTGTGGAAAAGTTAAGACTTTGGTTTGCAGTCTTCTGCATTTTATAGATGACTCAATTCTTTTGAAAGGTAAGATCACACCAATTACGCGTATTTAACTTTGACAGTTCAACTGTTTTGGTTCCTGCTATAGTAAATGTGACCTACATCTTAAGTTTGCATATAAGAATATTAATGCACTGCTTTTAAATGATTGTTATCACTGTTGCATACAGAGGGAGTCAGCAAGTTAGGGTGATTTCGATCGACGGGTCCAGGCTAAAGAATTTGATGAACTGGAGAAAAAATCGTTAAAATGATTAATATAACGGGAAACGGCACCAGAAATAAACTCCAACAGCTTCATTATTAGTGTAGACTAGAGGTTGATCGATTCATCGGTTTTGCCAATTAATCGACACCGATAGTTGATGGCTGGAAATAACGGCTATCTGCAAAAATTTGCACTAATAGTTTTTCCGGGTTGCGTCTGTTGCTAGGGCAGCTGAGGAGGTCCCCTGTCATTATGAGAGCGGCCTCTAGAGGCGAATCACTGTGCTGTTTTTACATGCAAGACTGTGCACTGTACTGCTTTATTACATTACATTTTTTTTATAATTTTTTCATTATATAATTATGAATTTATTAATTAATGAAATCTTATTTATTTTATTTAACACTTTCACGATTTAGTAACTTTTTAAAAATAATTTATTTCAATTTCTCTTAATTATTTTCCTTTTTTAATAAAGTTATTAGTAATATTTGAGGTTTTTTTATTATTATTATTATTTATTTATCCAGTATCTATTTTAAAAAAAAAATTCCGTTGATTAGTCCGTTACAGGCAAGTACGATCCAAATCGTATAAATCGCACTAAACGTAAATCCATCTTTAATGTAGACGTGGCACAAATAGGCGTCAGTGCTGGTAAGTGACCGTGGGATAAACGGGATAATCCAAGGCTGTGTTTTACCAGGATTATGCAACACACAGTTTACCGTGAAGTCCCTCAGAATAAAATTTAATATTATTATTATACCTGGAATGTAAAATAAATGCAGGCTGTCGAGGTTTTGTATTTGCAGAAGATTCATGAAATCTATTTGGGGTCGTTTGTCGTATCCTCAAGACCAAAGTGTCCTCCTGTCAAAAATGATTGCTCTTCCTGCAGTTAGTTCCTAATGTGGTGAGAAAACCACTGCTGGCGGTTTCTTTTTCAGAGTCTTTTGTTTTTACAGCCCCAATCCCAAAATAGTTGGGACTCGTGTAAAATGTGAAAACAGAACTTGCAAATCTCATAAACCCATATATTATTCACAAGAGGTAAACATATCAAATGTTTAAAAACTAAGCAAATTCACACTTTTAGGAAAAAAAATGGTAATTTTAAAATTGATGGCAGCATATCGTCTCAAAAAGACTGCACAGTCCCATGTTTACCACCGGGTAGCATCACTTCTACTGTTAACGACAGTCTGGGAACTGAGGAAAACCAGTTGCTTTAGTTTTGGGAGAGGAATGTTGTCCCATTCTTGCCTGATAGAGGATTCTAACTGCTCAACGGTCCTGGGTCTTCTTTGGCATATTTTTTTCTTTTTAAGATGCGCCAAATATTTTCACTTTACATTTTACACATTACTTCACATTTTACACAGCATCCCAACTTTTTGATTGGAATTTTGGTTATGTAAACTAAAACATAGCTTTCACTGTTGCTTTTGATTGATTTACATTAAGTTAACAAGCTGCGAAGCGCGAAAACATCTCGGAAGATTCTCGTAACCTCGCGCGTAAAATCGATCTCGAGCAAATCATTCGAGTTCAGTAAGCTTCGATAAGCACACTGCACTAAACAAGGCTGAGCGAGTACGGGAGTGGTCTCTTCATCACAGCACAACACGGCCGATATTAATAGAAAGGTGAAATGCAATAAATTGCTAGTATGGATTATGAGGGTACAGGAATTTGAATCTCTGTGGATCGCGTACATGCTAACGTGATTGGTCATGTGATTGATGTGGGTCGTTATCTTCCCTGTTCTAAGAATAAGATCCTTTCATTTATTTTTTTGTCGTTTGTTCTCTGGGGTCTAGAATAAGTAGTTTACCGAGTCCCTGTTTGGTTGATGACGCTTGCTTTGTATTTTAGACCCGTACATGTGTGTGTTTGTGTTTTCAGGCCAAACGTGGAGTCTGTCGGCATGCGCTTCGGGATGATGAAAGACCATCGTTCGACTACAGGAGACGTCGTGGCTTTTGACGGATCCATCCTGTATCTGCCCAAGCGCCTAGAGGATGTGAGTGTGGGTGTGTGTGTGTGTGTGTGTGTGTGTGTGTGTGTGTGTGTGTGTGTGTGTGTGTGTGTTTGTTTGTTTCATGCTAGGCTTATGCAAAGGTTTAGTACTTTCTCAATGTAATATATTTGTGTGTAGTAGAACCCCAGTATCCTTAAGGAGTATGTTCTCATCCCACAATCCTCTCAATCAACCTCGGCCCATAAACCAACTCGCCGCTCAGCAGACGCTTAAAACTGTACCCGTTCCAGTGGTGGACGAAGTACAAAAAGCATGTAGTTGAGTAAAAGTAGATGCACTCTGTAAAATACGACTCCAGTAAAAGTGTCCACTTTAAACAACATTCTTTTTTTAATCAACTCAGTTTATGTGAAAAGACCAGTTTTTTTATCCTCATAAATAAAAAGGAACGACTGATTTCGCAAAACGCAGTCGAGTAAATAGTCAAATATTTGACTTTGAAATGTAGTGAATTTCCCCGAATGTAAATACTTCAGTAAATTACAGATCCATGAAAAACTCTACTCAAGTAGAGTAACGAATTACATTTCCTTCATTACCGCCCACCACTGATTCTTTCTATACACACAGACTTTTGTAGACACCTGAGTGTAAGATTAGTGTGTGTGCATCTTGAACATTCCCTCGAACCTTCAGTTTCCCATTTGCTCTAAAAAATAACCTTCACTCTTCTGGAGAAATATTCCATTAGACTTTGGAGTGTCTTTTAAAGATATTCAGCCAGAAGGGTGTTCTTGTTGTAGGTGAGTTGAGGAGGCCTGGGGTGCTTTATAACTCTATAGCAGGAGATCTTCCATTCCAACTCATGTTCTTTTATCTGTATACTGTCGCCATCAATAATAAATAACAACGCAAGCTACATAATGGTATTTCTTTTACTTATAACTAAAGCATACAGCAGTTTTAAGGATTTTCTCTCTGGCTAAATGTGTGTATGCACAGTGTTTATTGTGCATTAAGTTTGAAGAGATTCCTCTCAGTTTCCTTTTTCTCTACTCTAACCAGGTCGTTCATCTGAAAGCGGAGAGACGAACGGACAATCTGGAAATCGATATAAAAGTCCAGATGACTAAGATCCTGCCTCCACACTCCGATCTGTGCATCCCTTTCTACAACGTCGTCCTGCGCAGGTGCGTGTCATCCTGTAATTCTTTCAGATTTCAGTTTACACGTCACCTGTTTCGACCCATTAATCAGATTACAGTAAACGCTGTTTGTGCTAGATACCAGAGCTCCACAACCACCGGGCCCAGGCTCAGGCTCAGGCCCAGGACTGGTACCGGGCTGGGCAGAAAGAATAAAAAAAATAAACGAACCTTAATTTCCATTTTATTGACTTTTGCAGTCTGCAGTGTGTGTTATTAAAAAAGTGCCACTTCCCCTCGTGCGTAACTCACAGTGGTTTTAGTATTTACGAAGGCTGCAAAAACTAATAGCTAAAATCAATAATGAAATTCGTCGTGAACAAATGGCGTTATCGATTAGTTCGGCTGCTGAAGTTTCTGGTTTGCGTGACGGTAAGAGAAGATCGGTACTTGGGGAAAATGCCAAACAGCACAGGGTCAACCGTCAGCAGGAAATAGTGTGCGTCCCAAGTCATCCAAGGCAACAGAGCATTTTATATTAAACGCAACAAAGAAAACTGTACCTGGAAGTTGTGTGGGATGGAGGTATCACAGTGATACACAAGAATCTGGTCATGTGATCGGTTCGCTCAGGACGTACTGATGGATTAAATTCAAACGGTGCGAATAAACACTAAATCTAAAAGCACACAAGATCACATTTTTAGTCGCTGTTGTGATTTTCAGCAAAAGATTATGCATTTGTACACGTGATTTACTGCGTTCACATGCTTGTTTTCCATATTTAATTTATGCATTTATCATTTAATTATTGCACAAGATTAAATTAATTCTATATTCTAGATGCTCATCTTCACAACTGAAGCCTGGTTGTTAACTTGCCATCTGCAGAATACAATACAAATGTTGATTTTACACAAATTGCTTCACCTTTTATACTCAAATGCTGGAGTTTATTTATTTATTTATAAATAAACCCCATTTTACTAATATTGAAATTAGTTTGATGATCTGAAACATTGAAGTGTAACAAACATGAGAAAAGTTCTGAAGATTTTGGACGCAGCTCCTCTGGTACTTTAGTGAATTCATCCAGACATTGTGTCACTTTAATACAACAACTCCAGCAAATGTAATGAAATCTGATGGAGGAATCAAAGAAAGATCAGGAATTCAGAATTCTTTCTCGAATTGATGTAATAAGAGGAGAAAGATTTGGGGATGAGGCATGATATGGTCTTCACCCACACCAAAGTGTGTCAGCACTTATCTGTGTGTGTGTGTGTGTGTGTGTGTGTGTGTGTGTGTGTGTGAGAAAGCCTGTTATTGAAACACTTGGTCTTCACAAAGAAGCAAGATGGTCCATTAAGTGTGTGACCTTGAAGTTCCTCTCGACACACACACACACACACACACACACACACACACAGAGCTCAGTGGCAGAGAATTCCTCCTTTATTCTTTGCAACTATTTGGGGGTGGGGGGGGGGTGTGTGGTTAAAAAAATAAATGCCCTTTTTAAAGATGTTGAAGTAATTTTTTTTTTTGTTGTTTTTTTCTCTCCCTTTCTTTCGTTCTGCGTTTTGTTTCAATAAAAACGTATTAGCGGTCTCTCTCCGAGTTGCCGTGGTAACAGCAAAGGGACGTTGAATCGCCGAGAATCGTGAAACGATGCGAGGGATTTCAGGAGCATTAAAGTCCACCTTTTTCTTTTTTCTCTCTCTTTTTGTCTCTCAAATCTATTTCTTGCTCTGTCTGTCTATTTCTCTTTCCATTTTTTCCTTCCTGGAATTTTTCTGCTCCCTCCCCCTTTTCTGCTTTCACATTTATTCCTCCATCTTTGTATTTCTTTCCCACATTCATTTCTCTTCTTACCTCCTATTCGCTCTCCCTCTCTCCAATGCTTTGCTGTTTTCTTTTTAACTCGGTCATTTTTTCCTCGTTCCCGCTATTTGCATGTTCCTCTTCCTTCTCTCGTGGCCTCTTTTTGGTTTATTTTTTTGCTCTTGACTATTTTTCTAAACTCCTCTTTCTCTCTATTCCCCCTCTCTTTCTCTCTCTCTCTGTCCACTTTCTTGTCACGTTTTTGTTTAATTTTCTACCATTTCTACCATTTTCATCTTTTATCCATTTCCCATTAAAATTTTCAGTTACCTCTGTCTTTCTTTCTTTCTTTCTTTTTATTTCTCATTCCATTTTAACATCTGTCTTTCTTTCTTTCTTTTTCTTCCTTCCTTCCCTCACTTGTGGTTTTTCCCCTCCCAAACCCTCTGTTTGATTTACTTTTTTCTCTCAGTCCCCTCAATGATATAAAATGCATTTTTTTCTGCAATACCTTCAGCCGTCCTTTTCATCACTTTTATATTTTATATCTCTGGGTTCAGAGTATGTGGGTTCCATGAAGAGTCACCGTATCTGATTGCCTGATTCAGTGGGTCTGATCACCCGTACTCGTCACTGCAACTGATTTCATGACTGGTCAGATTTTCCAGTCACCATGTCTAGTTACTGTGTCTGATCTTCATGGCTGGACAGTGTTTTCATCTGCCATGACTGCTCACTGTATCAGATCTTTCTGACTGGCCAGTGTTTTCAATCGTCTGATCGGCATGCCTGCATTTTCTTTTCCATCTAGAAGACACATTTCTGAGATGCAGATGTTTTGCTTTAGAAAGGATTCATTTCTCTCCCATTACACAGTCATTAGAGTCGAAACAAGCAGAGCCTCATCAATCAAACAAACACAGGAGCCAGCAGCTGATTGGATGATCTTGATTAATACCACTGACCTTCCTTTTTTTCTCTCTCTCTCTCTCTCCCTCTCTGTTTCTTTTAGGGTGATGAAGATTTTGGGCCTAAATCTGATCGGCAGGAATCATTATGATCCCAAAAGTGCGGTTGTTCTCAGCAAACACAGGTATTAATCTCTTCATGAGAAAAGGAACAGGCAGGAAAATAATAATCCAGTTCTCCAGAAGTTTGTATTTGTATGAAATGTAACATTTAGTGTTCATGTGTGATACATCTATAAACCTGTAGGGGATGGATGGATGGATGGATGGATGGATGGATGGATTCTTAATTAGATTGGTGAACAGATGGAAGGATGTTTTGATCGAGGGATGATTTTTAGATGGGCGAATGGATTGAAGAAAGTGTGTATGCTTTTCTGATTAAATAAATAAATGGATGGATGTATTTGAAGGGTGTTTATAACTTGGATTTATGGATGCACCATTTGATTGGATGAACAAGTGGATGAATAGAAAACATTGTATACTTGTTTAGGTGGATTTAAGGAGGTGTGAATGCTTGTCTAGCTGATGTGTATGTGGAGGGTTGTTTATATGTCTGGATTGGTGGATGCATCATTGGTTAGGTGAATGAAGGGATGTTGATATGCTTTGTGGAATTGGAATTCTTCGACGGATGGATGGATGCATTCCTGGTTAGCTGGATGAATAGAAAAATGTTTCTCTTCTTGGTTTGATTGGTGGAAGGTTATTATTTCTGTGAATAGATGGATATTTGCAGTTGTGGACTGAAACATACCAGGATGGGTGGATGAGCGTATGGATGGTTGTATGCATGATGAATAGAGGGTTAAAGCAGTATATACTGGAATTCAAAATATTAATAACTGATGAAATGGATACAGAAGCGTGTGTGATGTGTGTCAGGTTGCAGGTGTGGCCAGGTTACTCCACCTCCATAAAACACACAGATGGTGGTTTGTACCTCTCCGCGGACATTTCACACAAAGTGCTGAGAAACGATTCAGTCCTGGACGTCATGTGAGTACATAACAGTTTATTACTGCAGCAGTCATCCAACCCAAATTTTTGTGTTCTGTTTTAAGCTAAGAAAACTTCCTGAACTGAATATTTATATAGTTTTTCCGGGTTGCGTTATACAGCACAAGGGCGGCCTCTAGGGGCGAATAAAATAAAGGGCCTATGGTTCCCGTTTGTAGCTAATGTAATGGTGTGCGTGTTTTAGGAACGCGATCTACCAACAGAGTCGAGAAAGCTTCAAGGACCAGTGCACCAAAGAGTTAATCGGCTCCATAGTCATCACCCGCTACAACAACCGAATGTACCGCATCGACGACATCGAGTGGTCCAAATCGCCCAAAGACTCCTTCACCATGGCGGATGGCTCAGAGACCACCTTCATCGAATATTACAGGTTCATTCGGACATTTCGTGCGAACGAGGAAGATTTCTGTCTCGTAAAGATTGAAGGGAAACCGGTCGAGCACTTATTTTTACTGTAATACGGGTTACTTCTTTTCTTCTCGAATCCCATCGCAGAAAAAACTACGGCATCAGCGTGAAAGAAGTGGATCAGCCCCTGTTGGTCCATCGTCCGAAGGAGAGGTCCAAACCCGGGGGAAAGGTGAGGTGACTTCGAATGAATTTATCGCTACACAGACCTCGATATTGCCCAATCCGTGTTTCCATGCGTGTTTATATACACGAGAACGAATTTAGATTCAATTCAATTCAACTTTATTGTCATTGTGCAAAGAACAAGTGCATAAGACATGCCCATAACACATGCTCTGCTTCTGTCTCATCTGCTCGAATGCAGTCGAATTTAATAACAATAATAATAATAATCTTGATTTTATATAACGCACTTTCCAAGTATAAAAATAGGAAATAAAATAAATAACTACATAAAAAAAGAATAAAACATAAGGGATAGGAGGAACAAATAAAAGACCAGGTTACTGATCAGAAGGTTCAGACGAGGTTCCAACCCCCTGTATCACCAAACTGCCCATCTTGGGGCCCTTGAGCAAGGCCCTTATCCCTCTATGATCCAGGGGTGGTGTATTATGGCCGACCCTGCACTCCGTTCCCAGCTTCCTAAAATCACTTCGATATGTGAAGAAATAATTTGCCTGTGGGATCAATAAAATGATGTTGGAGCTCTAAAGCAGGAGATCTTTCACTCCAACCCATATGAAGCAGATCTTCGTCTTTAATTGGCTTTGTGCACAGGGACATCGTCACGCTGGAACAGGTTTGAGTCTCCTAGTTCATGCTACAGCATCCAATGACGTCCAGTAAAATCATGTGCCTCCAAATTTGTGGCAAGAGTTTAAAGAACAACTACATACAGATGGGAAAAGTCGATTTAAAGCTTGGAGTGGGACTCGAGTGGGTTTCTGCAGGGGGCGGGGAAATAAACAAGACTTTGGGACATTTACGAGATCAAACGAAGGACGGTTTCAGTTATTATTATCGCTGATGATATGGAGGGTCGGAGGAGGACGTGGGATCTGGAACAGAACGAGCGTGACACTCACTCTCAGTCTTTATAATATCTGCTGAGGAAATCGATATCAGACGGGAAAATAACCCACCAGGCTGTTAATTGTATTTCTTTCTCCGAGTCGATTCCCTGAGCCGCTTCCTGATCTGGACATCATTCTCCATCTCCAATTTTCTCACCTTTTTTTTTTTTTCCCCCTTTCATCCCAGACTATGTTACATGAGAAAATGGTTTTGTTTTAACGAAGCCATAAACGATTATTTTGATGATCGTTTTATCGGACGGTTATTATTTTTTTCCAGATGAATCAGATAAAAAGCTACATTTTTAGTTGGATGCTTTGCTTGTTGTAACTTCATGTAACACATGTAGCGGGATCCAAATGGCACTGGTACGTCTCTAGATGGTTCAGGATGTTTTTGCGAGTTCGGCATCTACTTCTTTAAAGGTCCGTAATCATCACGAGGTGGGACGGGTTTTTGCGGGATTTCTACTTTAAACAAATGACATGAAACAAACCAGCATTTGAGAATAAAATATGAGTAATTTGTCACTAAAAGTCAGCATTTGTACTTTATTATAGATTTTCTGCTCACCGTGCTGATGTTTCACCTCCATCTGTGACTCCAGTGGGTTTTTTTTTTCATGTGCTCGTGTTTTACTGTGATACTCCCATAACTCCACTTTGCATAACTTCCAGGTACAGTTTTCTTTGTTGTGTTTAATATAAAATGCTCTCATGTCTTGGGAGACACTCTTTTTTTTTCCTGCAGCAGGTTGACCCTGTACTGTCCGCCATTTCCCAGCCCTAGTTTCATTGCAGCGAGCGACAGGAACATCAGCGCATCCAGGATTGATTTGGTTCGAGGACACGCTGAGGGAGACACGACCCGATGTCTGATGTCCATGCAGACTAATAGTAGTTGAAAAAAGGGAGTTATTTGGACGTTGAACGTCCCAGCTCGGGCCACAGCGGAAGACTGAGAGAGATCGTGAAAATGGACGTGATGGCTTCCGAGATTCGCGCCGTGCACAGTGTAAGACCTCGAAAGGTCCTGCTGCGGATCAGAACGAGGCGTATGGGGAGTGAACACCGTGCGGGAAAACTCTCACAGTCAGAAATCCTAATGTGGACATGCGGCTATAGGAAACTAATCAGCAGTGGGAAGAGTGATGAAGTCTGCATGTTTCTCAAACCATTCTGAGGTTCTCTCTGTGTTAATGGACAGTCAGACAGCTGAAAGAAGGAAAAGGAAAGAAGGAAAAAAGAAATACAGAAAGTAAAGGAGGAGATGGACAAACAGATTAACAGAGGAGATTTTTTGGATTTAAGAGATAGATAGATGGATTGATGGATGGATGAAGAGAAGAGTAAATATTGTACACCTTAACCTGCGTCTGGTAGAGAACTTTAATCCACACGTTCTGAACAATCCGAATCGAAAGCTCTAAAGGAACAGACACAAACGGCTTCTTTATATCATTCTATCATTACATCGTCTTTTATTTAAATTTCAGTGTGGGAAGTTTAATCACCTACCGCCCCCTAGCGTGCGTGTTCGGAATTACACCGTACACTCGACTAGGCTTGAAATGAGCAGGTTTTCAGCTTCAGGACTTAGTGTGAAAATCGACTTTATACAAGCATATGTGATGCACATTTCATTACCTAATCAAGGAATAATAAAAGCAGTCACATACGTCCACCCCTGGATTAACCAGCACCAAAATGGCAAGCGACCATGGAATGTGATAAAAATGTCAAAATAAGACATTAAAAAATCTAAAATCGTATGTGTTTGTGTTTGATGTGAGAGCATTAAACCCTTCACTCCTGCACGCTCACACACACACACATACACACACACACACATAGACACATGAAAACGTGTCTCGATGCCTCGATGTATAAAGCAGTCAGAGCTCTCTTTTAATAGAAAGTGGGAGGGGCTAATACACTTCACTTTACCAATCCCTCTCTTTTTTTTTTTTTTTCTCCCTTTTTTTTTTTTCTCCCGAATATTTATGAGCGTTTCTGTTCACTCGAACTGTAATCCATCAAGTGAAGAACCATCCTGAAGCTGTGTAAGATGTTTGTCAATCAAGCTTGCTCATTAGAATATTAAACCCCGCCTACCCAGATCGTTTCAGACGAATTGTTAAAATGTCATTCATTGATCTTCAGTGAGAGCTTTATGATGGTCAGGGTCACTCAGTGGTCCATTAGTTTTTTTTCTGAGCTGTGCTTTAAGATGTTTTCTTTTGTGATGTATTTCGCAGCAGGTGATCACAGGGGAGATCCTGTTGATGCCTGAGCTCTCCTTTATGACCGGCATCCCGGAGAAGATGAGGAAGGACTTCAAATCGATGAGGGTACGAGGCTGAAATCCCCTTTATCACCGTGATAACGACTTAATGAAAACGTGGTGAAAATTTACAGACGTCAGTCGCTCAGTCAGATGTTTCTCTCTTCTTATCAATTTTCCTCAATCAGGATCTGACGACGCACATTAACGTGAGCGCGGAGCAGCACACACACTCGCTAAAGCAGCTTCTACACAACATCAGCACCAATCAGGAGGCTGTGAGTGAACTGTCACGCTGGGGCCTCGAGATCAGCGCCGATATACTGGTGGTGAGGACACACACACACACACACACACACACACACACACCAATCAGGAGGCTGTGAGTGAACTGTCACGCTGGGGCCTCGAGATCAGCGCCGATATACTGGGGGGGGGCGCGCGCGCACACACACACACACACACACACGCGCACACAACCTGCTCAAGATTCAAGATCAGCGCCGATATACTGGTGGTGAGGGGGCGCGCACACACACACACACACACACACACACACACATGATCAAGATCAGCTCTGAGGACTCTGGATTAGTTTTAATGTTGTGGTGTTTTGAAAGAAAAACTAAATACACACACACACAAACACATACCTGAGGCACTCTTGCAACCTTTTTTTTTTCTTTAGTGTCTGTGTGTTTATTTTTTGTCAGTTTCACTTTTTTTTCTTCTTCCCAGTGTCTCTTTGTGAAAGAAAGAGAAAGAATGAAGACAGAGAGAGAGAAAGGGACAGAAAACAATCAACACTTGCTATCTGTTGCTTTTTCACCTCTTTCTCTCTCTCTCTTTCCTCTAGACTCAGGGAAGAACTTTGCCCCTGGAGACCATTTGTCTGCAGTCTGCCACTTTCGTCACGTCCCCGACTGTGGATTGGTCGAGAGAGGTGGTCAGAGACTCGTCCATCAGCTGTGTGAGTAAACCCTGATCCTCGAATCATTTAGACACACTTATCTTTTCTTTATGCCTTTTTTTTTGTTGTTGTTTTTTTTCCCCCCATTTCCAGGGTCTTTTGTCGGCTTGTTGATGGGAGGCGAAGTAAAAATCCTCAGGCACACACTCGCTCAAGACATGAAAGCACAACCTTTTCTACACCTTTTTCTTTCAAGTTTTAACATTTTTACTTTTTTATTTTTCTCCCTCCATCTTAATTTTTATAATCAAATCTTAAATACACTTTTTAGTTTACTTTCTCCTTAGAATTTGTGTTCCCTGTTTTTATACATGAATAGGATTCATTTATGTGGTGTTTCTTGTTGTTTTTCTTGACCCTCTCCAGATCCCTCTGTACTGCTGGGCCGTGTTTTACCCTCGTAGGGCTGCGGATCAGGCGGAGGAGCTGGTGGCCATGTTCGGGAAGGTAGCCGGGCCGATGGGTCTCAGGCTGGACCGCCCGATCCGTGTCGAACTCCGTGACGATCGCACCGAGACCTACATACGGAGCATCCACTCTCAGCTGAGCAGCGAGGTGCAGAAAACATTTACAATCCCTACACAAGAAAAGCCCTGACCTTCTCAACACTAATGAACATCTTCTGGGATGAGCTTAGACCTCTCCCAAAATCTAGTCAGAAAGTCTTCCCAGAAGACGAGAGCTCGAGAAGACTAGAGACTCGAAACTGTTCCACATGAATATTTTAGTGTTTATATCTCAGTTTTTATTTAGGAGTTATATGCTCTATATGGACACTGTGTTTTAGCGAGTTATGAGGGAGAGCGCCTCTGAAATTGTATCTTGTCCTTTCAGCCCAACATGCAGCTAGTGGTCTACATCATGACGGGAAACCGAGACGACCTTTACAGCGCCGTGAAGAAGCTCTGCTGCGTCCAGAGCCCCTGTCCCTCACAGGTCCGTCCTCCTTTCACCACGTCCTATACGTTGGGCAGATGGACAGAGCGCTGATTTTCGCTACGTTTTTTTTTTTTCAGGCGATCAACGTCCGGACGATCTCGCAGCCGCAGAAACTTCGCAGCATTGCGCAGAAGATCCTCCTTCAGATCAACTGCAAGCTGGGAGGAGAACTTTGGACCGTCAACGTTCCTTTGGTGCAAATACAAACATTATAACTCACTGTTATATAGTTTCATACGCCCGGGTTACAATTTCCTGCAATCAGAACCCCTCAGTTACACTTCCTGACCCTGAGGTTATGTTATAATACACTATAAATGGGTGTGGCTTCCTCTGTGTTTCTTCTCAAACATCTGCACAGAAACACTTAATGGTGATCGGCGTGGATGTCCATCATGACGCCAGTAGGAAAACCCGATCTGTGATGGGATTCGTGGCGAGTCTTAACAGGTAACGTGCGTAAAATCGCTTTAAGAACAAAATATAAGTATAGAAGTATAGCATAGGGCCATAAGTATGTGGACACCTGACCATAAGTCAACCGATGGAATTAATACTCAATAAAAAATAAACACTCTCCATGTAAAATATTACTGAACTTTATTACACTAAAATAAAAACCAGTACTGAATTATGATGTGCTCTTTGTGTTCTTTAGAGAAATAAAGAGACGGACATGTTTTTTTTAGACACTAACCACACACAAGTCTTGCACACTCTCTCTCTCTGTTGCCTTCCAGCCTGATGACAAAGTGGTACTCCAGAGTCACGTTCCAGATGCCCAACGAGGAGATCATTAACGGCTTCCGAGTATGTCTCCTGGCCGCCCTGCAGAAATACTACGAGGTAAAAGATTCACGCACATTACGTGCGGTTCTCCGTCCTCCGGTCTCGCCCGGTGGTTATCGCGTGCTTTATTTTTTCCGCTACGTGCGCTGTTATTTTCCGCTGTGTCTAAACAGTAAGATATTTTTAATGGGAGGAGGATCTTCTGAATGAACCTGGTGACCTTATGCAATGTTCTGCATCAAAATAACACTGAGGTCATCTCATTGTTCAGCTGTTGGGTTAAGGGCCTTGCTTAAGGGGCCCAGAAGTGGCTGGGCTCAAGCTTTCTCCTCCCCACCTCCCCAAGTTACTAGTCAATAAAGGTTTATGGTGCTAAAGAGGCAAACACTGTCTGTTCGTCTCTCTGTGGAGTTAAAGGTAATCCTAGACTTTACCAGTAGGGGGCACTAAAATGTCGTTTTTAAAAATATATTTTTTCCCTAAGCTTTCAGAGAACAATTTGATAGAACTAGAAGCTTTAATGAACGAAGATCTTCCTTAATCGATTCTCCTCCAGGTGAACCACAGCTTCCCAGAGAAAATCGTGATCTACCGCGATGGCGTTTCAGACGGTCAGCTGAAGGCCGTGAAGCTTTACGAGATCCCGCAGATCCTCAAATGCTTCGAGACGTTTCCCAACTACGAGCCGAAGCTGGCTTTCATCGTGGTGCAGAAGAGGATCAACACAACCCTGTTCGCATACGGAGGAGACCGATTCAGCACTCCTCCGCCAGGAACCGTCCTCGATCACACTGTCACACGCAGAGAGTGGTAGGATCTGGGGAAAAAATCTGTACACGTAACCGTTCTCTATACAGACTATATAACACCAACAGTACACCATGGACACGTCCTAAACCGCCCCCAGGTTACATCATACACTATAGAACACAATCAGGACGCGTCCCAAACCGCCCCCAGGTTACATCATACACTATAGAACACAATCAGGACGTGTCCCAAACCGCCCCCAGGTTACATTATACACTATAGAACACAATCAGGACGCGTCCCAAACCGCCCCCAGTTCACATAAACACTATAGAACACAATCAGGACGCGTCCCAAATCGCCCCCAGGTTACATTATACACTATAGAACACAATCAGGACACGTCCCAAACCGCCCCCAGTTCACATTATACACTATAGAACACAATCAGGACACGTCCCAAACCGCCCCCAGGTTACATTATACACTATAGAACACAATCAGGACGCGTCCCAAACCGCCCCCAGGTTACATTATATAATATAGAACACAATCAGGACGCGTCCCAAACCGCCCCCAGTTCACATTATACACTATAGAACACAATCAGGACACGTCCCAAACCGCCCCCAGTTCACATTATAGACTATAGAACACAATCAGGACGCGTCCCAAACCGCCCCCAGTTCACATTATACACTATAGAACACAATCAGGACACGTCCCAAACCGCCCCAGGTTACATCATACACTATAGAACACAATCAGGACACGTCCCAAACCGCCCAGTTCACATTATACACTATAGAACACAATGGTCATGTCCCAAATAACCCCCAGTTCACAATATAGATAAGACACCATGGCCATGTCTCAAACGGGAGACTCTGCATAAACATCATAACTGAATTCACAGACTATATTTACACCATCAGTACTTTATAGTGTTCACTGTACACACTGCATTAACACTATAATCAGACTAACTTGGGACATGTCTCAAATTACAATGAAGCGTTTCCATATCTACTGTGGACGTGTTCCAAATGACACACCGTGTTTCCTAATATTGGCCTCTTAAACACTGTCCTCGGTCCACTGTGGACGCATTTAAACCACACGTCCTTTTCCCTCGCATGTGCTACGTAAACTGTGCTCCAGCCCACATACCCTGTACCACTGATTTGCATCCACTGTGCTGCCACACATGGGCTGTTATCCGAATATAATTCATTGGTCCCAAAAATGTATTTAGTGACTGGAATAATTTGCTATAGAGGAGTGGAAATACTCTTCCGTATCAGTAGGTGGCAGTGTAGGTAGAGCAATAATTGCCTTGTTCATTTGTGATCAAAGTATTAACAATCGTAGCAGAGACAATAACGGATGAATATTCACAAAGGAAAAGTGCGAACACTGAATTCACGAAATCAAAAACGGTAAAGCAGAACAGAGGAACTTATCTTTGGTTTGATTTTACTTTTAGTGGGGATTTGTGGAATGCAGTGCCTTAAACACAAACTCCATCTCCAAATGTTTGTTTGCAGTGGGATTTTATTTTGCATAAAAAAATAATAAAAAGGGCCTTGTTTTGAAAAAGGTTGAAAAACACTGCACTATATATATATATATATATGGCTACAAAGTCATCATCATGTTTAAGTTCACATTTTGTTTGTCACATACATTCAGTGTACAACATGCAGTAAAATGCTTTATATGACCGTCTGATATTTAAGCATGAGAAAAGGAACAGAATATAAGGATAAAAAAATAAAGTAGATAAATAAACTTTCTTTCGGCTTCTCCCGTTAAGGGTCGCCACAGCAGATCATCCGTATTTATGATCCGCACGTTTGAGTCGACACGTTTTTACGCTGGATGCCCTTCCTAACGCAACCCTCCCCATTTATCCGGGCTTCCAGTTGATTTCAGTCTGCTGGGATTCCTGTCCGTTCTACGACGAATTTGAATGTAATTTTGGGTGCAAACCCTTGTGCCATTTTGAAAACCCAAAATCCGTTGCTGCACAGAATTCTGGGTTCTGAGTTCTTATGAGGTTGAGGTGTGAAAGGGTCTGAGATCACTTCAATACTAAACTGGGTTCTCTTTTGGGTCGTTTTCATTGTGAACACGAAAGAGACTGAGGTCACATTTGCTTAGATCGCTTTCTGGTTTACTTTAAGTGAACTGGGTTTGGTTCATTTAAAACGAACTCTATGTGAAAACACCCTTTGGTGGTGTTTCTTTCGTTAGTCCAAATATAATTCGCTGTATTACGACTACAAAAGAGACCAAAATGCAACAGTCAATCCTGTTATCGGATCGCAGCACAGACGGATTTTAGTTTACAGCTACGGGGAAACGCAGGTTTGCTGATACTTGACCTGACAAAATAATAAATTCAGGGCTCGGTGAATTCCGGTCGCGTACAACGTATTCGCGTGTGTTTGATGCCGTGATACAGACATTTAAATTTTATTCTTAAAGTCCCAAATTTGACCTGGCGAACCTGCTGAAAGCCTAAACTGTGAAACGCTGCTTTTGCTGGCCGAATTGTTACAAGAGCCCCAATAAGAAAGAAGTCTGACCAGGAAGTAGAGTATTAACGAGACACTTGCGTATTTTTACCGGCAAATACGCAAGATAGAAGATTTAGAGATCAGCAAAAGTGCTGAAATCGACCAAGTGGACATAAAACCGACGCTAGACACTCGAGTGACACGCAGCTGAAGAGGACGCATTGGTCCACATTGTGAGCGACTTACGTTTGTCTCATTTGTACAACTAAGTGTTGAAGTAGCTTGTTCAGAGGACCAGGGGTTGGAGCTTGGTGAGGCTGGGATGTGAACTCATGAACTTCTGAGCCAAAGACCATCAGGATTTATAAATATAAAATATGAATAATGCAGGTTATTTATTTATTTATATTTTCAGGGTGGATTTTTACCTCATGGCTCACTCGATTCGTCAAGGCTGTGCTTTCCCAACACACTACATTTCCATTTACAACACGGCGAATCTTACGCCGGACCACCTCCAGAGGTAAAGAATAATAAAAATAATAATAAAACGATACACAAGTTATAAAGTATAAAGAGTGCGAAGTAAAAGGGCAGGACTTAATGGTTAAGAGCTTCGAAACAGCTCCTGCAGGAGGGGGCGGGGCTTATATCCATCTCAGATGTTTTTTGTTTTATTTTAATCTAACAATGTTGAATGACCCGAAATGCATCAAAAGGAAGATTCTAATGAAATTGTTTTGACGAATGAGTTTTTTTCTATCCATTAGGTTGACCTTTAAGATGTGCCACTTGTACTGGAATTGGCCCGGGACGATCCGAGTGCCAGCCCCGTGCAAGTACGCGCATAAACTGGCCTACCTGTCGGCCCAATTCCTCCATTCAGAACCCGCCATCCAGCTCTGCGATAAATTATATTTTCTTTAAAAACTATGATTCTCTTTTTTTCCCCTCAGTTTTACAAAGTTCAAAGTTTGTTCAAGTTTTACAAGCTGTAGAAAAAATTTATGTTCACGTTCCCTTTGAAGTTGTGGAACATGTTGCTAAATAAAACCATTTTCCACCCATTTTTTGTGCGTCTTTATGAATTGTCGAACATCCCGTAGCAGTTAGCATGGTCGGAGGGGGGGACGGACATGAACGCTGGACACCTCAAACGACACGTCGGACCCCAGTTAATCAATAAACGGTTTGGAGGAAATGGAAAATGCATTTCGCCGAGTCATCATCCAGCGGTGTTAATTTCTCACCTGGAGAGCTCTGTGGGAAAGGTCATGTACTTTTTTACTCCACTGGAGGAATAATAAAATTGTTAACAACTGCGTGGAGACACTGGACATCATCATCCTCAAGGAGCATCAGACTGTCTGGATTCCTCTATCCAGACTAACAACTCATTCCTTTTTAAGGGTACATCTACACAAATCAATTTGAAAACGGCGTCTAAAAATTTCTCCACGTTGTCGTTTTTCAAACTTCCCAGAAGTTTCTCATCCACACCGAATCGTCTGAACAAAACGGAAAGCGATTCTACGCGCATCATTTTGTCGCGATGACGAAAGGCAGTCACGTGACTAAAATTTCACATTGTGTTTGGTTGAAAGAGCTGAACAGGGCTTCAGAAGGACCAGTATCTTCTCCTGAGTGCAAGGAGGAGACTGCCTGAGCCCTACAGAATGACCGCCAACAGGCTAATGGTGTACATTTCTGATTAAACAGTCAGAAACAAACTGAAGGTGGCATGAAGGTTTAAAATCCTCTAGTGCTCGCAGCCCAGCACTTGGCAGCTCGATTGGGATTTGCCAGAGAACACCAGAAATGTTCTCTTCATGGAAAGTTCATACCGAGCAAACATGACCGATGTTGAAACAATCTGAGATTAAACGGAGCCCAAGCTGATGCAGTGGTGCACCTGGGTTCCTCCAAGCCCATGCCCATGCCTGGATTTATGTGGCCAGAGTGTGTAGGGAGTTTTTAAATTACTATTGCGTTGATGCCCTTGACTGTCCCTCACATAACCCCAGAATGAAATCCAACTGAAAACCTCTGGTGCATGATGTATCGGAGCATACGAAGCCACCAAGTAATACCAAAGATGATCTAGGAGCTCACTGAGAACCTGATGCAGATTTGGAAGGAGATCCCCCGGGGATACGATCCACCAACTCGTCATGAACATGCCCGGACGTCAAATATGTAGTCGCCTAACAAAAAAAAAAAATAGCTGACTCAGCGATCATGACCTGCGCAGTGTTTGTTCTGAGCGTTCGGCTCGTTCATTTAAAAGCGGTAAGTACTAGCAATGCTAGCAAATATTAGCAATGTGGAGGTTAATTAGAGAATAAATTAATTCTGTCTCATTGATTATCCGTTATTATTGTTCCACACTTTGTTCTGGGAAACGACGTAATTCGATTTAAAAATAAGACTGGATATGGAAAGATGGCGCTGAAATGATCTCGAATTCTTTGAAATGGCAACAGAAACACGACGAAGAAAACAAACAACTGCTGTTAAAACAGCTCGATGGATAGGCAAAGATTCAGCCAATCACGATGTCCAGGAGGAGTAGTCCAGGTCAACTAATATTTAAAGTACAGCTACAGTTAGAAGGCATTTAATAGAAGCTATCAGCAAGAAGTCCCCATAAAGCACCATGGTTGAAAAAAAATTTTCGTTACAGAATCTGTTTAAATGCCAAGAACCAAATTAATTGTGTGTGTATCTTAGGGCTGTCAGTCGATTAAAATAATTCAATATGTATTGATAATATTTATCATTTTTTAAAATGTTTTTTATCACTTTAATCAACATGTTCAGGATGTGTGCATCATGCCGGATTTTGGATCCTTGATTCGAGACTTCAGTAAAACAATCTGGACTCTCATGGTAAAGAGTCTCTGAGGATTTGAGAATTAGGATTGTTGATCTCCACAAAGATGCCGAGGCTGTGAGAAGATCAGTAACACCCTGAAACTGAGTTACAAAACAGTGGTCATGGTCATACAGAGGTTTTCCAACACGGGTTCCACTCGGAACAGACATTAGTCGAGTCCTCGTGCGGTGCATCAGGTGCAGAAGCTGCTGCTGCAAAAAAACAGATGCATGAGTGCTGCAGCATTGCTTTAGAGGTTGCAGAAGCAGAAGGTCCGCTAGTCAGTGCTCAGATCGTGCACTGCAAGTCAAGTCAAGTTTTATTCCATTGCGCTTTTTACAACAGAAATTGCCTCAAAGCAGCTTTACAGAAATCAACAGTGAAGGTGAATGGTGTGTATTTATCCCTGATGAGCAGCCGTGGCGACTGTGGCAAGGAAAATCTCCCTTAGATGTTATGAGGAAGAAACCTTGAGTGGAACCAGACTCAAAAGGGAACCCATCCTCATTTGGGTGACATCAAGAGTTTGTTCTTGTGATGAACAAGTGATGTTCTTTCTGCAGCCTAATACAGTCTATATGGTTAGTAGCTCCTAGTTTTATGAGCTCAGCATTTGTGATCATCACAGATCCAGCATCAGCTTCTCCATGCCTTTTTATGTTCTGGAGCACAAAGTTATGATGTGAGACGTACGTTATGTGTAGGCTTTGCTCACTGCAACAAGTCGGTTTGAATAACCATTGTTCAAGAATGAGCCTCTTCTGAAGCTGTTTCACAGCAGTGTGGTGTCCCGCTAAAGAGAACCAAGAAAATTGTGTCCTGTATACAGTGAAGCATGGTGGTGGCAGCATCATGGTCTGAGGCTGCATGAGTGCTGCTGAAACTGGCGAGCTGCAGTTCATTGAGGGAAACATGGATTCCAACATGTGACATTTGGAAGTTGAACATGATGCCCAACAGATTTCCAACATAATAACGACCCAAACGCACCACCAAGATGACAACTGCCTTGCTGAGAAAGCTGTCTCTGGACCTGAACCCTATTAAGCACCTGTGGGGATCCTCAAACAGAAGGAGGAGAAACACCATGTGTAAAACATCCAGCAGCTCCTTGATGTCATTATGGATGCGTGGAAGAGGATCCCAGCAACAACCTGTGCAGCTCTGGTGAATTCCACACCCAGGAGGATTAAAGCAGTGCTGGATAACGATGGTCCTCACACAATATTCACACTTTGGACACAGTTTTGACTGAGGGTGTACTCACTTTTGTAAGACTGTGAAGTGTTGAATGTATGAAAAAGAAGTATCTGTAGGTAGCTTCTGGTCAGTTTTTGGTTTTGTAGCCTTGCATCAGAGGTTTAAATCTGATGTAGGCAGCTACAGGAAGCAAGTGAAGGTAGCAGTTGCTGGATTTGTTGAAAGTTTTCTGGTACACAGAGAAGAACTTGCTAAGAAATCAGGTACAAGTATCACCAAAAGGGTAAGTAAGTGGAACAAGTGTCTGAGGGTCCTCTGTGGACAGGCATGTGCAGATCCCTGTGAAGTAAAGATGAAACCTGAGTAAAACTTACAAATTAGTGAGTTAATGGAGTCTTTTTAAACTGCTTTATTCTAGAGTTCCCCCATGGGGTTTTTGCTGCACCACTCCATCCAAATTACATTCACTTATTGCTTCCTGTTGAACTCAGTTCACAAAGGTCCTACACAAAGGTCCTCAGATTTAGGGCTGGAAACCCCCAGGCATTTGTAAAAACAAGTTTATTCATCTGTATCAAAATGACTACATTTACAGAGATTTGGATGATGTTGCTGGATCCTGAGTTTATCCTGAGAGCACTGTATTCAAGACAGGGATACACTTTGACACGTATGTGCACTTTATCGCAAACTTATTTAAACCTATTTATTTGAATGTATTTTTTCAATCTACTTTTTTTGGAGAGGGTGGGGGTTGGTAGGAAACTGGAGAACCCAGAGGAAACCTACATGGAAACTCCAAACAAACAGCGCTGGACCGTGGAGAACAATTAGTGCCACCATTTGAACATCCCATTCCACATTTAGTCCAATTTCCTGCTCTAATAACCTCTGGGAAGATGTTTCACCAGATTTTGAATCTGGAGATTGAGATTTATTCAACTACAATTGTGTTAGTAAAGTCAGGTTCTGATGTAGGTGAAGTGAGGACTGAGGTCAGAGCTTTGTAGCAGGAGATCTTCCACTACAACCCATAGACAGCAGATCTTCATAGACCTGGCTTTGTGTACATACTAAGCTGGAACAGGTTTGGGTCTCCAGGTCCTAACAATTGTGTGCCTTGAAATTTGTGGAGAGAGTTGGAAGAAGAGCAGATGTTTGTGGTGTGTGTAGGGTTTATTCTACCATCATTTCAATTAGTAGGTGAGAAATTTGCACTTCTTTAGATTTGTTTGCGAAGTAAAGTTTTGTATAGTAGGTTATAAATAAGTTAAAATGTACATATTTTCATATTTTGTATGATTCATAAAAATACTTTTTAGATAATGAATATTTTTAGTTTAAATAATTTCGTAGCTTATTTGCCATCAATAATTTTTTACAAAATAAATAAAATAAAAGTAAAAATAAAATAAAATAAATTATATATATTTATGACACATGACACAAAACTTTTTATTAGCAAATCTAATAGAGTGCCCTGGTTCGGGTTGCCAGATTAGTCCGAATGAAACCCCAAAATTAGGACTAACGCCCAGGATAAATAGTGGTTTAATCTATAAACGTGGTTATACGTGACATTAAACATAAATGTTAAGTGTTAACAGTTATAAGTTTGCTACTGTAAATGTGTAATCTATCAGTCCGGAATTTTTTTTTTTTTTTTTTTAACCATAACACAGTTTTCTTTGTGTAACAAAAAATCAGTGATTAGCTTTGCTGCTTCATAGGATCAGGATCAGTCCTAAAGTCTGGTTAGTGTGTGTGTGTGTGTGTGTGTGTGTGTGTGTGTGTGTGTGTGTGTGTGTGTGTGGAGCTTTGAGGAGAAATTAAATATAAACATCCATTTTTACAAACATCCATCCAATATTTACTGACTGGCTGTACATAATAACATGGTGACGTAGCTAAAATGAAACACTCCTATAAAATTACATTTACAAGAGGTCTGATTTGTGTTATATATGGACAGAAGCATTGGGACTCCCGACTTTTCCAGCCCTGAATTGTTACCACAATGTTGGAGGCACACAATTGTGTAGGACGTCTTTCGATTTGCTAGCATGAATTTTTCCCAGCATGACAATTCCTCTGTGCACCAGAGATGGGAAGTAGTGAAGTACAAATACTTTGTTATTGTACTTAAGTAGATTTTTCTGGTATCAGTATTTTGCTTCACTTTTTGACACTTTTGACTTTCACTCATTAATGTTTACACAAATATCTGTCGTTTCTACTTCTTACATTTTCATAACAGGATCGTTACTTTCATTTTATTCCACTTGGCGACGCATATTTCTTCTTCTCATTGCGGAGTTTTCAGCCCATTAACATATTTTTGGTCATTGTGCCGTTTCTTCAATCCACTGCTGTATCATTTCCTGTCTCTCTCACACACCACAGACGGAGACTGGATTCTGAAGCTTACGATGAGCAGGCAGAAGGCAGTAAGAAGTCTGGGGTTAACGTGGATGAGACAGAGGGAGTCAGTGATAAGAACATGACTGAGAACAGAGACGTTCCTGATCATCATCATCTTTTCTCTGATTGTGTTCTATATGGTGGATCTTCAGTCTGAATACATTCATTGGAGAACCACATTTTAACAGCTTTTGTATGAATATATTGATATGACGCAAGGTTGAGTTTCCAGCGTGACACTAAAACAGGTAGTAATAATCACTACTTTTTACTGAAGCACATGTCAGAGAACAAACTTCTTTACTTTAACTTAAGTAAATAAGTGCAATCAGAACTTCAACTTTTACCAGATACTATTAAAACATCAGTATTTAAATTTTTACTGAGTGAAGGATGCGTGTACTTTTGCCGTCTCTGCTATGCACAAAGCCAGCTCCATGAAGATCTGCTTTACATGTGTTGGAGTGGAAGATCTCCTGCTATAGAGCTCTGACCTCAACCCTGTTGAGCAGGAAGACTGTGAACGCTGACTGCATTTCCAGGCCTCCTCACCTCACCTACATAAGTCTTATTAAGCACAAATCTACACGAACGCACTGGTGGAGCATCTTCCCAGAAGAGTGGAGGTTATTATAGCAACAAATGGGGACTAATGTGGACTTCAGATTCTCCTGTGTGAGTGAGCTAGCTTGAAAACTGATTCATGGAGGATGTAACATCTACAGCATTATCTTAAAGGGTATTTATACCATGTTCAACTCTGCCCCGGGTAGAATCCATAAACAAGTATAGATTGGACTTTTGGAGCTCCAATCTCACACGGATCAAACTCCAAACTCTCTGAGTGGGACCTTCTGCCTTCTGCCTCTCTGCTTGATGCAGCGTGATATCACTGTTAAACCTCCAAAATAAAAGATTATTATTGTATTCTTGTAGAATTGATTTCAGGTGACAGTTACACACACTTGATGGCCAAAAATGTGTGGGCTTGACTTTATCGCTTGACTTAAATCGTTTGTTGATGATTAGCAGCTGGAACTTGTAATTAATACAAGAACTGTTTATAGCTGCTGTAAAAACAGGGTCTAACTTGGTACACGGCTGTTATACAACATAGCGTGATATACATTTACTCGTGCACCTGCACGTACATCTACCTAATCTAATACATCATTATCTTATCGCTCAGAATCGGAGCAAAGAGTGAGCCATCATTTCATCTGTGGTACCAGATGTGGCCGGGTTCAGGATTTCACTCTAGAATGTAACTAGAACGACGTGAAAAACAAAATGGTTGTGAGAGTTCTAGGGGGGTTGAAATGTCTGATTTATGAGAGAAGTTTCTAGACTAGCTGTTTTCAAGAAAGTCTACATATACACATAATCACCTTCCATATATTCCCCTGGCACAGCAATACAGCGCCCCCAGCGTTCCTGCCACTTCTGGAACGTGGTTTTCTTTTCTGCGATTCGCCCCGGATCTCTGCAACAGTGTCAAAACCGCGACCTTTTAGCTGGATCTTCATCTTCGGGAAGAGGGCGAAGTCTGCAGGAGCCAAATCTGGGGAGTAGGGTGGGTGCGGAAGTGAGAGTGATTGAGCTCGTTGAAGGTCTTCCTGATCTCTCGTCATCATCATCATCATCATTATCCTCCAAAATGTCCTAAACAGGGTCTAATTGGTACATGGCTGCTATACTGTTATATAGCATAGTTTTTGATACCACCTCATAAACACTTTGCTATCCAGGGTGAACATAAAGGCATTTCAGAACACACAAAACATTAAACCGTAATGTGAATGGGCTTTAAACACTATACTATAGGAAATCACGGGCTCTTTTTAGTCCTGTGTCTAGTCGGGACCTACTGTACCTACAGTAGCTTAAGATTCCTGTTTATAGCTGACAGGAGTGGAACCTCATGTGGTCTACTGCTGTTGTATTTATCGTTGATTCAAAACAGTCCTCATTTTTCTCATCATGTTTTCTCACGTGTTTTAATTTGCATGGTCTCTGCTCATTAGATGTTGTTTAATCTAAAGATTGTTGGGTAAAAAAATACCAGAAATTCACATGACAGTGAAAATACCATCACGTCCAATTTTCCCCATCCGGTACCAATCATGCCGTGGTGCAAGTCGCAGAGATCACATTGTTTCCTGGTTCTGATGATTGATGTCGGGACGTAGCTGAAGCTCTGTGCCCGTGTCGCCATGATTGTGCTGCTGCCACAGGATTAACTGATATAGTGTGTGTGTGTGTGTGTGTAAGTGTAACTTCAACATTGTGTTTAGTGTGTAGTATAAAATATAAAGACAGAAATAACAACAATCAGATATTTTACATTATTAATGTGATGTTACAACAAACAAAAATCCAGAGGAAAATAAAATTATTATTGGAAAATATTTTAAATACAAGAAACTACCACAGTCTGCATAAGTCTGCGCACCCCTGCAGACGTATACCTTCGTGGAAGCACTTTTTTTCTTTAATACCGCATTAAGTCCCTATTCATTTCTACCACAGCGTTTTAGTGCTACGAATAAAAAGATCTAAAATGAAGAGAATAAAGTCGAAATCAAGTCAAAGTATTTCAACTTCATTCTTGTAATTTCGACTTTATTAGAATTTATTTATTTTCAACGTGCCACTAAAACGCAGTCGTACATTTCAGACGTCTAGACTTTGAAATTGTATTCCCACTTTTCTTTGCAAAAAAAGTTGCTCCAAACTGTGAGATCTCCTGTGTACAGGTTTTTAGTGGGATTGAGGTTTGGGAACTGATTGGGCCAGTTTAGGACTTTGATTATCATTTTCGGAGGCAATGTCTTTGTTGATTTAAATGTGAGCTTTGGGTGAATATTATGTTGAAAATTTACTCTTTATTTTTTAGCATTTTGTCAAAAGGTTTTGTGGCTAAATATCTTGGTACTATTCATTTCCCCATCTATCTTGACACGCAGCACCAATTCATAATGCTACCCCCACCCTATCTATCTATCTATCTATCTATCTATCTATCTATCTATCTATCTATCTATCTGTCTGTCTGTCTGTCTGTCTGTCGAAATATCAGAAATACCGGTTAACCCTGCACAATCTGGCAACCAACAACCTTTTCTCGCTCCGGAGGCGGCGTGTAGAGATGACGTCATCTGAAAGAGGCGAACCCAACGTGGCGGCGGTGGAATAAAGCGCACCGCGCATGCGTGGTTTTCCCCACACGGCCAGTCATCTCTCTGTTTGAGTGTGTGAGTGTGTGTTGGTCGAGGTGGCAGATAAACGAGCAAAACACACACACACACACACACACACCGGCTCCGTTACATCCGTGATCTCTGGACGGACATCCCGAAATTTACCTTGTCAGAAGTGAGGGACTCCGGAAACCGACCGGTGAGTAAATCAAAACAATAACAATAACAACAACAATAATAATCCGGATCTGGGTTTGTGTAGCTTCTGTCTGCTGTGGATTTTTACTGACACATGATTAGCTGAAGACGCTAAAAGTGATACAGATACAGACCTGCTATTAGGATTAAATAATCCATCATCATCATCATCATCATCATCATCCTAAATGTAATCCTCCAGGATTCTTTACTCCAAATACACTCCATATCCAGAACCTAAGGGACCTTCTCAGGAGCACATCATGATCCGCAGAATCTGATTTCAACTTTGTTTGGAATATATATATATATAATGTGTGTGTGTGTGTGTGTGTGTGTGTGTGTGTGTGTGTGTGTTGGTGGACCATAAATAGACTCCATTTACTGTTATAAAAACCTCCACTCTTCTGGGAAGATGTTTCTCTAGATTTTGGAGAGTGATTATGGAGATTTCTGTCCATCCATTCATTCATTAATTGTCTGGCTCTATTGGTGTCTTGTGTTTTGTCTTCCGGAAAGATGTTCCACTAGATTTTGTGGAGATTCATTCAGGGAGTTAGTAAAGTCAGGGACTGATGTAGATCAGAAGATGAGGAGGTCTGGGGTTCCTTCAGCGTTCACATTCATTCCACTGGTGTTCAGTAGATTTGGAGCTCTATAGCAGGAGATCTTCCACTCCAAACCCCTGTACAACAGGTCATGTGTCTCCTATTTGTTTGTTTATTAACTATTAAATCATTAATGATAGAAACCATTGCAACTTTAAATTATAATATTATATCTGGTATAACGCAACATTCCTTTCCGGCCCTCGACCTCTGTCCTATAATGTTGTGTACGTCTGACTTTATGGTAACAGTTTTGGGGAAGAAACACATACGGCTGGAAATGTATGCGTCCCAATACTTTTGGCCAGAACATGTAGATTATGTACAATAGAAACACCATCAGACAGATTTTTATTTTTTTTAACCCCACCATGTTTGTTGACCCCATTTAATAATGGTGTGTGTGTGTGTGTGTGTGTGTGTGTGTGTGTACACTGTAAACCTGAACACTTGCAGTGCTTCAGTGAGTCAGTGTTTCAGATAATAATGTGCACCAAACATTGTTACGTTTGTTGACGTGCAGTGACCTTCTGCTCGTGAGGCCACAAGGGGATTGGTGTGATTTTGTTTTTAACCAGATAAAAGGGCTCTGGTGTTTGTGTGTGTCTGGTGTTTGTGTGTGTCTGGTGTTTGTGTGTGTCGTGTGTGTCGTGTGTGTCGTGTGTGTCGTGTGTGTGTGTGTGTATGTAGAAGACATGGCTGATATTAACATCGGTTAAAAATACGATTTATTTCTATATAATTATTAGATGCGCTTTTACTTTTATTATTTAAAAAGTGACCAATAATTTGTAAACACTATTTGATATGTAGATCGATTTCTCGTCATTAAACAGGTTCACGAGCTCGTTTCTCTCAGCACCGCTGCTTCTACGTGAACATGATGTATCGCAACACTACGGAGACCGAGGCGTGTCCTGAGAGTCACATAGAATACAGATTAACATGGCAGAGGTAGAGCTGTAACTTCCTGCAGACACAACAGGAAAATATTTAATTTAATCTTTTTAATTATATTTGCTTCTTTCTCAAACTGTTACCACAAAGTTGGAGGTGCACCATTGAACAAGATGTTTCTGGATGCTGTAGCATGAAATCTTCTCTTCACTTGATTTCAGAAGACTAAAATCCGATCCAGCTTCTTGAAGATAAGTTTTAGACGTGTTTGAGTAGAAGATCTCCTGCTATAGCGCTCCAAACCCTATCGAACACCTTTGGGATGAATGTGAATGCTGACTGCACCCCAGAACTTCTCACCTTCTCACCTACATCACTACCTGACTTTACTAACACCCATGTGTCTGAATGAATCTCCAAACAAATCTTGTGGAACATCTTCCAGGAAGAATGGAGCTTAAGAGCAGAAATAAGCACTAAAATGTAGAATTGGATGTTCAAAAAGTCATCTTATGGGAATCTTACGGTCAGGTGTCAACTATCGTCCATGCAGTTACATGTCTCGGGTTACAGTTTGGAAAATAATACGCTGTGGACAAAACCCTGTGACTGCCCCTGTTTTTTTCTGCTGGACCTTTTACTTCAGAGCTCCTCTTCTTCCCCGGACTGTCATTTCCTTTAAACAAGAGTCATATTGGTTTGCCCCCCCCTGGTGAATTTTCTGAATTTAGAAGGTAGATTCTGTGACTGGAGTAAAACCAAGCAAAACTGTGCCCCGTCGATCAGAACACCTGTGAGCGCAGGTATGTGGAAGAGGGCAGACGACTCTGTCGCACTTCTCTGTGAGGTTATGGATTAAAGAATGTTCTGGATATTTAACCCCGGATCGTCTGCGTGATTTTATCTGTTGTGCTTGTGGTATATTTATTAACCTGCAGTCACTTTTTTCAGATGACACTTTACTCTACATCACTCTGTTCACGTTCTCGTTACTTATTGACTTACGAATACGTGGTTTCTCGTTGTTCGGTGTCTTTAAGGTCATGTGGTGTGTCTGTGTTACAGCATTTGCCGTCTGTAAAGCTGTCTGTCTGACTATTTGTCCATCTTCCTCTGTCTGTCTGTCTGTCTGTCTGTCTGTCTGTCTCTGACTCTTCATTACTTTGTCTATCCTTTGTCTGTTTATCTGTCTGTCTGTCTGTCTGTGTATCTAACATATCTATCCATCTCTGCTGTATCCACCTGTCTGTCCATCCATCAATCTTTGCGAGATCTGTCTGTCTCTATCCATCTGTCTGCCTGTCCATCTGTCTGCTTGCCTGTGTCTCTTTTTGTCTGTCCGTCTGTCTGTCTGCCTGCCTGTGTCTCTATTTGTCGGTCGGTCGGTCTGTCTGTCTGTCTGTCTGTCTGTCTGTCTGGGTCTCTATCTGTCCATGTCTCTGTTTTTTTTGTCTGTCTGGGTCTCTATCCGTCTGTCTGTCTGTGTCTCTGTCCGTATGTCTGTGTCTCTGTCCGTCTGTCTGTCTGTCTGTTTGTGTCTCTATCCGTCCACACACACACACAATCGTATCCACTTGGGCAAAGTGCGAGCGCGATCCCTCGCTGTTACTCCCCATCAGCGGCTCAGCGACTAAATCGTGTGGTGTAACCACTTAATCATTACCACCAGCACCGTTATTACACCGCCCCCCCCTCTCAACCCCACCCCCGAGCATCACGGGGGTAAAGTGCTCATTTCTAACATTACAGTATGCAGTTTAATAACAGGTTAGCTTATATAATTAGCGTTTTCTCTCTCGCTGCGTACTTATAAAGCTCCTCTGACCACCGAGTGTCTCACGACTGCAGGAGGGGGCACTTACTTTTGCTATCGGCGTCCACAGAGGGTAAGCGGACGATTTCTTTGCTCCGACGAGCTCTGACTTTATTACGCTACGTTCTGTTTCTAATAGTTTTTTTTATGTTTATACAAGATATTGAGCGAGTAAAAAAAAATTATATTATATATGTTCTGAAACATATAAAGATTTTACTGAACATTTGTAAAGTTATTCAGTGTTGATATAATAATCATTTAAATTCAGTTTTTGTTTTAAACTGCATTTTATAACCACCGTAAAAGTGTCCCTAAACTTTCACCTTAATAAAAGTACAGTTTTTTGCCTTCAAATGTACTTAAGTGTCCAAAGTAGTATCAGTGATTATAACTGTAATGTTCCTGTTATCATTTTCATCACCTCATCTTTACTTGATCGACTCGGTTTATGTGCAATATATATAAAATATAAGTCGATATATGTTTATCCCTAATGAGAGAACCTGTGGTTTATGAGGTAGAAACCTTGAGAGGAACCAAAATGGAACCGGACTCTGTTTTTCTGGTCGTTCAGGAAAACTTTTCTGATCAACGTGGATGTTGAGAAGAATCATTCGGGTTACTGTTCCCTTCCTGTCAGTTCAAACCAGAAAACCCGTTCTCATCTGACCTTTCTAGAGGTGTGTGTGTGTGTGTGTGTGTGTGTGTGTGTGTGTGTGTGGACACATCCTAAATCAGCAGTTTCTCAAATTCTCACAAGCAGGCGGGGGGGCAGGGCAAAGTCACCGAGATGAATTCTGATGTTTGATCAGTGTGAACATTAACCAGGTCTCTTCTCCACGGTCCGACGCCACGTGCCGTTGTTCTCAATAAAGTGGATGCAGAGTGAGTTTCTCCCAGAAGGAGAAAATGTCACTATACAGAGCTCAGAATTTCTTTATTTTATTTTATTTTCTCCCTCCATGTCGGCTGCCTCGGTGTAATTAGAGATCGCGAGCACTTCTGAGGGCGACGTTTCTTTCAGCCTCGGCAGCCGCGCTGGGCTCTCGGGATTCTTTCAGATCGAGGGTTTCTACTTTTAGCCTCGTATCTCGCGGGGTCAGATCGTTCCGCTCGGATTCCAAACAACCTTGAGAGAGACGTTCATATTGTTTATCTGTAGAGCAAAAACGCAGACCTTTTCACTATTCCACCCTTCACTATTCCTGCTTTTACTATTCCACCCTTCACAATACCACCCTTCACTATTCCTGCTTTTACTATTCCACCCTTCACTATTCCACCCTTCACTATTCCACCCTTCACTATTCCTGCTTTTAATATTCCACCCTTCACTATTCCACCCTTCACTATTCCACCCTTCACTATTCCTGCTTTCACTATTCCACCCTTCACTATTCCACCCTTCACTATTCCTGCCTTCACTATTCCACCCTTCACTATTCCTGCTTTTAATATTCCACCCTTCGCTATTCCACCCTTCGCTATTCCACCCTTCGCTATTCCACCCTTCGCTATTCCACCCTTCACTATTTCACCCTTCACTATTCCTGCTTTCACTATTCCACCCTTTACAATATCACCCTTTACAATACCAGCTTTCACTATACCACCCTTCACTATTCCACCTTTCACTATACCACCCTTCACTATTCCTGCTTTCACAATACCACCCTTCACTATTCCTGCTTTCACTATTCCTGCTTTCACAATACCACCCTTCACTATTCCTGCTTTCACTATTCCTGCTTTCACTATTCCACCCTTCACTATTCCTGCTTTCACTATTCCACCCTTCAATATTCCTGCTTTCACAATACCACCCTTCACAATACCACCCTTTACTATTCCTGCTTTCACTATTCCTGCTTTCACTATTCCACCCTTCACTATTCCTGCTTTCACTATTCCACCCTTCAATATTCCACCCTTCACTATTCCTGCTTTCACTATTCCTGCTTTCACTATACCACCCTTCACTATACCACCCTTCACTCTTCCTGCTTTCACAATACCACCCTTCACTATTCCTGCTTTCACTATACCACCCTTCACTATTCCTGCTTTCACTTATCCACCCTTCACAATTCCACCCTTCACTATTTCACCCTTCACAATTCACTATTCTGCACTTACCCTTCACTATTCCTGCTTTCACTATTCCACCCTTCACTATTCCTGCTTTCACTATTCCACCCTTCACTATTCCACCCTTCACTATTCCTGCCTCATCACCACCACTATGCACTTATTTTTCCTCCTCCGTGTCCCACTTCCTCTAATTGTCTTACTTACTCTCTTTCCTGAGGTACACATGCTCTTTGCACAACCTTACACACACACACACACACACACACACACACACACACACACACACACATATATACTCTTTTGGCATCATTGCTAAACATGTTCCTCATGTCAATCCAGATGCCAAAATCGGCAGACTTTCTGTCTGTCTTGCTTTCTATTACTTGCTTTTCTTTTTCTCTCTTTCTTTTTGTCTCTCTATTTTTTTTTTCTCCATATGTGCCCCCCCACCCATGCTGGTAACCCAAAGTTTGGAGGCACACAACTGTGTAGGACGTCATCATTGCTAAACATGTTCCTCATGTCAATCCAGATGCCTTAATCGGCAGACTTTCTGTCTGTCTTGCTTTCTATTACTTGCTTTTCTTTTTCTCTCTTTCTTTTTGTCTCTCTATTTTTTTTTTCTCCATATGTGCCCCCCCACCCATGCTGGTAACCCAAAGTTTGGAGGCACACAACTGTGTAGGACGTCTTACCTTGTATGAACCTCAGGAATTTCCTCACCTCCCCCCCCACATCACTTGCGGATGGATAAATCTCCACACAAATCTCCCCATAAATCTGGTGGAACATCTTCCCAGAAGAGTGGAGCTCATTATAACAGTGAATGGTATGGTTCAAAAGGAAGCCACCAATCTTTTGGTGTGGTGTGTTTCAAACTTTTTTGTCCATATAGTGAGTGCACGCGCACACACACACACACAGTTTGTTGTTGAACCTGTTTGGAAAAAGAGCAGCACTCCTGGGTTCAAACCAGCCAGCTCAAATAGTGTGTGTGTGTGTGTGTGTGTGTGTGTGTGTGTGTGTGTGTGTGTGTGTGTGCACGCGCAACAGAGAGCCACGCTTCAGTAACAAGGCTGTCAAAGAAGCAAGTGTTGTCGTGTCGTCCACCCCCCCCGCACACACAGACACACACTCCACACCCCAACAGACACACACACACAGACAGACAGACAGACAGACAGACAGCAGACACACCCCAACAGACACACACACATGCACAGTTGGAACATTATTCTGAAATGTCGATTGCATTTCTCCAAATCCAAAAAAATCTTGGTTCCTCTGAGGTACATTTTCTTCTCTTGTGAAGACGCTCTTGCTCTCCAGTGTCCTCACAGACCAATCATAAAACCGTAACGCTCTAAAGACCTCCTCTGGCAAACGATCCCTGATCAGACGTGGATTCTTTCTACCTCATTGGTTTTGAACTCCTGAGTCGCCTGGTACCGAAATTCCCATCGGGGCAAAAACAGTCGGAAAGAATCCATCGCCGTGGCGACGTTGCGCCCCTGTAGACCCTGCGATTCATCCCGAGTTTCCTCTCAGGACCAGGCTGGAAAATACCTGATTACCTCCAGCTCGTGAAGGCCTCTTTATATTCCTGGATGCACATGTGTAAAGTATTTGAGTAAATACTTTTGTCTGTCAATTTCTTTTGGCTACTTTCTAGTATCAAAGTTTCACTGGCCTCATTTTCATTGTAAAACGAGCTTTAAAAAAAAAAAACCAAGGTTTTTTTTATTTCCTTTCATATTATTTCTCTTTTGATCTTTTAATATGTGACCTGATACTCTCATTTTATTTGTTGATCGCAGAGATCTTTTGAAAGATTGCTTTACAACTTGTACAACTTATTTGATCATTGTTTCGTTGTAGTACAGTGAAGAGGACGTTGTGTTGATCTTTGGTTAAACCCCATGAATTTTTTCATCGTGGAAAAATCTGGAAAAGCAAACGGATCCAGCGTGAGCTCTCCGCTCTCTGTGAGAGATATTTGGGATGGTGATAACGTGATCCTGAAACACCTTTTGCTCTCTGTGTGTGTGTGTGTGTGTGTGTGTGTGTGTGTGTGTGTGTGTGTGTGTGTGTGTGTTTAGTCAGTAATATAATTCTGAAATAGCTAAGGGGGTAAGAGTGAGTGTGTGTGGGGTGTGGGGTGGGGGATGGGTCGAGAGAGAGAGGGGGGGGTTGGTGGGGGAGGGGGATGCTGAGAGAGTCATTACATAAGACGCACAGTAGGAGAGACGGATGCAGAAATTAGGAGAGATGGAAAGTAGTGAAAGAGAGACAAAGAGACAGACAGTAGGAACGACAGATGTAGTGAACGAGAGATGCAGAGAGACAGTAGGAGAGACGGATGTAGTGAAGGAGAAACACGGAGATAGTAGGAGAGACGCATGTAGTGAAAGAGACTCGGAGAGACGCATGTAGTGAAAGAGACTCGGAGAGACGCATGTAGTGAAAGAGACTCGGAGAGACGCATGTAGTGAAAGAGACTCGGAGAGACGCATGTAGTGAAAGAGACTCGGAGAGACGCATGTAGTGAAAGAGACTCGGAGAGACGCATGTAGTGAAAGAGACTCGGAGAGACGGACAGTAGGAGAGACGGCTGCAGTGGAAGACAGACAGTAGGAGAGACGGCTGAAGAAAGAGAGATTATAAGAGAATGATGCAGTGAAGGAAAGACAGATTAATCGACATCGAGAGAATGTGAGCAAATTAAACTCTTGTCTGAGTTCAGCATTGACGTTTTTCTTTATCTTCCTTTCTCTTTCGTTTGATTTTGTCCCTGATGCCTGCATTTAAGACAAAATTTAAAAAAATGTGGTTTCTTTTTGTCTCCACAGATCCTGAGTCATGACCGAGCTCTCAGCCAATGGCTGCACCCAGCTGACCTTGACCTTTGCCTTCACCCTTCTCCTTGGTCTGTTATGTTGGCCCTCAGGAGAGGTCAGGGGTCAGACGGGGCTCCCTCCTGCTCTGATCCTGCAGGACCTGCTGAGCCGCTACGGAGAAAACGGCACCATTTCAGTGCCGCAGCTCCGGTCGCTCCTCGCTCACCTCGGCGCCGAGCAGAGCGGAGAAACCACCTCGGACCCCACGTCCACGACCACCACCAAGTCCACGACGTCCAAGACGTCCACAACGAACAACTCAACGGTGAGGATGGAGGTGTGAATAGTGTCTGAATGTGAGGAGTGTAAACGAGAAGATTTATAATTTCTAATCAGAGTCTTGAGCTTTGTGAAAAAGTTTGAGTCTCCAGGTTCACTGAACTTTCATGTTACTGCATCCTATACATTTGTGGGCCTCCAACTTTGTGCTAGCAGTTTTAGGAAGAAGCTGATATGAACGGGGGAAAGTCAGGTGTCTTAGTGCTTTTGTTCCCAGAGTGTAGATTTACAAGATATTTGCATGTTTTCGAGAAGACAAAACGGTCAAACTTAACGCTAGCGTTACCTCCAAGAAACTGCTAAATAACCATGTTCTTACAGCAAACTTCTCCACATCTACTGATGAACTGTAACAGTGTGTGAGTTTAAATTCATAGTTAACTTGTGTTTTAAAAAAAAATCATAACATCTTTAGACATGAAATTAAATAACCATCACACTGTGCAGTTAAATACAGTTCCTCGTGTTCCTGTGGAGAAGTTCCACCATCTTTAGTTTGGACCGTTGTGCAGATCGTGTCATAAAAACACCAGGATTTGGTTAATTAAACAGGAAATGGGCTTTGTTACAATCTCGAGAAACGAGTTGAGTAAACACACGGTCACCTTCCTCAAACACGCCAAAAACATCATCAATCAGCTGCACCTTCAACTGACTCCGGAACAGGAAGCCATTGTTACGTGAAAAACCTGGATACTGGAATTGTAAAGGAGATTTGGGAAGTTCTTTGCTGAACATGCAGCTAATTTTTTTTATTTATTTATTTTCTCCATTTTTTTTTTTTATGTTTATTTCTTAATGGAAATACAGGCTTTTGAAATTTGAGGGGGTGCAAAGTTTTGCACACATTTTACTTCATTATGAAAAAAGGAAATATGTGGAAATAAATTTAGATTATTTATTTATTTATTTATTTAAATTTTTTTTTTCGTGTACAGTATTATATAAAAAATATTATATATATTTTATATAAATCATTTTTTATTTAACATTTTTAAGTAACTAAGAATTAAAAGGAAGAGTTTTGTTCTGTATTAAAAGGAAGAGTGGGGGAAATTCTGAGAATACAAACCAGGAAAGAAATGTGCTTCTACTGCATTGCTGTTTGGGTGTGTAAATAAAGGGTTCATTGCAAAAGTCTTTCATTTTTTTTATTCTTTTTTTTTATTCATTTTAAATAAAGGTTTTGTGGATTATAGTTATAATTTTTTTTTTTTTAAGTATCCGAAAAAGTAAGTGTTAGCAAAAAAAAAAAAAAAAAGGGCAAATAAATATTATACAGATAATTACTAGTTTTCTCGAGCACCATTTTGGACTTGATTTATCCCTTTTACAATGTGATCGTGTTCTTTGGCGCTTCGGGAAGTGATTTTTTTTGATAATTAAAATAAAAGTGATAATTCTTTTTTTTTTTTCATCCCAATCAAAAGTATTTTTGAAATGAAAAGACAAAATAGATGTTTGATGCTTTCCAGGAAAAGCGTTCGTCTTTTTAACCATCATCTGCTCCACTGCTGTGACCTTGTGTTTAGAAAGATCACATTGCATTAAAGAAACATTTGATCACGTCATCGCTTTAGAGAAATAAAGAGAAAATGAGAGGATTTATAAACATTTGTATACTGTGTGTGTGTGTGTGTGTGTGTGTGTTTTCAGTGTTTAGCCGCAGGCACTCTGGCAGCTCATGGTCTAAGTGAGAAGTCGCGTTTGAACGGACCGGGTCTGCAGGAGTTCTGTCCCACCATGCTGCAGCAGCTCGACTCTCGGCTGTGTCGAGATGAGCAGAAGCAGGAACCCGAACCGAGCGCCAAGCCGTCCAACGCTGAAGGTAAGAAGGAAAAAACTTTCATTTAGAAATTAATTAAAGTAACATAGAAATATCTTTTCATTGTCCTTTTCTTAATGGTGCTGTTTCCATGAGCGTTTTACAACATTTTACTGACCTGTTTTAATAGCCTAATTTTGGTGTTGTGTTGCTATGGTAACCTTTCATTGTACTGTTTCTATAGCTACATTTTATTGTGTTGCTATGCAATTTTTTTTTCCGATTGTCCTGTTTCTGTGGTAACATCTTCCATTATTGTGTTGCTATGGTAATCTTTCATTGTTCTGTTTCTATGGCAGTGTTTCATTAACCTGTCCATATCATATGCATTATAGAACATGCACACACACAGAAATTACCATAGCAACACATTTTTTTTTCATTGACCTGTCTCCATGGTAACATTTCATTGTTTCTATAATAACAATTTTTTTTTGTTGCTGTAACAATTTTTCATTGTCCTGTTTCTATGGCAGTGTTTGATTTTCCTGTCGAAGTTATAACACTATAATTGTCATATGCCTTATGGTAAAAAAATTAAGGCAAAAAAAAATTTTTGAATTTTTTTTTTTCGATGGCACGATGCTGCCACCACCATGCTTCCTTTTTGGGATGGGGCATGGTTTCCTAAAGAAACAAATTTTTGAATTTTTTTTTTTTATTGACTTGTTTCCATGGTAACATTTCATTGTTCTGTGGTGACATTCAGTCGTTCTGTCCCTGTGGTGAAGTTCCACTGTCTTCTCTCTATCATAACATCTCATTATCATGGAATTGTCGCAGTGTTTCATTGTTTTGTTTCTATGGCAACGTGTCGTAGTTGTAATGTCAGGCAAAGTTTCATGGAGTAGTTTTCGTTGCTATGGAGATATGACTTGTATAAACCTGCAGGGACGAATGAAATTTATTTACTATAGACCATTATTTTTCAATTTCTAAAAAAAAGTCCCAAAAAGAAAAATTACATCATTACAGGAGAAGTTCAAAAGCTCATTCACCTTTAACCATTGCGGAGGTTTGGGAATATGCAAATTGCGAGCATCCCCTTATCCTACGGGTCCCCCCCCATCGTTCAGGTTAACCATTGATGCATGTCCTGTATTTGGGTACAGGCACGTGAAGAGGACACTCAATAACACTCGTCTCTCCCACGGTCAGCACTTAGTCATGCTTTCCAAATTAATGTTGAAATAAATACATGAGCATTTTAAAGTCTTTTTTTTTATTTATTTATTTTTTTTTTATATATATAAATCAGATAATATTAATATACAGTGGCCAAGAAGTGCAAATCAAATGAGCACATCCAAAAACCAAAATAACAGATCAGAAAAAACTAAAGGCAAAACAAAAACTGGAAAACTAAATAACAATTCCAATAACAAAATGATGACTCAGGAAAAAAATTCCGTTCGCAAACTGTGTGGAAAAAAATTTACAAATCCAAAAACACGACGACAATTCAGACAAATCGGAAATTAAAGTCCGTTTTGTGCTCCTTGGCCACTGCACTAATAGGAAGTAAAAAAAAAAACATGTACTTTGATTATTCATTAATGTATTTATTTATTTATTTTATTTTAGTAGTCTTATTTCATAAGTTTTAATTATTTGTTATGTTGCAGTCTGATACTACAATTGTAGAAAAGATTTTTCCTCATGAATCTATATTCCGTACCCCATAATGATTCAGAGCCTTTACTCAGTACTTGGTTGAAGCAGCGATTACAGCCTCTACTCTTTTAGGCTTGAAACAAGAAGCTTTGCACACCTGGATTAGGGGATTTTCGGCAGATCTTCTCAGGCTGGCTCTGGTTGGATGGGAATGTCGGTTGACCGACATTTTTTTTTGCCACACCTTTGTTGTCTTGTCTGTGCGTTTATGGTCGTTGTCATGAACCCTCGGCCCAGACTGCCGTCCTGAGCACTGTGGAACAGGTTTTTATTGTGGCTATCTTTGTACTTTTCATTAGTTCAGCTTTCCCTTTGATCAGCTGCAGAAAAACACCCCTATGGCACGATGCTGCCACCACCATGCTTCACTTTTGGGATGGGGCATGGTTTCCTAAAGAAACAATATTTAGAATTAAGCAGTATAATCTTGGTTTTATCAGACCACATAATCTTCATAGTTTGAGAGTCCTGCAGGTGTTATTTTTTTGTGCAAACTTCAAGTGGGTTTTCATGGGTTCCTGAGGAGTGGCCTTCTGGAACTTTTTCTTGGTCGGCTCTCTTACTAAGACCCTTCTTTCCCTGATTGCTCACACAGGTAGACTTCAGTCATGGTCACTTCTGTGCATGCCATATTTCAGTTTTTTTTTTCTTCATACATTCACAGATATTTCTAGAATTATATTTTGTCATAGTGGGGTATCGAGTGTGGATTCATGAGAAAGGAAAAAAAATCTGAACGATTGTAGTATCAGGCTGCAACATCACAATATTGAAAGTGTGACCAGATTCTGAATAGTTATTAAATCTGTTTTAGTTCATTTTTAAATAAACATCCTGCAGTTTGAGAGCTTCTTGGAAAAGTTTGCGTATTTTTTCTTTGGTTTTTAAAGCATTTTGGTTACTGGACATTGTGTTGCATATTGTTGTTTTGGGCTATAAATCTAAACTTGTATATAAAAATCTTTATTTTTAAAACTACTTTTAGCCCTTTTTTTTTGCATTGTGCTTTATTTTATTTATTTTATTGTTTTTTACTACTTATTATTCCTTTTTGTTTAGTTTTTTCCACTATATTTACTTCATTTACTGTGTAGTAAATATTTAATGACATTTAGTTTGTCCACCAACAGAAAGTTTATTTTTATGTTTTTGTTTTTTTGAGTTGCGACTTTTTTTTTACTCTAATTTATCCGGTATTTTGTAATGTATCTTTTTTTTCCATTATAATTGACTTTTGAAGTGTGTTGTAGGTTAATGCAAGAGATCACTGTATAAATAAAACACTATTCCTGAAGGTGGATTAAGCCCCACCTCCTCGCTATTTGAATTGGCTGCTGAGCAAAGTTGCTCAACTCTGATTGGCTGCCAGCTGAAACAAGTGTGCTGTGTTGTGTAACTGCAAATGTTCAGGAAGTTTGTCCAGAAGTCATTGTTTAGACACATGTGGTTAAAGATATAAAAAGGGCAGGACTGGAAGGAGACCAGAGACGTGTGCATGTTTTGTGTGGTGGCTGCCGTCTAGACGGATGGAAGAGAATGGAAGGGAATAATTACGTGGGCAGTTTGTGGTCTGAGATTTTAAGAAAAATGGTTGAGTAGAAGCGGGTCAAAAGAAAGAAAAAACACAAATAGTCCTCTCCATGCTGTCAGACGGTCCTTTTCCTTTCTTAGGACGTCGACCAATCAGAGAGAAGTCTGAGCTCACGCAGGCTCGTTATTTTCATTCGAGAGGTTTGAGCCCTAAATCTCCCGCTGATGTTTCAAAACCTTGGACAGCTCCCCAAAACACAGAAAAGGGTCCGAATGAAAGCGAATTAAGCTCCGCCCATAATCCATGATTTGGCATAGAGTTTTTACTTTATCACATTTCCAGGATTTCATAGATTCTCCATCTTATCTCCAGTGCAGAAGAGGTGTGTGTGAAGAGGCAATAGAGTGTAGGGTAACGTGCAGAGTTTCAAATGGAAGAAGAACAGACAGAGATGGAGATGAGGAATGGTGAGGCGATACAATGAAATAGCGACGATTCTGCATTTCTGAGGCTCATTTCTCACCTAATGTCCATCTTCCACTGGCTTTACCTTTTTGGGGCGTCTGCCCATCTTTGGGCTTATTCTAATCTAAGATCCATTTGGAGGCTCCTGAGCTTCTCTGAGAGTCTAATCATTTGAGGGCTTCTGCCCATCAGGGGGCTTTTTTCCCCATAACCTGAGGGGTTTTCTCTGTCTAGAGACTGTTTTTCTAACTTGGGTACTCTGGCCATCCATGGGCTTCTTCTAAACTGGATTCAGGTTCTTTCTCAGGCCCTTCTGCCCTTTCTGGGGCTTCTTCCCAGGTTTTTGTATATCTACTGAAGATAAATGTCACGTGTTTTTGTGTTGCTGATTTTTTTATTTTTTTTCTGTGACCCATGTCTAAAGTGTGTGTGATTATTGTGTTTTGTGTACGTGTGTGCATCCAGTGTGGGGTTTTGCTGTGCTGAGTGTGACTGTAGTGAGTGCGTTTTCTCTGACCGCTGTGTTTGTGGTGCCGCTGATGAGGACACGCTTCATGCGCAGAGTCCTCGTCTTTTTCATTGCTCTGTCCATCGGGACGCTCTTCTCCACTGCCATCTTCCAGCTGCTGCCGGAGGTCCAGTATATATACTCTCTCTCTCTCTCTCTCTCTCTCTCTCTCTCTGTCTCTCTCTCATGTTCACACACAGTAACAGAGAGTTTAAAGTTAATCTCGGGCTCCTCATCGCCGGGGTTTTATCACCGGAACTGCAGATCTGTTTATCACACGGGATCAGACGTGACCGGAATCAGAAATTATTCAAACGTGAAATCACCAGAATCCGAAATAATCAGTGTGATGATGTCCCTGATTTTCTCTCTATATATATTTTTATATACATTTTAATTAATTAAATGAAATTTGTTTGTATAATGATTGCTTTTGTTTTTAATTATTCACAAATGATAAGCAGTGTGTTTTTGTTTTTTTTATTTGTTTTCTTTATTTTTTGGTCTTTCTACCTTTTTTTTAATACTCGTTAAATGGTTTTTTTTATTGTCCTTCATTCTTTTGCTTTCTTTTCCATTCTTAACTGTTCTCCCCCCCCCCCCCCCCCCCCCCTCCTTTTTTTTTTTTTTTTTGTTTAGACCTTATTTGTGACATGGAGCATTATTTAGCAGCAGGTTTAGGCCTTATTTGTGACATGGAGCATTATTTAGCAGCAGGTTTAGGCCTTATTTGTGACATGGAGCATTATTTAGCAGCAGGTTTAGGCCTTATTTGTGACATGGAGCATTATTTAGCAGCAGGTTTAGGCCTTATTTGTGACATGGAGCATTATTTAGCAGCAGGTTTAGGCCTTATTTGTGACATGGAGCATTATTTAGCAGCAGGTTTAGGCCTTATTTGTGACATGGAGCATTATTTAGCAGCAGGTTTAGGCCTTATTTGTGACATGGAGCATTATTTAGCAGCAGGTTTAGACCTTATTTGTGACATGGAGCATTATTTAGCAGCGGGTTTAGACCCTATTTGTGACATGGAGCATTATTTAGCAGCAGGTTTAGACCTTATTTTTGACATGGAGCATTATTTAGCAGCAAGTTTAGACCTTATTTGTGACATGGAGCATTATTTAGCAGCAGGTTTAGACCTTATTTGTGACATGGAGCATTATTTAGCAGCAGTTGATGTTAATATTGGCACGTTCCCAGGCTTGGAGTCATGTTTCGAGCTTGAATGGTTTAGAGATAATTAAGGCATAATTACTAACTGTTTAGTGAAACCTGTAAAAGGTCAATAACAATGCAGAGTTCACATTTATCAAAAAGGACTTCATTCATTCAGAGCTGATTGGGTTTGAATCGTCTCATTAACAGGGGTAATGAAGTGCTGTGTGTTCCTGTGAGACTGATTGAGGAAGTGTAGCCGTGAAGGCGTGCGTGTGTGTGTGTGTGTGTGTGTGTGTGTGTGTTTGGTGGGGGTTTTAAAATGATGGGGTTCGGTATAGCCTGAGGTGTTTTCACATGAGGGATGAGTGGAGGCTGGATGTAGCCTGAGGACAGAGGGAAGGGGAGAAGTGGAAGCCAGGAAAAAGGTTAAATGGGTTTAATGGTGCATCAAAGCAAAGGTCGTTTTTGTTTTTGTTCTTTTAGTTTTTTTTGAACATTACAATAAACCACAGTCTCTCTCTCTCTGAGGTCTTCAATCACAGCATGACGTTTCAAATGACTGATCGAACACAGGAGTGTATTTTCCAGATCGAACCAAATATCTGGCTTTGTTCTATTGTAAATAGGTTTATTGGGAAAATTCCTTTGGAGCAAAAAGAAAAAAAAAAAAAAAGCGCTTTCCGTCTGGAAAATACGTCCTTTAAATAAAATAAAAAAACATTTTTTGAAAAATGTCACTTTTGCACTCGATGTGTGATCTGATCACACCAGATCTTTGGTGTATGGAAATTTTAATCTAACACATTTTATTTTTTTCTCCCTCAAGGACTCCACAAAGCACTGAAAAATCTGTAACCACACTAATGAATCCTGATCTGTTTTGTTTTGTTTGCTTTCCGTCTGGAAAATACGTCCTTTAAATAAAATAAAAAAACATTTTTTGAAAAATGTCACTTCTGCACTCGATGTGTGATCTAATCACACCAGATCTTTGGTGTATGGAAATTTTAATCTAACACATTTTATTTTTTTCTCCCTCAAGGACTCCACAAAGCACTGAAAAATCTGTAACCACACTAATGAATCCTGATCTGTTTTGTTTTGTTTTCTCTCTCTCTCTCTCTCTCTCTCTCTCTCTCTCTCTCTCTCTCTCTGTCTGTGGATTTTGTGCATGGGTTCAGTGTGGGGTTACGGGTTCGTGTGTGTAACGGTGATCTCGCTGTGTTCGCTGCTGGGCGCCAGCGTGGTGCCCTTCATGAAGAAAACCTGTTACAAACGCCTGCTGCTCTACTTCATAGCTCTGGCCATCGGCACGCTTTATTCCAACGCGCTCTTTCAGCTCATCCCCGAGGTATTTTATTTCCAGCGGTTTTTATTAAAGGAACACGTGACGGTCTTTCAACCTTCATCTCTCTCCACAGCGTTGAATGTGTGTGTGTGTGTGTGTGTGGGGGGAATAACAATGGACAAGGGAGTACACTATATGGACAGAAGTGTTGGGACACCTAACTTTTCCAGTCATATGACCTGACTTTACCCTTGTAGCGAAATAAATCTCAAATCAGAAAGATCTAGAACATCTTCCCAGAAGAGTGGAAGTTATTATAACAGCAAATGGAGACTGTGAGATGTTGAGAAGAAAAAAAATAAAAACACACGTTAGTCTTCCGCTCAGGTGTTCACGAACTTTTATCCGTATAGTGCACATCACGTTTTCTTGTATCTGGAAAAGGAACGGGAAGCGAATTCCTCAAATCAGGGTCGATAAAATATCTGCAATCCGAACTCCTCGTATTTCACCCCCTTTTTTCCCTGGAAATTGGATCCCTATCTGATCAATCCGAAATCTTGTACATTTTTACAAGAAATGTAAATAAAAACAAACGTTGCATTCTGAAGAAATTCTTCCTACTGCTTATCAAAATCTAGATCCTGATCGGTCAGGTGTGCGGTATTGCGACATGCTTCTCCGTAACCGAGGCCGATCCGATTCGCCCCCTATTACGATGCAGTGCGATTCGATTCAATAGAAAAAAAATATGGAGCATTATTTAGCAGTAGGTTTAGACCTTATTTGTGACATGGAGCATTATTTAGCAGCAGGTTTAGACCTTATTTGTGACATGGAGCATTATTTAGCAGCAGGTTTAGACCTTATTTGTGACATGGAGCATTATTTAGCAGCAAGTTTAGACCTTATTTGTGACATGAAGCATTATTTAGCAGCAAGTTTAGACCTTATTTGTGACATGAAGCATTATTTAGCAGCAGGTTTAGACCTTATTTGTGACATGGAGCATTATTTAGCAGCAAGTTTAGACCTTATTTGTGACATGGAGCATTATTTAGCCGATTCGATTCAATAGAAAAAAAATATGGAGCATTATTTAGCAGCAGGTTTAGACCTTATTTGTGACATGGAGCATTATTTAGCAGCAGGTTTAGACCTTATTTGTGACATGGAGCATTATTTAGCAGCAGGTTTAGACCTTATTTGTGACATGGAGCATTATTTAGCAGCAAGTTTAGACCTTATTTGTGAAATGGAGCATTATTTAGCAGCAAGTTTAGACCTTATTTGTGACATGAAGCATTATTTAGCAGCAGGTTTAGACCTTATTTGTGACATGAAGCATTATTTAGCAGCAGGTTTAGACCTTATTTGTGACATGGAGCATTATTTAGCAGCGAAAAAATATGGTGCTCTGTAAAGTTCAGATAACAAATCTATTAAATAAAACCAGTCATTCTTTTCCTGTTCTGCAGGAAGTTACAGCTCTACCTCTGCCATGTAAATCTGTATTCTATGTGACTCTCAGGACACGCCTCGGTCTCCGTAGCGTCACGATACGTCATGTTCACGTAGCAGCGACGGTGCTGAGAGAACGAGCTTGTGAACCTGTTTAGAGAGGAGAAATCGATCTACATATCAAATATTGATCACAAATTATTGCCCACTTTCTAAATAATCAGAGTTTTTTCACATTACGTTTTAAACAGGATTTTCGTTCTGTTCTTTTCTCAGTGCAGGGAAACGTCTCTGTTTTTGTCCATCGTTATCGACTTCACTCTGCAGATGCTGTAGACGGAGATGACGGTTGAAAAATGTTGTTGTTTTCCTTTAAGCTGTGTTTATGCTGAATTGATGCGCACGAGAGAAACGGAATTAAGACTCTAAAGTTCACTACCAAGAGCTTATATTTTTTTGTTAGCAAACGTTTTCTCGGTTCATCACCGCAGGATAAACATTTCACATCTAAACTAAAAATTTTACGTAGAATTTTTTTTTTTTTATTATTATTAATGTTTTTAAATTTAAACCCAGTGCTGATGTCCAGGATTTTCCCACCAAGTTCTATAGAGTCAAAAAAGCGTAAAACGGAAATGGTTTTCACCTCGAATATTTTCCAAGAATCTTTCATCGTTTTCTCAAAGATTTAAAAAAATTATTTACTCTTTTTTTTTTTCTCGTCTATTTCTGATTTTTGAATCGAAATTTGACACACAAAATTGAAAAAATGGATAAAAATTCAGATAAAATTCCTGATTTCTCGGAGTCATTTGAATCTGCATGTTCTAATCAGACGGAGTGGGGAAAACCTGCGGAGGAAAGGAGCTGTTAAGTTTTGAATCATCTCTCATCTCTTCCCTGTGAATCTTGGAATTCTGTAAATAAAACCAAACAAAAAAATAGAAAAAAAACAAATCTTTAAAATTCATAAATAATCCAAGATATTGAATGGGATTGGCTGAGAGGTGGGATTTCTGTTATTTTATTTAAAAGATGCAAAAATGCTAACGCAGTCTGATTAGCATTAGCTGCGTTAGCACGTTTGGTCGAGACATTTCTTTAAACGTTCTTGGTTTGGTGTTTTGAATAGATAATGTACCATATTTTCTTGACTCTATATAGTACATAAATTCCCTACTCTCTCTACATACATGCACATCATTTATTGTTATTTATACGATGTTAAGTTTCATAAGAAAATACACTGAATCCTTATTGTCAAGAAAATATAGTGTACATCTTTATACTCTCATGTAACACACTAATATACTGGAATTGTATATTATATAGTTTAATGTGTATATATTGTTGTTTACTCTTGTTAAGCTACAGGAAAAAAAGAAAAGCAAGTTTGTAACTGTTAAAACGAACACTGTTTAAATGTAGAAAATCTTGGATTTGGGCTGGAGCTACAAGGCCAAGGTGGCGAACAAGTGATGGAGGCTTATAGATACCAGTTAATCATCGTGCCAACTGCATGTCCAACCATTACACACTTGCCTACACATTGCCTTTTCATTAACTAGCAGCGTAAATCATACCCTAGTCTTAATCCTGAATGGTTTTCTGCCCATTCCTGCACGCTTCTGAATGGAATTTTGGCCAATCCCACATGATCCTGAAGGAATACTGACAAACCTGATTAATTATCCTCAATACAATTCTGGCCGATATTCCACGCTTCTGAATGGAGCTTTGGTCAATCCCACATGATCCTGAAGGAATACTGACAAACCTGATTAACTATCCTGAATACAATTCTGGCCGATATTCCACGCTTTTGAATGGAATTTTGGCCAGTCCTGCATGATCCTGAAGGAATACTGACAAACCTGATTAACTATCCTGAATACAATTCTGGCCAATATTTCACTTTTCTGAATGGAGTTTTGGTCAATCCCGCAGGATCCTGTAAGAATACTGACAAAACCTGACCCTAATTCATAATGGAATTCCGGTCAACCCTGCATGCTCCTGAATGGAATTCTAACCAATCCTGGACGCTATTGAAGAATACTGCAAACTCGGGCCCTTATCCTGAATGGAATTCTGGTCAGCCCTGTGCACTTCTGAATGGAATTCTGGTCAGCCCTGCATGTTCCTGAATGGAATTCTGTCCAATCCTGCACTCTTTTGAAGAAAACTGCAAACTCAAGCCGTTATCCAGAATGGAATTCTGGTCAAATTTGTATAGTCTTCAACGTAATTATGGTCAAGAATTCTCCCTTTCAGCCATTTGAGAGTAAAAAAACATTCCATTCCTACAATTTCTTTTGATGTTGGTTGTTACTGGATCCCAGTCCAGCTGCCCAGTTCTACACAAAACTCCACCGAACCAAACGGAGAAAAGGGTGTGATCATTTAGACACTAGTGCAGAATGCAAACTGGTTGCTATATACTTCTCTTTTCTTCTAACTTCTTTTGCCTTGTAGCTCCAGTGTGAAACCTAAAATAGCAAACTTGGTTGGCTGGTGGATTATATTGAGGGATAAAACAGATCAAATCATGACTATTCTGTTATCGGTCAGACTCCAGTCCTGTATCTCAGTCCAGCAACATCTCACTCATGCACTAGAACCACTTCTAGCAAATGATCTGAGGAACATGAAACCCCCTCATGATATCATCCTGTTCAATATAACCCACATATAAGGGTTTCCTCAAGGGAATCCTAAACGATCCCAGGTTTTAGAGGTTCTACTTTGGAATCCTCAGATCTTTAGGGTTTGAATAGAACTCTATAGGTTGACTTATAGAGGAAGAAGTGTGAAGTACTAACACCCAGACGGTTTGCTAGAAGCCCTCAGAAATGTTTTGGACATTCTTTAGAGAAAGGGTTATTCAGCGGTTTTGGGTTCTTGGAAAGGGAACTCCTCAGATCTAGTTGGTTTGCAAAGACCCTTTTTAAAGTTCTGCTAACAGAACCTAAATGATGCTACTTGGGTTCTTTTTAGAGCTTTGAAAGTTTCCATCTGAGTACCAAACGGAGAACAAACTAACTGTAAGATTTGTTTTTACTTCTTGGTGAGCATCGCATTCCACATTTAGTCCCCTTTTTTTTCCTCTTCTAATAACTGCCACTCTTCTGGGAAGATGTTCCACTAGATTTGAGTGTCTTTTTGGAAATAAGTGGAGATTCACTCAGCCATAAGGGTGCTAGCAAAGGCAGGAACTGGAAGGTAGATGAGGTCAGGAGGCCTTGGGGGGGGAAATAAGGGTTCCAATTCATATTGTAGGAGATCTTCCACGTCCATCCATCCCATGTAAAGCATATCTTCATGGAGCTGGCGTTGTCGTGCTGGAACAAGTTTGGGCCTCCAGCTTTGTGGTAACAGTTTGGGAAAGAAACGCACGATTAAAAAGTCAGGTGTCCCAATACTTTAGTGTATATTTCCACCTGGAAGTGCATCCATACCATGCGAATGGAGATGTAGCCCTGGAGTCTGACATGCCTGTGTTAGCCATAGCTAGGCAGCGTCGCTAATAACTGTGTATATCATGTGTGTTTGGTTTGTTCCGATGTGAACTGACTGTTTGTGTGCAGGCGTTCGGTTTCAACCCCATGGAGTCGTACTACGTGTCCAAATCCGCAGTGGTCTTCGGAGGCTTCTATCTGTTCTTCTTTACGGAAAAAGTCCTCAAGATGATTCTCAAACCCAAACACAGGGTGAGTGTGATACAAAAAACACCTACATTTAATGAGCAGTTAAACAAAAACGCAAAAAAAGACACAAGAAATTAGGCAAGAATATGGATGATGATGATGATGATGATGGTAGTATTGTGCATTTATCATCATCATTAATATATACCACACCTGTTAAATATTTGGAAACACCTGGTCTTTTATGGGTTTTGAGGGACTCTGGTGTTCCTTTCGTTTTTTTGCGACAAACTCTGTAATGTAACGGTATGAAGATTTGCTTTGAACAAACAAATCTATAAATATCCAGATGTTCCACTTCATTTTAATTGGAAAATCATCCGTTAGCATGAAGAACAGCTTTACACACTCTCAGCATCCAAACACTTCATTTCTCCAAACATTCAGCTGAAATTCTTTTAATTTCAAGTTTGGACTTCAAGAATTTTTTATTTTATTTTATGTTTATTATTTTATTAGGATCAATACTATTAGTAATTTTTTACTATATTTTTTACAAATATTTGTATTTAATAATTATTAGAAAACAAACTCTATACTATTAATATTTAAATATATATATCAACATAATATGCTTAACATTTGCATATGTATTTTTATTACATGAATAAATTATATGAAGTTTGGAAATTTGTAATTTGTAAATACGTGTTTTTTTGTTTTTTTTTAAGAAGAATCAATACAACGCAAATTTTTATGATCATTATTAAATATTATTATTATTATAACTTTGATATTGTT
>MU563244.1:11399894-11437601 GCA_024362625.1 Silurus asotus
ATTTTGTGTGTGTGTGTGTGTGTGTGTGTGTGTGTGTGTGTGTGTGTGTGTGTGTGTGTGTGTGTGTGTGTGTGTGTGTGTGTGTGTGTGTTTTAAAACCACTTTTGGTGTGAATCAGTGGTTGAATCTCTGTGCAGCTGTGTAACCTGTTTAACAGGAGAGTGTAAAAGAAATAAAGTGCAGTGTGTCAGGAATGTTCGCTCCGAGTCGCTGTAATGAAGATCGCATATTTTCGTCAAAAAATTCAAAAGCTTTCAGGCAGGTTCGTTCCGACGAACAAAGCAGGCAAAAAAGTTAAACTGAATTTCAGTTGAATTTGAACAAGCAGCTTTCTGTAAATCAGAAGAACACGACTGGCATTTCATGTACGACACGGTGTGTGGGAATAAACGCCTCGAACCACAGACGTGACGGGGCATTCGATCATTAAATGACACGTTAAATATGGAGTCTAATCGAAGACCAGAAATTATAATGCAGGTGTTATATTGTGAGGTACAGACGTGACTGTTAATCTGCTGGAATCAGACATTGATACAGATAGAAACTGATGAAAAACTGAGGCCCATGTGATTCATATCTCGATGCACAGTCTATGATTTGACAGTTTTTTTTCCCCTGTTGTGTGTGCAGGAAGTTACAGCTCTACCTCTGCCATGTTAATCTGTATTCTATGTGACTCTCAGGACACGCCTCGGTCCCCGTAGCGTCGATGCGGCGATGCCGAGAGATTTGATCTACATATTAAATATTGCTTATAAATTATCGATCCCTTTTCTAAATAATAAAAGTGTAGCGCATCTACCAATAATTACATATGAATAAATTCGTCTTTTGCCGACGCGAATATGAAGAAAAAAAAAAAACGATACATCGTGAAACAAATGCTTGTTTCTAATGCAGACGTTTTTACATCGATGCATCATGAAGTGAATCATAGAATCCCTGATATTTATATGCATGTGTATGATATGTGGAGCGCCATCAGGGCCAGAAAGGGAATATTAACTCCATTCATAAACTCCATTCGTTCTCTCTGTATGAGACTCCTGTCTGTTATACTGCCTGATTTCGCCACCTATCTATATGACAGACATGATATACTTAAATAAAGACGTGACCATACAGACATTACATTTGGAAAAATACAGTCGGTCTAGACTTGGACAGTACAGACATCACACATGGACCACTGATAATACAAGTGGGACTCATAATAGTGCTGACAGTCTTTTTTATTTATTTATTTTATTTTATTTTTTAAGAAGTAGTAGAATGGATAGAGTGGAGGGTGTGCTGGATAAATAGAGTTTTTGGATGTCCTGATAAGTCACTGATTAGTCATTTGTCATTTAAAGACACTCCATTTAATGCATGTAATGACGGACCAAACATGCAGCTCGATGGTTTTATTCATTCTAGAATTCACTTGGACCATTAATTGTATGCTACAACAATATTGATGATGATGATGATGATGCAGAAAAGAAACCATAATCCTGGTTTTTGCAGTTGACATTATAATTTCGCATTTTCTTCCCACCTTAGCTGGTGTTTTGTTCTAGTATAGTGCATAGTTGAAACACGCTCCCCCTAGTGGTCAGTAGGAAACGCTACACTGACCTTTAGAAGCAGCCTGTAGTTATTCATGCGTCTCATCTTTCAATTCTGTGTCTCTCTCTCTCTCTCTCTCTCTCTCTCTCTCCCCTTTGCACTCTTCTTTTTTCTCTCTTATGCTTAACATTTCTCATTCTCCTCCTTTCTCTATTGCTTCTTCTTTTCCTTGCCTTTTTTTTTCAACTCGTTTTCTGTCTTTTGCTTGCTTTTTTCAACTCTAATGGTCTCACCTTCTCTAATTTTGTTTTCTGTTCTCTCTTGTCCCATCTTTCTCTCTCCCTCTGTTGCTCAGGGAGAACACGGCCACAGTCATTTGCCCGTGGGAAGCCGTGATATGGAGGACGGAGTGATGGAGAAGCTGCAGAACGGAGAGGCAGGAGGAGCAGTGTCCTTGCCTCGAGTGGACGGAGAGATCAGGGAGGACGATAAAATGCTGAGTGCCGGACAAGCGGCGCAGGTGAGGACGCCGTAATCCTATGGAGAACGAGGACACAGACATGCTTTCTCTCTGTCCGTCTCACTCCTGTGCTCTCTCTCTCTCTCTCTGCAGGACTCTCAGGGAGGGTGTTACTGGTTAAAGGGTCAAGCGTACTCTGATATCGGCACCCTGGCGTGGATGATCACCCTCAGTGACGGACTCCATAACTTTATAGACGGTTTGGCCATCGGGGCTTCGTTCACGGCATCTGTGTTTCAGGGAATCAGTACATCAGTGGCCATCCTGTGTGAAGAGTTTCCCCATGAACTGGGTGAGACACCACACACACACACACACACACACACACACACACTTCCTCTTCCTATCTCTCTCTCTCTCTCTCTCTCTCTCTCTCTCTCTCGGTCATAAGTTTGTCTGATCTCAGAGTGACCTTATAAACCAAAAGCTCCTATTAAATTTGCAATATATTGAATTTAGTTGCTTTGAATCCAGTATTTTTTTTTTGCAAGATTAGACGTAGCCGCATAGAAGCTTGGAGTGTGTGTGTGCGGCGTGTAGGTTCACCCACCGTGTGTGTGAGACCAGAGCAAACTCTCCGCTTACAAAGTTCTGATGTGCAGTAGAACAGACCACTAAACTGCATCCATTATTCACACAGAGTTTATATAATACCTCAAAATCTCCTTCTCTGCCCTCGTCCTTGTCTCCCAGGTGACTTTGTGATCCTACTGAACGCAGGAATGAGCATCCAGCAGGCTCTGTTCTTCAACTTCCTGTCCGCGTGCTGCTGTTATTTAGGAATGGGATTCGGGATACTGGCGGGAAACCAGTTCTCGCCGAACTGGATCTTCGCCCTGGCAGGAGGCATGTTCCTCTACATCGCCCTGGCTGACATGGTGAGATCGGGTTCCGTCCTCCAGATAAATAAAACATTAACTGTTCAGACCTGATAAATAATTAGTAGTAGGTATTATTAGTAATTCATCTCATTATACTCTAATTGTATCAAACGGTAGACTCGATACAGGCAAGCCAGTGGTATGATTTCTGGTTCATGTTCTTGACCTGCTGGAAAACATACACACACAACAGCATTATTGTCATATAGTCATTTTTATTTTTATTTTTTTTTATTTTTATTTTTTTTACATTGCGCATATCTAATAATGAGGTAGACTTTATATATATATTTATTTAGATTAGCAAAGATGCTTTGGATTTGTAAAAAGGCTAATGTAGCTAGCTATGTAAAGAAATTAAATTGAAAAATGTATTTAGGCCACGCCTCCTTTCTAATCCAGCGAGAAAATGGAGCTCAGATGGTTTTCTCTCTGTGGCATTTTTTTCTTTTGTGTGTATTTCTAAAGATCATTGGTGGACAGTAACAAAGTAACTTCAGTACATTTCCAAGTCAAAGTCTGTTTTTAATGTGTTCTGATCGACGCTTGGTGTATCTACTGATTACCAACAATGCAGTTCAACATCAAGCAGAACATTTACAGAGGAATAATTGATGACGAAACTCCAGACTCGAACTCACCACAACTCGTGACCTTATTTATATATATGTATATATTTTTTTAAGTAGTCAAAAAGAAAGTTTTGGACTCATAAATAAATCAGTGTTTGAGTCAATAATATCATTCTATTAATAGATCAGAATGTGACTCTAGATCAGAGTCACATTCGAGTCTTTTCACATAAACTGAGGTGATTAAAGAAGAGTCTTGTGATTTAAAAAATAATAATAGGAACATTTATAGTTATAATTAATCATAGTATTTTGGATACTTAAGTACATTTGGATACTTTTCGTTTGTACTTTTACTCAAATGAAAGTTTGAAGGGACACTTTGACTTTTACTGGAGTCACATTTTACTGAGGGAATCTCTACTTTTACTCAACTACATGCTTTGTGTACTTCATCCACCACTGGTATAGAAATAGTCATGTTTAGTGTGAGGTTGAATTGGATTTCTTTACTATGGTTGGGTCTTTAATCCCTCTCTGCTCATTTCTTTTTTTTACACACATCTGCTAATGTGTGTGTTCAGTTTCCTGAGATGAACGAAGTGAGTCGCGAGGAAGAGGAAGTCGGAGGAAGCGCGCAGCTCGTGACCTTCGCCATCCAGAACGCCGGCTTGCTAACCGGCTTCGGCATCATGCTCCTCCTGACCATTTACTCAGGACAGATACAGCTCGGATAGCACCGGAAAACACAATGAACTGACTCCAGCTTGACCTTTAACCTTTTAAATCCCCCGAACCCAACCGCCACCCCACACTTCCCTCGGATTTAAGATCTGCCCCGATGAGACTCTGTTTTGAGCTCCGAGCCTCAAATTAACTGTGCAATTTTGACGGAACTCGGAGGAGCTGCTGATGAGGCTTGAAGAGAACGAAATAAAACTCGCTCTGAGCCAATACAGATTCTACAAAAAAAAAAAAAAGAAACTGACGTACAAAATATGCATTCGTGATCCTTTTCCTCTTTTTTTTTCTCTCCTCTATATTGTGGAATTTTTTTTATTCCGTTTTCTCATCTTTCATCATGATGGACCCGATCGACCACTTAGATCATGTAATAGTCCACACTTGATCCGCTTAAGCTACGTGTTTTAATCACATTCGATAAGTATTGAAGATCGTGTTCTAAAGTAGCACAAATTACTGAAACATCCTGCCGCTTTCATTTTCGGCTCCTGCTAGCGACAAATACAGATTTTTAAAACGTGTAAATCTCCAGACTGTAAATCTGCACCAGATAACTAAGGGCTGTGTTCCAATCCTGCTCTCACCACACCCTTGTGACTTCCTTTAGCAACAGGAAGGAGAACACTGCATTCCTGCACAGAGTTTAAGTTTGGTATGTCTTTAACTTTCAAGACTATCCTTCAAAAATGTTTCTCAGAAATAGATTTTACACACGTTTTCTTCGAGATACCGGACAAGATGGCGTCAGCACTGGATATTTTGAAATGAGATTAGCTTGCAATGTTGCTCCACTCACAAGGGTTAGCAAACAAACATTTACAAACAAGAATCCTGTCTTCTTTTTTAGGTTTAAGTCTTAATCCTGACAGAAATCCTATTGCTAGTTCATGTTAATCAGGTCCTAGAGTTATGACTTTAAATTCTGACAGAAATTCATTTTAGCCTGCTAGCTAGCATCAGCAGAAAACCATTACAAATTCCTTTTTGAAATCCTGTCAGAAGTGTTCGATTTCACTTTAAATCAGAGGCAAAATGCTGTCATTAGGTGATGTTTGCCAGCTAGATTGGAAATCTATCAAAAATCCTGTCAGGTTAGCTCATGTTAGCTAGCTAGCGTTAATGCACAAGCAGTCCTAATTATGACTTAAAATCCTCTTAATTCTATTAGGGCAGTTGACTAGCCTTCTCAGAAAACCTGTCATTAGCTTATGTGAGCCATGTAGCTAGGGTTAGTTTCTGCATATAACACAATCCTTTCAGATTATCTCGTCTCAGCTAGCTGGCAAGCGACAGCAGCTAATAAATTTAGGAAAATTATAGCTGGCTTCAGGGTGTAGAATTCTGTCAGGTTAGCCCAGGCAAACTTGCTCACTAGCTTGCTTGTGTTACCAAATTGACTTTATTTAATCCAAGTTTAAATCCTATTAGAAATGCTGTCAATCCTTTTTCTTAGAATTATGATTACGATTAACTGCGATTTTAAAAATCCTCTCAGGCTAGCTCATGTTAACCAGGTGACTAGCGAGAGCAGCTGAAAATCAAACTTGTTTCAGGAATTCGGTCCTAAGTTACAATTCTTGTTTAAAATAGCGTTAAGTTTGCCCATGTTAACCTGCTTACTGTAGATAGTGTTTATTGCTATTATTAATGAGTAAAATTGAGGAGAAATCCTGTCAGGTTATATTGTTAGTCAGATAGCAAGTATTGGTGGATTAACATTCCTAAATATGACTTGAAATCTACTGGGACTACTTTTAGTTATTTAGTTCTATCTAGAAGTAGTTATATCAAATCCTCTCAGAAATCCTGTTGCTAGCTACAATTCCCCTTCTGGTTAGTGATATGTTTTAGAAATTGTTTAGGTTAGCATGCTCACTAGCTTTACCAAACCACATTGACGGGTTTATGACTGTATTTTAACTAGCCAGCGTGAGAGTCAAATATTTGACTTAAAATCCTCTCGGACATCCTTTTGGGTCGAGTTGACAGATTTATGATATATGATCTTTCAGAAAATTGCAGGGTTTGTCATATTAGCCTGTTAGCTCACAATAGTTACTGTTACTAGCTAGTAGTATCCTTCTAGCTAGTGTTTAACGCTATAGAATTTTGTCAGGGTTTCCCATGTTAACCTGCTCACTAGCTTTATCAAATAAACTTGATAGATTTCTGTCAGTATTTAATCTAGAAAACATTACAGTTACAAATACGACAATCTATCAGGATTTCTGAGAGGATTTTGCGTAATATACTGGAATGTGTGTCAGAACATGATCTAACAGGATTTCTGAAAGGATTTTATGTTCGCTGGTACACATTCTAGTATATGACATAGAAGCCTGTCAGAAATCCTGTCATTAGTCACCGTCTAGCTAGCATTACTGATAGCTAGCAAAAATTGTAATGTTATGAAGTTTAGTGAACAAATATTAATGAATACTCTCGCAGTTATGTTGACCTTCTAGTAATAAGGGTATTGCGATAAGGGTCGATTTACAAATTAGAAAAACCAAAAACTTACTAAACACTTTTTTTTTTTTTTGCCATCTTGTCCACAAATTTACTCATGATCTGTGTAAGGCTTGAAGGTGATATATATATTTAACAACCTCGTTTTTTGAAAACTGGAATTAGTCACATTCTCATGCTAGCATACAATTATGCTAATTATGCTATTATGCTTATTTAGTTCTTAGCTGTCAGTTTTATTCCAAAAAAAAGCATTCCAGTGCAACTCAAACAGCACAACATAATGTCGCTGAGGAGACAAATCGCAGGCACTATTATTTGTTAGGCGTTTATTTTTTTAATTTTGTTTTTTTTGTTGTTGTTTTTTTTTTTTACAAAGAATCGGAAACTGACGTTTAGTAGACCAAATGTTTTTTTCTTTTCTTTTTTTACGTTTGCTTCTTTGCTCGTTCCTTTCTCCTTAGATGTTAAGCTTGTGTGTTTTTTGTTTTTTTCTGTTTTACAGATGCGTCTTTATATGATGAAGTTCTTGTCTAGTATTTATTTCAACTCTGCTGTATTTATTATACACAGGACCTTAACGATTTACATTAAAGTTCCTTTGAGGGTTTGCTGTTTGGAGGAACGTTTAAGGGAAAAACCACAAAGTTGAGCGTTACGAGACATAAGTAACAAACTTAAGGCTTGTGTCGATGATTAATAATAATTATGACTTATGATCTGGTCTTTTATGGTTTTTAAGAGACACATGCATGTTCCTTTTGTTTCTATGCAACACATTCGGTAATGTAACGTTATAAAGATTGACTTTGACCAAACAAATCTATAAATGTCCAGTGGATTAAGTAATAAATACTAAATGACATCAAAATAAATGAAAGAATTAGATAATGTCTGATCTCTAAATAACTCTCACAGAATTCGGTTCGTCGGCTCATTGTCTTGGTGTTGAAGTGTGGAAGGGTTGCCATGTTGGTTTCTTTCACTTTTCAGAATAAGTCTCCAACCTTCCCTGCTCCAAAACGACCCCAATCCATTAAACTTTCACCTCTATGTGTGATTGGATTTGAGGCAGTCCGATCACATCTTCTCTCCTGTTCTCCGTCTTACACAAGTTCTTCTGTTGGAAAGAAAAATGTCACATTTGGGCTCCATAGGACTTTTTTTCACTCATTCACTGTCCAATTTTTGTGTTTTTCTTGCATAGAAACAAAAGGAACATTTCATGTCTCTCCAAAAAAAAGCATAAAAGTCATGTTGTCTCCAAACCTCTACCTTTTCCATCCTAGCATTTCCCTTTCCCTCTCTCTCTCTCTCTCTCTCTCTCTCTCTCTCTCTCTCTCTCTCTCCCTCTCTCCCTCCAGTCTTTTGTTACAGAGAAACCATAAATACATTGTTACATCTTTACTTCTGATTGGAGACTCCGTCCAAAAGCGTAAACAAACCAAAAAAAAACACCCTTTGGGAAAACTGCGCAAAATTTACAGATGAAAATGAATCAACACTTTTCAACCAATCAGAATGGAGAGTGCACCTGATGTAAATCTCAGTTCTTATGCTGTTCTCATTCCAGAAGACTGATTAATGCTGAGGGTTTATTCATTTTCACACATGGAACCTTAATGTAAAGCGTTTAATTGGGTCGACATCATGGGGTTATCAGGGGTCACTTTTTTTTGGAAAACCGTTTTAAAGATAAACAAACTATAAGTGGACAAAAATGTTTTTTTTACGTATAATATAATACATATGGCAGGAAAAGTCAGGCGTCTCAATACCTTTTGTCCATGTAGTGTATTTGATGAAAATAATATGTAGTGATTGAGGGTGAGATTTATGGAGTTTATGTGAGTAATAAATATTTTGGTTACATATGACCTGGACGCAATTCACCTGAAATATTCAGCACAATAATAAATTAGTAGCTAAAATTAAATAAAAAATAGTAGCTACACTTTTTATTGCTCATTAGCTCCAGTACAGAAAAATGTCAGGGCCAAACTTCATTTAATTACGAAAATAAGCCATTATTCCATCAACGTGTGTTTGGGAAATTTTTTGTTTGTTTGTTTGTTTTTAAATATGTTGTACTTGAGCCTTCAATGCAAATCATTTGTGCAATGAATGAAGTGAATTTCAGTGCAATGGAAAGAAAAAAAAACTATTTATTTACCGCGAACACGCGTACGCGTTATTTCTAGGAGCGTTTTAGAAAAACGTGTAAACACTGTAGACTTACGATTATTCTTCGGACTTCGTTGTAATGTCACAGTTCCTCCGTTTCGCCTCGTGCATCCTGACGTTCGTATTAATATTAAAGGGGCAGTTCGTAATAGTGTTAAACATTTTGAAGCCACACCCCCCTCTCTTTCTTGACTCTACAGTACGTTTGCTTTAGAAGGAGCAGTAATTGTGAATACTGTATAGGGATCGTTTTCAGGGCCAGAAAACCCGAAAACTCCAAGATATCAATATGCAACAAAATAGCGCCTCACAGTGGTTCTCTTTTAAAGAGGTTTGGGTTTTGGTGTGTTGGTCTGATTATAATATTGCGAACTGCCCCTTTAAATATTTATTTAATTAAGTTTTCCATTAAGAGTAAATCAGCTGCGTAGATTTGCTGTGATCCTTGGAAGATACTTAGAGCTGGACCTTCATAAATATGTGCAAAAGATGATCTGTTCTTAGCTAGAGACAACAAACTTGTTATTGTGTGTGTGTGTGTGTGTTTTTTTTATTGCTATTATTATTATTGTAATGTATAAAAATCAATATCTTTGAAAGCGTCTGTCTCCAAAATGTTGTTTTTTTTTGTTTGTTTGATTTTGGTTTTGCAGTCCTCGTCTCAGCAAACACATTTAATCCAGTTGACCATATAATCCATGTGTTCTATATATTTGATATATTTATAGACACGTGTCTGATATATTCTCGGACACATGCAACTTTCTTCGGCTCATTTCGCTGTCCAATTCTTGTAGAGTCCAAATGGGACATTGTTGTCTCTAACAGAAGAACGTGTGTAAGACGGAGAACCGAAGTGGAAGCAAAGCTCGGGATTGGTTTGGGATTGTTTTTGTTAGCAGGAAAGGTTGTACTTATTCCAGAAAGTGAAAGGAACCAACATGGCAACTATTCCATACTTCAACACCATGAATTTCCATCCAGACTGCAGCTCATTTGAACTTCACCATACGACATGACAAGAATTCTTTAAGAGTAATTTAGAGAGCAGACAGACGTCTGGAGTGATGTTTATTATGGAACGACCTGCCCAGTCACTGCACCTAAATCCTACTCAACTGCTGTGGGATGAACTGGATCACAAGAAAGAAAGAAAGCTCCAACTAGTGACACAGCAAAGTATCTCAGCTGAATGTTTGGAGAAGTGAAGGGTCAGGATGCTGAGAGTGTGTAAAGCTGTCCTTCATGCTAATGGAGGATTTTCCAATGACAATAAAGTGAAACATCTGGACAAGTTTGTTGCATAGAAACAAATGGAACATTGTTTGGTCTTTCAAACACCATAAACGGTTCGTTGTTTCCACGTTTTTTTTTAGGGACACTGCATTTAATAAAGAATGATTTACAAATGATTGTAAAAAGGATTGGATTAAACTAAAATAAAGATGCTTCTTTAGTTTGCAGAGATAATAGACTACTGAAAATAAAATTCCCAGAAAGTTCGAGAAGTTTATAGTCTCAAGTTTAATCTCATACAAAAATAAGATTTTATTAAAAAAAATTAAATTTTTATATATTTTTAAATTTTGTTATTTAGGTTTTGTCACTTTATAATGGGGGGGGGGGTAATAATAATAATAATAATAATAATAATAATCATAATAAAAAGAAAAGAACATGGTAAAAGTGATTCAATCAAAACTGGTGTTTCAGAGCCGTTTTTGTTTTTTGTTTGTTTGTTTTTTCGCTTAGGCTTCTGCAATTTAAAACAAAACATCTTAAAAGAAATAATAATAATAAAAAAAGAATTTGGTGTGGATTTTTTTATTTTTTTTGGTGTACAATATGCCCCATTGTATGCATATTCATCAAAAATATGCAAATTAAACCCCACCCAAGCATCTTATTATCAAACAAAATGGCTAGATTATTGATAATTAAATAGCTTTAAAAGCTTTTTTAAATTAATTAATTAATTAATTTTTATCTCTGTCAGACTGTAAACTAGGGGACTTTAATTTTGAAGTCTCATTTCCATTTCCATTTCCACATCCCCCCCCCCCCCCCCCCCCCCCCCCGGCCCCCCCCCACCCGCAAGGTCAGTCTGGTTGCCAAGTGTATAGTTTTTACACAAAGTTGTAAATATACATTAATGGCACTTGGCAGATGGCCTTGTCCAGAGTGAATAAGACTAATCACACTGTAAAAGCTCAGCAGATGAGGTTTATGAGCCCAACTGTGGCAGCTTGGTGGTGCTGGGATTTCAACTCCTAACCTTCAGTTGGAAGTTCAATGTCCTGACCGCCCACTCATATATATATATATACACAATCAAAGTTGGATATATTTTAGTTAATGTGCAGCTTGTATAGCAGTACAGATTTACTGTCCTGTACTGTTAAAAAATACCTGAACATACAGTACACCCTCAGTGAACATGTCAAAACTGTGTCCAAAGTGTAAAAAATGTGTGTGAGCACCATCGTTATTCAGCACTGAATCAATCCTCCTGGGTGTGGAATTCACCAGAGCTGCACAGGTTGTTGCTGGGATCCTCTTTCACTCCTCCATAATGACATCACGGAGCTGCTGGATGTGGGACGCATGGCGTTTCTACACATTCCACTTGAGGAGCCCCACAGGTGCTCAATAGGTTTCAGGTTTGGAGACATACATGTCCACTCAATCACCTTAACCTTTGGTGGTGTGTTTGGGGTTATTTTTATGTTGAAAAACTGCCGTTCGGCCCAGTTTCTGACAGGAGGGCATAATGTCACATGTAAAAGGTAACATGTTGGAATCCATGTTTCCCTCAATAAAAACACAGCTCCCCAGTACCAGCAGCACTCATGCTCATAGCAGCTCCAGACCATGATGTCTTTACCAGTCTTTACCATGAGGTGCATGTTGAACGTCCAGTGGTCAGTATGCAAGATTTGTACTTAAAGCATCAGATTGTAACTGCTCGAATACAAGATACACACATTTGTATGTTTTCCTCTAGCAGACAAAAACATGGACATGTAGAACACGTGGCTTTGCATGTTTACACCACCTACAGCTATCATCACTGAGCGTGTACTCGCGTTCGATGCCAGTTATTTACAATAATGGCTGTATGTTGAGTAATCTTTAGACAGTAAATCTGTACTGTTGCTCTTTTTTCATTTCTATATTATTGTCCCTTGAGAAGAAGTGTGTGAGCGAGTGCATGTAGGTTATATTTATAATCAAAGACTATCTGATGGAAGGTAATATAATATTTTGAATGCAATTCCTGAACTGGTTATAAGGCGTTTTAAATGGGTGGAATGATTTTATAGACTTGGCAACCTGATTACAAGCTATTTTCAGAGTAAAAAAAAAATAAAAAATCTCAAGCTGTCTGTAAGTTTCAGGAGTAACTTGTTCCTGCACATGCTGAGCAGTTAAACTGTAACCAGTGACTGCAGTTCTGGAGCAGAGGGCAGATGGTTATATAGTTATTTAGTTATCAGGAAATTGCTACAATGTCATGGCTTACACACACACACACACACACACTCCTGATCTCTGATCTGAACTCATACTGGAGTGATTGAAGAGACATCAGAGGCTTTAGGGTGAAGAAGAAGAAGAAGAAGAAGAAGAAGAAACACTTTATGGACTGGAGAAGCTTCAAGTGTCAGTGAAAATGCTTGTGTACAAACTGCTGAGTTTGTATTTAATGCTGCTTTTTGTGGATTTAAACCAACAGCTTGCTGCAGGTGAGTATTTAAACACACACACACACACACACACACACACACACACACACACACACACACACAGACTTAAAGACTGACAAACACAGACACAATCTCTTCATGTTGACACTTGTCTTTGTAGTTGCTCTGTTTTTCCTCTTACTGAAAGTATTTGATCATAAAGACCTCTGTTTTAATATCAAACTTGGGTGGATTTTTGGGTTCAGACGGCTGTCACTGTGCCCATGTGCCACCTGAACCTCCTGAAAAAATTATATCTAAAAAGAAACACTCATAAAATTGATTTGAATGGTTTCTAATAGTACGTTATTGCCAACCCCTGATTTGTGTGTTATGTCTTACATTGATGGTATTTCTGCAGACGCCTTCATCCAGAGCAGTTGATGGTTCCTTAACGACCCAGCAGGTGGTGATTTGATCTGAATTGGTGACCATTTGGTCCAGAGTCCAATGCCTTAACCACCCTGATATGCTCATATGGACCAATGGGAAGATCACGTGTTGATACCTAATGGAAACCATTAGGGCATCGTTAATCCTCCGAACCCCAGTAGATTTTGTTGATGATGAAGATTTAAGGATGTGAACACTGTGTAATGGAATCCATTTGCTGATGGTGGTATTGGAGGGGTGTCTAATCGTTTCCACAAAGGACCCCAGCAGATTTTGAAAATGAAGATCTAAACAGGTGGAATCTGGTGTGGTTTTTGTTTGGTTGGAATGAAAACATGCACCCACACTGGCCCTTTGTGGAAAAAATTGGATACCCAAGTTGTAATTTTTAATGGTTTGTATTTGAAGTTGATTTGCTAAACGTTTTTTTGACCTGCATATGTTATAGTTTTCTGTCAGTAATTTCAGGAACCTAAAATCAGAACGCGTATGTTAATGCATTTCGTTCCACTCGTGTTGATCAACCATGTAATCTGCGTCTGTCTGAACTGCATGTAGAAGGTCCTGGTATTGAGACGCCATGCAATTAATACATCATTTGATTATCGAGTTGATTGTTTTTGCAGATGAAGGCTGGTTCTGTTCTGGTTCTTTCTATGACAGGGCTTCTAGATTTGATTTGACAGGGTGCAAATAAAAAGAACCTCAGACACAGAAACCTGATCAGAACCTCACAAAAAAACACCAAAAAAATCTTTTTGTTGATGTAAAACGACAGAGGAAAACTCATACACACCGTTTCAAGCTGACAGGAAGATTCCAGCTAGTAGAAAACTTGCAATATACAACTGTGTTGAGTGTGAACTCAAAGCACAACTCCCTGAACCTAATATCCGAAGACCACTTCGGTTCTTTTCTTGTTGTCTAAGGCACAGGTTTTCTTAAGAAACTGGAAATCGGTCCCCTTGTCTGAGGTATTTTGTCTGAAGAGCATAAATTCATGACCTCAAACCTGTAAGAACACCTCAGACTGTGGTTGATGGTGCTTTAATGTTGTGGAAAATGTTTCCTTGCTACATGTTGAGCCCATTAATATCAACAGGTGACAATTTTTTAATCTTCAGGTATCTAGTTTGGAGACCTTTGAGACTTTTTAGACTCATATTCTTGTTCTTGACTGACAAGGGTGGAACCCGAAGTGGATTTCTGCTATTGTTGCCGATCTAACTCAAGCGTTGAGGTGTTGTGCAATGTTTGCAGGTCATCTGCCTCAAGGGTTAAAGTGTTCACTTCCTTTTTTTTGCACCACATGATTGCAATGGTGTACACATGTCCCTATCGCAATCCATCGTGAATATATTGTATATGAGGTCTGCTCTGATTCTTCTGTTCATTTCTGTCCTTTAGCTCAGTCCTGCGAGGGGCGCTGTGGTGAAAAGTTGTCGTCCTGTTCCTGCCACCCGACGTGTGAGAACTTGCTGAACTGCTGTACGGATGTGAAACAGTTCTGCCTAGAAATCTCGCCACACTCCGGCTCTCTGCTTGGAGGAACCGACTTTAAACTTCTCAACGTCAAGTTTGACCAGAACCTCAACCTCACCTGCAGGTCAGACGCGAGTCTGGTTTATTCAGTATCATTATCACAGTGTAGTAAAGGCAGCACATCAACATGTTGCTACTACTACCATGCTTTACAGTGTTTTCAGATAGATACAACATTTAGTTGTAATCAAGAAACCCAATGAACACAATTCAACAATTCTTCTTTCACAGTAGCAAAACTGCACCACCCACATAGATCGTCTTCTGCAGAAGCTTCGATATTCACCTCATAAACTGACCTGTTGTTCACTGTGCATCTTTTTTGTGCATAAAATTTTTTTCCTGTGGATTTGAAATTAATTGTCTATTGAAAATGGTCTATTTTGGGGGAAATTAAAGAAAACGCAAAAGTGGGAATGGTTTATGAAAAAGCGTAACCGTTTTGACCTTTACTCACGATGTCTTGAAAAGTCTGTCTTGTAAATGCTCTTGTAATTCAGTATCTGCAACCAAATTGATTCCTTCACCTGGCGAATAAATCCACATGGATGTATTTGAGGGTGTGCAGTTTACGACATCCAGTTCACGAGCTCTGATTAGTGCGCTCTGACCGTCCAATCAAAGGATGTGAAAATGCTGATGTTATTGGATGCCTTCTAGAGGGCTTCTGATTCAGAGACTCGCAATCCAAATTCCTACAAGCAACATGGAATTGAATCAATAGGACGTCTGCAGTATTTACAGTGATAGCTCAAGGCAGATAGATCTGACCCCAGCGACACGTGATGTGATGCTGAAATCTGATTGGGTAAAAACTCTAACAAAAGAAATGTACATTCAGGTGCGAGAGAAAAGCTATAAAATAAAGTGAATAGACTATTGGGGATCATTTATAAGGAATTAAGACAGAAATGTATTGAAACTCAAGTCAGTGAATCTGATTCTAACCCCTAGGCCTTCCACTGCATGGTACATACACCAGTTTCCTAGATAATGGACAGCATATATACAGATAGTTCATGGGAATGGTCCAATATCTCTTTGAGGATGGAATGAGGGTAAACAGTGTGGGACGGGGTTGATATGTCCTTGATATGTGCTCTGTGAAGATATCTACTGTGATGAAGATGCTCCATGACATTTCATTGGGTGGCAATGATGCATTGAGTGCTTTGCAGCAAGTCCAATATGAATTATTGCCTGAGCTTAAGATTGGTGTGTGTGCTTTTTTGAACATCCTATTCACTCTTCTAATAGGATTCACTCTTCTGGAAAGATGTTCCACAAGATTTTGTGGAAATGTGTGTGAGATTCATTCAGCCACATTCATTCAGGGAGGGTGTAGTGTAAGGTCAGGTTCTGATGTTGGTGAGGTGAGGAGCATTGTCGTGCTGGAACAGGTTTAGGTCTCCAGGTTCAAGAGAAGAATCAAATATGGCTGGAAAAGTCAAATGTTCCCATACTTTTGTCCATATCCTGTATATGTATATCTAAAATCTGTGCAAGTTTTGGTCAAACTTGTGTAAGGTGTGTGTGTGTGTGTGTGTGTGTAGGTTTAAATCCGAGATTACGACGCAGGGCTATGTAGATGCAGAAGGTGTGGGTCACTGTATCTCTCCTCTGCTCTTCGAGTCCGGCTGGATCCCGTTTAAGGTTTCCACCGATGGACAGAACTATACACGAGCTGGGCGATGGCTCTCAGGTCAGACCCGCATCTCTGTGTTACAGATAATTAGGTCATTTCATGGTGTAATATTATATGTGTTCGGTCTGTTGTGATATCAGTGCACCACAGTAAGCTGGATTTGACGTATAAGCTCCTCCTGGTGAACGGGACGCACTGGCAGTATTACGGTACTCCGGGGGTCTCAGGGGTCCTGATGATGGTGTGGAATTCATCGCTTATTAAAGCCGAAAGAGTAAACATCGAGCTGTGGGGCTATGACGAGTTCGGTAAGTAGAGCCGAAACCATTTTTACAGAACACGATGTATTTTATTTATGCAGTTGAGCACTTTTGAGTAGCAGGGGCTACACGGTGGTGCTGGGATTTGAACCCACAACTTTTCTAACTGAAGTTGAAGATCTTAACCACTTAGCTACCAAAATCTCAGAATAGTTTCTGGTCCAGTTTTTTTAAATATACCCCACGTGACTTTTTCCTTCTGATCGCAGGAACGCCATATTCCGATCAGTGGAGGGCCGAGTGGAGGTATCTGTACACTGTTGGAAGGAACGTGACCAATAAAGGGGTCTTCAGTTTCGTCCCAACGGCCAGTAAAATGCCCCTGGCGCAGTGGCACGTGGGCAGCATGAGGGTCGGTCCGAGTACCGAACCTGATGGCGCATGGTACGATTTTAACCTTTCGTTTGTGCTCAGCTTTGTGTTCATCCACAGTGAGACCCTCCATGTTTTGAAGAAAGGGGGACCTGATAGCTTCACACCAATATTTCATTCATATTTAAAACTTTATGATCGCACAGATGGTGCAGGACGGTTTAAAGTAAAATATATTTTTGATGACATTGGTCTTTTGTGAAGAATATTTTAATTGTTCTAGGATTTGATCTCTGATATACGATGATGTAATCTAATAAATGTATAATAAGTGTTTACTATTATAATGTAAGTCTGAAAGTAAAACTTAAATGATGTCAGATCTTTTCGCACTTTTTTAAAATAAGAACCAACAACATTTGTGTGTTTAGGAACGTGAACGCTCTGTGGAATGGTGATCATGCTCTGGCGTATCACCTAGAGGAGACCTTCAGGAAAGACTCTGCAGCTTGGGCTTTGGAAAAGTGCCTAAAATGGGATGAAGAGGAAAAACTGATGCCCAGTTTCCTGCCTGAGATCATCGATTGCCCCTGCACGCTGGCACAGGCCCGAGCCGACACGGGCAGATTCCATGTGAGAACAAAATAAAATTCAATATACAACCCCAATTCCATAAAGTTGGGCTCCAAACCCGATTCCATAAGGCAAATTTTTTAAATCCATATACTATTTATAATAAAATAGAAGAATCTAGAAGAATCTAATCGAGGTGATCATTAAATTGATTTACACATGGTCAAGGTCGGAGCAAGGTCAAATGTTTTTTCTTTGAATAGTAAATATTGCATTTTGATCTTTTCAGACTGACTACGGCTGTGATATCGAGAAAGGCAGTAAGTGCACTTATCATCCTGGAGCTGTGCACTGCGTTAGAGCCATTCAGGGCAGGTAACACACACACACACACACACACACACACACACACACACACGCACACAGTGTCTGCTTTATACCTCTATACCTCATCACTCTCCTCCTTTGTCTGCAGTCCAAAGTACGCAGCCGGACAGCAGTGTTGTTACGACAAAACTGGAGCTCAGGTTCTCACTAGCGACTCGATCGGAGGAAGTACCCCAGACCGAGGGCATGACTGGGGGTCACCACCGTATAAAAAGCCCCCCAAAATCCCAGGATTTTCTCACTGGAAGTATGACGTGATCACATTTTACTATTGCTGCCTGTGGTCCGATAACTGTGACTATTATTTCACACATCGGCCCTCCAGCGACTGCAGGACGTACAAGCCTCCTAAAGCAGGTACGGAAAAGATTTTCCGTTTATATCATGAGAACTTCCAGGATTTTCATTTATTTTCTGGAGCATCAGGCTTACATGATTTTTCTCTTTTTTATTTCAGCATCTGTTCTTGGTGATCCTCACTTCATCACATTCGACGGTTCCAGGTACACGTTTAATGGTAAAGGGGAATACGTTCTGCTTAACTCATCAAAGTTCCAGCTGACAGTGCAGGGCAGAACCGAGCCGATGAAATCAGAGAATGGTAAAATGACTGAAATGTCAAAAGTTCTATCCTGAAAATCACCTCATTGAGTCAGTGTTTAAAACTTTCTTGAATTCATCACATCACAACAACTACATCCTTTTTTTCCTTTAAGGCTCTGTCATCAAGGTGACGCGTCTCTCCTCAGTGGCCATGAAGGAGAATGACTCGGATGTCATCGAGGTGCGTCTCACAGATAACCCAGATCGCCTGCAGGTTCTGCAGAACCAACGGGTGCTCAGTTTCTCTGAACAGACCTGGATGGATCTTGAAGGTGAGACCATAATTACTGATTCCAGACCAGGTTTGGGCTTTCACGTTCCAAACTGCAGAAGATTATGGGATGGAGAAGAGATGATCTGGAACAAGCAATGTGCATGACACAGCTTCTAGAACAGTCCTTAGAATTTTTTTTTTTTATGTTGATTCTAGAGCATTTATAGAATTGACATGTGTTGGTTCTTGAACACTTAAAATCTAGATATTGGTTGTGTGTTGATACTAAAACTGTTCTACGAATTCTGATTTTGGTTCCAGAACATTTATGATGTTGCTGTGTACAACATTTGGTGTGCTTGTTCTAGAGCATTCCTAAGCTTCAGCACTTGTTGGGTGTTGGTTCTAAAACATTTCTAATCTTGGTATTGGTTGTTTATGGATTCTAGAACCATTCTAAGCATTTAAATATTGGTTCCAGAAAGTTTATTGGGCTTTTTTGGTTTGCGCTGATTTTATTACATTCTGAAACCTGACCATTTGTTTGTTTTAGAGCATTGCCAAACTTGAGCATATGCTGTGTGTTGGCTCTAAAACATTTCTGATTTTAATATTTCTTTGTTTGTTGGTTTTGGAACATTTTTATTCTTGGTACAAATTTGGTTGTTAGTTCTAAAACAATGCTACAATGAAGTTAGTTTCAGACCAATGAACTATGCATTTAAATATTGGTTCCAGAAGGTTTATATTGTTGGTGTTTGTTCTAGAGCAATCCACATCTTAGGCATATGTTGTGTGTTGCTCTAAAACACTCTCACCTTGAGTATTGGTTATGTGTTGGTTCTAGAACATTTATAAGCTTTGTCATTTGTTGTGTGTTGATTCTAGAACATTCCTAGTCTTAAACAAGAGTGTTTGTTTTAAAACATACCTAATCTTCAGTATAGATTGTATTACTTGCTAGTTGTTTGGTTTTAGAGCAATGCAATGCTTTAAGCTTTTAAATGCTACGCTCCATGTGAGTTTTGGGATGTTTACAAACAAAGGTACATAATTTTTTTTTTTTATTATTTATTTATTTTTATTTTTTTAAGGTGAAATCCTGAAATGATTCTGAGCATGCTGTGCATTGCTTCTAGAATGTATCACATTCTTGAGCATTGGTTCTATAGCAATTGTAATCCATATTGCATTTTGTTTTTACATTTGGAGACCCAGAGCCTAAACCTTGTTGCCTGTTGGTTCTTGAATGTTTCAAAAGGTGGCACTTAGTTTCCTGTTTGTTCTAGAACAGTCATGTCTTTATGTATGGTTACAGCACATTAAAAGCTATGATGCATTTGTTCTAGAGCATTTCTAAGCTATTTAATATAGATTCCAGGGCACGTACACCATTTTAAAATTTTGAAGGCACTCTAGAGCATTCCATGCATTCCAAACAAGACCTGTTTACTTTTAAAATTAAAACTGTGTTTTGCTTTTAAACACAAAACACATTCCTCAATGCAAATCTTTGTCTCATACCTTCTAGGCGTGTTCGTATTCTCGGCGGTACCCCAGAACGTCACAGTAATGTTCCCCTCAGGCGCCGGGGTCGAGGTCAGAGGTCGTGGAGGGCTCATGACCCTGACTGTTTTACTGCCACAGGAGTTTCAGGAGCAAACGCAGGGCCTGCTGGGGAAAATGAACGACAATCCTGAGGACGATTTGACCTCCAGCAATGGGACGGTTTTGGAAGAACGCAGCAGTGCTCAGGACATTTTCATTTTTGGAGCAGGATGTAAGTTTTTTTTTCTCTTAAATCAATCAAATCGGGATGCTTACCATGATCTTTCATACCCCTTAAACCTTTATGCAATGTGGTTGGGATTCTCTAAACTGAAAAGCCAGAGAGAGCAATATATCCAACATCAATTTTTTTAAGTCCTGTACTGCTATATTATGTCATGACTGAGGAAAAAGACCTGCACCACCACATATATTTGAAATTTATAGTAGAATCAATATTGGTTTGTTTTTTTAATTGATATTGATATAATAAATCCTCTTAGAGCTCCATTTGTAAACCGTCTCTGAGCGAAAAGTTGCTGTGGGAATAAGATAAAGACGTAAAGTTGATCTATTTTAATCACATGCTATTACGCTCTAGTAGAATCTCATAAAAAAAAAAAAAAAAACACGAGTTTTCTAACTTTCTATTGGAAGCCATAAATCAGATGTTTACTGTACAGAGTGAGAATTTATGACCTTGTTATAACGTAGCAATCCAGTCCAAGGTCTACACGTGTTCACTGCGTTCATACACGTTATCTCAACCCGGCTGATGTAACAAATGAAACAGCATATACAGGCGTATTTGATCCAGACACGTGATCCAGGCGCAGTCTGTTCAACTTGTGCTGTGTAATCTACTGTAACTACATTTGAGCAGCCTGGACGGCTCTGAGAAATCTGAAACACATACTGTATAACCAGAGCCGAGAGAAAAATCTTTAAGAAATAGCAGAGATGCAGAAGGATGACTGCCTGCTAGCTTGTGTAAACGTGCTGATTCTAATGTTAATGCATCAGGTCATATAATAATTATAATAAATATATTTGGTACAGAAACACACAAACATTTGTGTTTTTAAATAACATTTTTAATACGAAAGGAAAAAAATCCTGTTTATTTAATATTTTTGCGAAAGAAAAATTCAGTCAGAACTTCTAACAGTAACTAGATACACGGATGGATAGATGGATGGATGGATGGATGGATGGATGGATGGATGGATGGATGGATGGATGGTTAGACATTTAAGCAGATAGATAGATGGATAGATTGATGAATGGTTATACATACGAACAGATAGGTGGATGAATGGGTGGATGGATGAATGGATGGATGGATGGATGGATGGATGGATGGATGGATGGACATACAAGCAGATGGATGGGTGAATAGATTGGATGGATTAATGGATAGGCATATAAGCAGATGGATGGATGGATGGATGGATAAATGGACAGACATACAAGCAGATGGATGGATGGATAATTGAATGGATGGATGGATGGATGGATGGATAAATAAACAGACATACAAGCAGATGGATGGATAGATGGGTGGATGGATGGATGGATGGATAGACAGATAGATAGATGGATAGATGGATAGATGGATAGTCTCCTAATAGTTTTATGCAGTGTAAATTGGTCATTACACTTAACTTAATACCCAGCCACTGCTTATATGTTACATATACACACACACACACACACACACACACACACACACACACACACACACATTTGAATGTATGTGTTCTGTATGTCTGGTATTATTGTTGCTATAATGCTTTCAGCCAATAGAAACACTCTGTCCTGTTTTTCCTCCAGGGGCCGTTACAAACGAGTCATCTCTCTTCACCTATGACTCGGAGCACCTCCTGAACGAGTACAACTTCTCCCCGAAGCACGATCCCTCGTTCATCCCGCACTTCTCGGTGAATGAGGACACGTCCGATCCGCTCCTGAGTCCCACGCTGAAGATGTGTGTAGGAGACGGAGCTCAGTTCTGTAAATACGACACGCTAAGCACTCGCAGTCTGGAGGTGGGAAACGAGACGCTGCATGCCGTGCGAGCCTACACAGCCATGACGCAGGACCTGCGGCCTGGTGAGAGAAAACCCAATAAACCCTGGGAATAATTATACACTATCAGATTTTACTGCAACAGCATTCACTTACATTAGCCTAATGTTTATGCTGAAATAAATCCAGTCCAATTCTAGATATTAAAGAGACACACAGGGACATCAGGGACCACATATTAGGTTCATTCAGGGTCATAAAGGGACATACAAGTTCTTGTCGGATTCATACAGGGTCACACAGGTAACACAGGGTTATGCAGGGTCTTATCGGCTTCACACAGGGTCTTATAGGATTTATACAGGGTCACACAGGTTCATGCAGGGTCTTATAGGACTCATACAAGGACGCACAGGGTCATGCAGGGTCTTATCAGGTTCATGCAGGGTTCCCAAGGATCACGTAAGGTCTTATAGGGTTAGAACACTTACAGGTCACCAGGGACACACAGGATCATACAGGCTAACACATATGGTTCATGCAGGGACACATAAGGATCTTTGAGGACACATGGTCACATTGAGACACACAGGATTACACAAGAGCATCAGGGACAGTATCAGTGCTGACATGCCAGACCACAAACCTTTATAACCTCTAATCATAACGTCACGTCTCTTCATGTTTCTACACCTCACACATACCTTATCAGAACCTCTGATCAGAACATTGGATCAGATCAGACTTTCAAATCTCTTATCAGTGTTTTTCGGTGTCACTCCTCAGAGATCCATTCACTATAACCTTTAACCTTTTATCTCTCAGACAAACACAACCACACTGAAGCATTACAGCGATCAGGGATTTCTGTACATTCAACTTCCTGATCCTTTCCTCCTCATGCTGTGTGAATAAAACATCACTTCACACTTCGTCTGGAAGTTTGTGATGATGTTGTTTGACCTTCACGTTTTTTTCCGCCCCACAGTGGTGTCCTGTGGCTGGCTAAAGCCGCCCCTGTACGGGCACAAAGAAGGAACGCTGTATTTGGAGACGGCTGTTGTCAGATTCTCCTGTAACCCTGGTTACCGGCTGTACGGATCACAGGAGCGTGTGTGTAAGGAAGACGGAAGTTGGTCAGGGGACGAGACACACTGTGTTTCAGGTGAGCAGGGGATCAGTGCTTTCTAACATACTGCAGCACCATATAACGTATAATACACATCATAAGATCATAATATAGAGGTTATAAACATAATACAATATAATAACATGATAAGTTCATAAAATATATACAAAAAAGAATGCTGTTTATTTATTTGATATTAATAATACAATCATAGCCTATTTATATTCAAAAACAATCTCTTTTATTATTTATGTATTTATAATTCTATTATTTAGTTATTCGTTCAGTCGTTTATTTTTATTACTTTTTTATTTATGAAAAACTATTCTTTTCCTTTTTTAATTATACGTGGTTTTATAATGCAATTTATTTATTTATTTGTATTAATATAATTATATCCTAAATATTATCAAAAATGTATCTTTTTTATTTTTTTTTTAATTGCTTAAAATTCGTTTGTTTGTTTATTTATTTAATTTATTATAAAAAAAATTCCCAATTATTTCTATTTATTTTTTATTCTACTTTTTATCAAGAATTTATTATTAATATTTTAAAAAGTATTTATTACCATAAACTATTCTTTCACTTGTTTATTAGTTAGTATTTTTAACGCTATTTATTATATTTAGTCATTTATTTGGTATCATTAATATAATTATAACCTATTAATTATCAAAAAACAATGTCATGCATTCATTCGTTATTAACTTGTTTATTTTTATTATTTTATTATTATTATTAATTATTATTGTTACTATTACTATTTTCGAGTGTAATACACTGAAACAAACACTATGTGGCAGTGTTCACTCACTCTGAAGGTCGTGTGCTCTTTGTTTCAGTGTTTCCCGCTCCTACACACGTGTAAAAGTAACACAATTGGATTTGCAAAAAATGCACAAGAACTAAACAGTTTTAAAGAGTTTGTTGTATTTGAAGACTCCAAACAGTGTCTATGAAAAGTGTCTTTTATTCTGTGCGGTAATGTGAAGATTTTCTTGACCAAACAAACAAATAAATCTCCAGATGTTCCACTTTTTATTTCATTTAAAAATTCCTCCCTTAGCATGAAGAAGAAACAGCTACACGCTCTCAGCATCCGGACACTTCGTTTCTCCAAATGTTCTGCTGAAATATTTCGCTGTGCTTCTTGTCAAACTTGCCAAAGATGTTCTTGACCAGTTGGAGATTCCTTTCTGACCAGTTCATCCCAGAGCAGTTTAATAGGTGTGGTGACTGGGCAGGTCGTTCCACACACGGTTCGCTTGTTGTATGATGAAGTCGGTTCCTCCTAGCCGCAATCCAGATGCAATTACATGGTGTGATGGTGAAGTATGGAATGGTTGCCATGTTGGGTCAGGATTCCTTTCACTTCCTGGAATAAGTCTCCAACCTTCCCTGCAACAAAACAACCCCAAACCATTAATCCTCCACCTCCATGTGTGTCTGTGGGGGTGATACAGTTTATTAACATCTTCTCTCCTGTTCTCCGAAAAGTTCTTCAGTTTGAGAACATCACATTCGGGCTCCAGAACTTCTTGCACTCAATTTGTCCGATTCTCGTGTGAGTTTATTCCGTTTCAGAAACATGCACGTGTCTCGAAAACCATACAAAACTCACACTTTTGACAGGTTCAGTATACAAAAACATCCAGTGTGTATATTGTGCATCCTGTTTATTGTCCAGATTAATATGACGTTTGATTCCAAAGAGATTTTTATCAGTGTGTGTTAAGTCGAGGCAGCTCACAGGAGTGTGTGATGGTGTGTTATGGTAAACATTAAGTCCTGTTGCCCAACTCCAGACTTGGGAATAGAAATGGGAACCCCATGCTCTACATACTTCAGCGTTTCCCAGCACTAACACATCTGATTCAGCTCAGGTCATTACTGAGACGAGTCTGGAGTTAAGGCCGAGAGAACGCAGCGGCGTGAGATACCTCACCAGTGCCAAGTCAGACGGCTCCACTGAAAGCTCTTAGCAGTACAGAGAAACACCTTCAACACTTCAGGTAGTTTATTCAGATCTGTGCATCCGTAATCGTGAGTCTTTTAAAGTTCGGAGGAAAATTGTTCCAGTTGGACATTCGTTCTCGTGGGAATTTCTGCTCACTTTTTACTTCATGCCACAGATGTTTGAGAGGATTGACATGTCAGGGCTCAACCTCTGAGGCGTGTTGAAATCTTCAGATACGCTGCCATGGTTCAGACGATCCTCAGGGGGCAGCGATAACCTACTTTTTTATTTTTCGCACTTATCGAGGTTTAATGGCTCTGCCACTAGGTGGTGGTCATGTCTGGAGTTTTTTGTCGTCCCGTTCTTCTCGTTATCATGACTTAACCATAAAAATCCTGAGGAAATAAAATCGTTGTAATCATGAAATAAAAAAATAAAAAAATAAACAAGAATGAAAAGATAAATATTATAATTCTGACCTCTTTGGACTTTTTTTTGGTTCGTCTTATTTTAGAGTTACTTGATATATAAAATAATAATTGCAATATTTAGTGCTCGTTTATTGTTTGCTTTAGGTAGTTTTCGTTTATTTCTACCTTCTTCATTTCAATTTCCATTTATGAGATTTGGCAGACGCCTTTATCCACAGCGTCTTACATTAATCTCATTCATACATCCGAGCAGCTATTGGGTTGAGGGCCTTACTCAGGGGCCCAAGAGTGGCAGCTTAGTGTGGCTGGGATTTAAACTTACAACCTTACGACACAAAGTCCCAATGCCTTGAATGCCTTAACCACACATCTCCCACCTCCCCACCTGTATCACTTGGCGCAGATCATTGGCATGGTCAGTGTTTGACTTTGTCTCAGTTATAAGTTCTGTAGGATCAGTCGCTCTGATTTTATTTGAACAGTGGACATCGTCTCAAAGCAGCAGAGGTATAGAGGTTATATATAAGTTTTATAAAAGACTATAATTTTAGTGCCTATGAGTTTGTTCTCTATAATTGTGTTTATCCATAACGAGTAATCCAGTGGCGACTGTGGAGAAAAAACTCCCTGAAGGAACCTTGAGAGGAACTCAAAAGGGACCTGATTCTCATCTGGGTGGCAAAAAGTCCATTCATTACAGTTCCATCATTGTTGAGGTGCTGTTCAGTGATGGACGCTTCACTGCTAACTGTTCGTGCAACCTGCGTTCCTGAGCACATTGTAGTCGACTGTTGATAGACTGTGGGGGTCTTTTGTTGTTTCATTTTCCTTTTTGCTTCTCATCAGTCATTTATTTGGTTTTGGTTTAACTTTCCTAAACACCAAAATGGCAGTTTTCTTCACACCGAACAGGACGGATCCATGACTTGATTAAAAAAGACGTCCGACTTCTCAGACATCATTACGACTTAGCATACTACAATCACGGTCCATTAAAACCCGACGTCTAGCTTTTCTGTTCTGCTCCGAAGCCTTGAATCTGGATGGATTCTGTCTGTTTTCTTCCCCTGAACGTTTTTCAGTCTTCTCCTTTGACCTTTTTATTAATCCACCAGCTGTTTTTCTACTTTTTTATTTTCACCACTCAACAGATTTCAGTAGGAGATGCTAAAACTGACTCACCCGCCGCTAACCGTTATGCACTGTTTAAAGGTTGAGGCCAATTGCAAACAGGCAGCGCTGCTTCTTCTCAGAAGATTTCCATCAAACGGAATGAAGAGCTGAATTGACTCCGTAAGACTTTCTTTTCTACCACCGCTTGAGTTCTACAATCTTACCGGAGACACGAAAAGGTTAATTTTTACCTACTTAGAGTGGATACTGTTTTTTTTTTTAAATGGTGTCCCTTAAGGAAATGCTTTTGTAGGTCTGTAGTCAAGAGCTTCATTGCAAAGTTGAAGATCAGGACTGAAGAGATGAAGCCAGGAGATTTTACAAATGCTGGATTCTAGAAAAACAAGGCGAATCCGGAAAAACTCGAAAACGCTCATCCACAACGAAATGTCTGAAAACAACAAATCCGATGTGATTCGCATCTCAAAGCACAGCCAATGATACGATACATTAAAGATCCAATACGAAGCAGCTACCGGAGCGTTGTGATACGATTCACCTCCTGTTATTCCTGATCCGATTTCCATTCCATTCGACACAACGTGATCCAGTGCGATACGATGCCATGGAATTAAACATGAAACAGATACTTTTATTTCTCTCATTCAAACAGACAGCAAATCGTAAATTGAGTAAAGTGTTGAGAAAACGATTTGAGAAACATCAATCCACGTATAAACTATTGCTCACTTTCTAATCTACTGATAACTGAAATTTAAATTGCAAGTACGTTCAAAACGATGTATCGTGATACAAACGCCAACTTTTATCCGATGCGCACTTTTCTAATCGACGCGCCGTTACGAATCGATGAATCTGACGATCCCTAGTGAACATGGCCTAATACTTTTTGCTGAACATTGTGCATTCCAAATATTTTTTCCCCAGATGAGCTCATGAACTTATTTGGCAAGACCAAGACTGGGACAAATCCAAGTACAAATGCATACTGGGAGAAAAGTCCCAGTCAATATAAACAAATCAAATCAAGACTGACCTCGAGTCAGCAGACTGCTCTATTTCCTATCTTTAGATTGATTGCTTTATTTAACCAAATTTCCTGTTAAAAAGATTCTCCAATTACAGATCCGTGAAACCGTCATTTTCGAGGCAACATGGTATTTTGCAGTCTTTGCTACCGGTCAGTCCACCAGTGTATTCATGAAATTCCACCGCCAGCACACCTGGGACGGCCCTGGGCTTTCTTATTAACTCGAATCAGATGTTCCTCCGATGGATCTTAACTAATAGCTGATGTGCCTCCATGAGAGTTTCTCAACAAATGTCTGCAGGCTGTTATTCTGATATTATACTCATCGTTTTTTATCGCCATGTTCCTGCTTCTGGTTATCTCCTCCTGCTCCGGTGACCTGGTTCCTTTTTTTTTTTGGTTTGCGTTCATGTTCTATAACCCCTGAGTTCTTTAGCGTCATTAGAGCAGAACCGAACACACACACACTTCCTTAGTGATATACATCTACAGGACGATTCTGTCCTGAATCAGATCTGGAGCTTTTCCATCAAACACATGAAGATGCTTAGCGAAAACTTGGTTCATTGCCCCTGACCTTTGCCGTGTTTTTAAAGGGAAGTTAAGAAAAAAAATCAGGACTGGAAACAAAGATCTCGATATTGTTTTAATTTTGCTTTTTTTTTTTTTTTGCTTTAGGATTGACCAAATACAGTATAATACAGATTACACGTACAGTATATACACCTGTATCTATCTATCTATCTATCTATCTATCTATCTATCTATCTATCTATCTATCTATCTATCTATCTATCTATCTATCTATCTATCTATCTATCCATCACGCTCTCCTTTATCTATCTATCTATCTATCTATCTATCTATCTATCTATCTATCTATCTATCTATCTATCATGCTCTCTTTTTTCTATCTATCTATCTGTCTGTCCATCTATCTATCTATCTATCTATCTATCTATCTATCTATCTATCTATCTATCTATCATGCTCTCTTTTTTCTATCTATCTATCTATCTATCTATCTATCTATCTATCTATCTATCTATCTATCTATCTATCTATCTATCATTTTTTCTACATTTTTATGTATTGACTTTATTTGGCCAATTTTAAAGAATTTTTTTGTTAGTCATCTTTACTTTTTTATTTTTTATTTTTTTTTCGACTAAAATGTATGTGTTTGTATTTATGTGTCTCTTTATTTATGTATTCATTTATTTACACATTTATTAATTTATACTCATCATTTCATTCTCCATAATTAGCACCATAACTAACAAACAGAAATAAAGGTCTTAAAATAAATAACAATTCCAGACAAAATGTATGTCCAAAAGTTTGCGGACAGAAAATCCCATTCCACATTTAGTCCCCATTTGCTCTTATGATAACTTTCTCTCTTCTGGGAAGATGTTCCACTACATTTTGGAGTGTGTTTGAGGAGAGTGGTGTTAGTTAGGTTATGTAGTGATGCAGGTTAGGAGGCCTGGGGTTCAGGGTTTCAACCGTAATAGAGTTGAGGTCAGAGCTCTAGAGCAGGAGATCTTCCACACACTTCCAACCTTCATGCTACGGCAACAAGTATTGTGAATTATGAAGACTCGCGAGTGCAGGGTAAAAACGTTTTTATTATTAACAGGTAGCAGAATTGAAACTTTCATGGTCAAAGTTGGATGACTGGGGAACACCATTGGAAGGGCAAATTTATCGCTATTAAGATCCCGGGTGGACACAAAGGGGTATTCATACACACAAATTCTAGACGGATCTGCAGACGGCTGAGCCTGGAAGGACACTTGATAGAGAGACATGGGCGAAGACGATGGAAAAGCAAACAATATGATGAAAATAAGGAAGTTCCTCATCTGTCCCATAATAGTCTACGTAGCTATCTCTAGCTAGCTCCTCTGAGCTACGAACGGTGCCTAGCTAGGTGGAAACTCCGGCTAGCCTCACTCTACTGGAGGGAAATATTTCCTTGATTCACTCCTGACAAAGCTGCTGTTCTAGAAAGTGTATATTATGAGAACGATACGGAGGCGTCAACATTACTGCGAACGTTTCTTCCCAATTGATGCGACTTCAAAAGCAAGACTTCTGTTGTACACTGCGTTTCGCCTTAAAGACTTTTCCTTCTTCCCTATACACCTTTTGTCTCCTTTCTCTCAGCGTCAGTGATGAATGAACCCGAGCTTCTGTTCCGTAGGAGTTTAACGATTAACGTTCTGAGTGGAAGAAAGGTGAAGTCGATTCTCAGGGATTTAAGGATTTAGAAACGGATCTATTCAGAAGAAAAGGACACTAACAGGTCCGAAGACAACTTGTTGCCTCTCCTTCCTGCTCTCTTTGTCTTTCGTAGCTTCTTTGTTGTCTTTTCTTTTATCTAAGCGATTGAGGAAAAATCCTGCATATCCCATAATGCCAGATACACTACATGGACAAAACAATCGGGACATCTGACTCATCTGTGGTTCTTTCCCAAACTGTTGCCACAATTACATATGATGTCTTTGGTTGCTGTAGCATGATATTTTCCCTTCATCTCAACTAGGAGCCCCCCAAACCTGTTCCAGCATGATAATGCCCCTGTACATAACGTCAGCTCCATGCAGATGTGCTTAACATGTTTTGGAAGTGTGTGGAAGATCTACTGCTTTAGACCCTATTGAACACCTCTGGGATGAATGTGAACGCCGACTGCACCCCAGGCCTCCTCACTTTACCTACATCACTACCTGACTTTACTAACACCCTTGTGGCTGATGAATCTCCACAAAGTTTAGTGAAACGTCTCCTCAGAAGAGTGGAGATTATTATTTCAGGAGACTAAAAGAAAAGAAACACATACTAACCTTTTGGTGAAGTGTTTGTGGACTGACCCCTCCATTTTTTTTTACCAGTGGTCCACTGATCCCTCCATCTCCCAGTATGCGATAAAAGTAACATGAAGTTGGACGTTCAACCAGATGGTTGCGATTTCAAATCCCTGCTGCACCAAGCTCCTTTTTAACTATAAACTGTTATAACATTTATATCATGATACAGTTCTTCGGTTCAGTTTTTATTTGTAGAGCGCTTTAAACAGTGGACAATGTTTCAAAGCAGCTTTGGGAGTGAGGACGATGGACAGGTTGAGAAATGAGTTTATTAGAGGGACACAGGGCATGTAGGATGATTTGGAGACAAGGTGAGGGAGGCGAGATTGAGATGGTTTGGACATGTTCAGAGGAGTTACATGGGGTATATCGGTAGAAGAATGCTGAGGATGGAGCCACCAGGAAGGAGGAAAAGAGGAAGACCAAGGAGGAGGTTTATGGATGTGGTGAGGGAAAGACATGCAGGTAGTTTGGGTGAAAGAGGCAGATGCCGAAAGCCAAAAGAAGAAGAAGACAATGTATAAGTTTGTCACTAATGTGTGAGCCAGTAGTGACTGTGAAGGAAAAACGTCTTGAGATGGTGTGAGCAAGAAACCTTAAGAGGAACCAGATTTAAAAAGGAGCCCATCCTCATCTGGGTGGCACTGAATGTCTGTTCAGTATTGTTGAGGTGTGCAGTCAGAGGCGATTAAAAACGACCTGTGGTCTTGAGCCATCGAAGCTGATTGTTGACATAAAATATACAGTCCAAATCCACTCTTGAGGCTCCTGTGTTGGTCTGTAATCTCATGGATACACAGGCTGTGGATGCAAAACCATTCTCAGCTGCACAGAGTGGCCTCCAATCAAAGAGAACCTTATGGTTAACTTGGTGGAGAGGGAGAAAAGAGGGTTGATTGGGAGAGAAATTTTAAATATTAAGCAACCTTATTGTTATAGACATTTTAGAGCATCCCCTGTAGGACAGATGTAGATCTGTAGATGGTTGAGGGCCTTGCTCACGGGCCCAAGAGTGTAACCCAGATCAGTAATCCAGATCCTTAACTACCTTGTACACTGAGCTACCACCTTCTCAGATCATTCAATTTAATAATACAGAAATAAATTGTTTGCAAACTCAATTTTAGTGTCATAATTTACCAGACTAAAAAGGGAACCTGTCCTCATCTGACACCGAATCTCTCTATTCATGAGTTCCATCATGGTTGAGCTTGTTGATCAGCTGTTCACTAATGGACACTTAAGTGCGAAACTTCTCAATGCCCAAATCCATCTTCATGGTTTAGTTGAACCCTCCCCAGATCTTTAGGTTGTTGATGTGGAACCCTCCTGATCTGCAGCGAGTGGTTTCACAAGACTTCTTGTCTGATGAACGGACCAGAATCATGAGGTTTTATCGATAGAGACTTCAAAACAAGTCGTTTTGGATAAAAGCACCTGAAGAATTGCATCAGTGTGAATGCAAGCGTTGTGATCTGCTCCTGCTTGAGCTGCAGAGGAACAGATTTTCATTGTAATCTGTTTGAACACTTTCTCTTCTTTAGTACTGTAAATAATCTTCATTCTCACAGGCTGGAAGCAGACTGGAGAAGTCGATTATTGTAGCGGGATATGGGCTCTTAGCCTCTTTCTCTCTTTCTCTTTTTTTTTTTTTTTACTCTTTCTCTCTCTGAAGCCCACATCCATTCGCGTTCAGGGTGAAAAAGCTGCTGCTCCAGAACACTTTCCCGCATCGGTGTGTCACGTGCAGGCATTCCTCCATCAAGAGAGGGGAAAAGAGGGAAATCTGAGGGTCAGATAAAAGCATGAGGGAGAAAGAGAGAGTATGGATGACAGGAAAAAGGGAACAGGGTGGTGACACAGTGCCTGTGTTGCAACCAGTGCCCTTATATGCACCATTACAGATTTTTTTTTTTAAAGAAAATGCTTGAATTTTTGCCTCACGTTCAAGAACAAACAAGGACTAAAATGTTGGTGAGGGTTTATGCTAACATTAGCTAACCGCTATTGAGTTAGCATGATGTGGACATTTAGCCAAAGTGCAGGTGGATTATAAGCGGCATACAGTGTTTATATTTTATTTTTTTAATAAATAGATAAAGTACTTATTAATCCTGTGGGGAAATTAGTATAATATATATATATATATATATTTTTTTTTACTCTCATTTATTTATTTATTTATTTGCTTTTTTTGATTAGTTTCTGATTAGCATTTTTTATAATTTCTCCAACATACTGTATAAATATATATATATTTTTTTTATTATTATTATTTATTTATTTATTTTTTTTTTCCATAGATGACATTTTGGGAATCGTTTTGGGTAGTGTCGGTGCCGTTCTCACCCTGGTTGTCATGGTGATCGCGATCGTCTTCTACAACCGGAAACAGAAGAGGTGAGCTAGTGCCATATTTCGACCCAATAATTTATTGTGAGTTTATATTTGTGAATATGTCCAATACGTGTGTGTGTGTGTGTGTGTGTGTGTGTGTGTGTGAGTGAGAGTAAGTGAGTGGCTGTTTTATGTTTTAATTACACACTCATTCACTAGTTTCACTAAATTTGCATTGACATACATTGAAATTGTGTTTCGAGGGTTTCCTCTGGGTTTTCTAGTTTCCTCCCAACTCGCATACATATGCATGGGATTGTTAGCTAGATTTTATTGTGTGTGTGTGTGTGTGTGTGTGTGTGTGTGTGTGTGTGTGTGTGTGTGTGTGTGGGTTAGACCAATAGTGTGTGAGAGTGTGTGTAATTGTAAGTGCAAGAGCATATGATGATGTGTGAAAACGTGTAGGTGTGTGTGAGAATATGTGTGTGAGTGTTTATCTGTGTAAAAGTGTGAGAAAATGTGACTGTGTGAGAGCATGTGATGGTGTGTGAGTGAGTAAGTCTATGTGATGTTATGTGTTAGAGCGTTTTGTGTGTGTGTGTGTGTGTGTGTGTGTGAGTTCCAAATCAGCATTAATATCATCATATGCCCTCGTTAAGAGCAGTACAGTAATACAGTAATACAGTCGAGGGGTTAAAGGGGTCCTTTGTGTGTTTAAAGGGACAGTTTAGACGCGACGTCCCGGCGGCGGTCATCATTAATCTCACTCCTCTCGGGCTGCATCAGAGCGATCGAGTCTCACTAAGTGATAAAGGGATATAAATATGACATAAAAGGGTCCAAGCCTGTGGGTGAAAGTCATAAAACTCACCTGGACTTATAAAATGTGATACGCAGGACACACACCTGCAGCGTCTGACAGGAAACCTGCAGTTAATCTCTGCACATGATGAAGTATGTTAGAGTGAGAGAGACGTCCCAACAAAGCTTCTTCAGGGCTTTAACAATAATGTGCAAGAACCTATCTATCTATCTATCTATCTATCTATCTATCTATCTATATTATATTTATAATATATTTTATTTTTATTTGTTATTTATATTTATTTGCTTTTTTTTGTTTAGTTGTTTAGTGGTTTGCTTGCTGTCTTGTTTGTGTTTGTTTATTCATTTAAGGCAAAATTTGTTTACTTGTTTTTTTGAGGTTTTTTTGCTTAGTTGCTTAACTATTTATTTACTCTCATTTATTTATTTATTGATTTCATTTCTTATATTTACTTACTTAGTTTTAATTTTTTACTTACTGATTGATAGATTGACTTTTTATTGCTGGCATTTTTTATTGTTTATTTACCTGTTACTGTATTCATTAGTTCATCTAATTACCGACTGGCTTACTGTCTTCAAAAGTTTGTGGACACCTGACCAAACGTTGCTTGGTGCTTTTTCAAAAATCCCATTCCACATTTAGTCTCCATTTGCTGTTATGATAACCTCCACTCTTCAGAGATGATGTTCCACTAGATTCTGTGGAGATTTGTGTGCAGATACATTCAGCCATTACTGTGTTAGTAAGGTCAGGTAGTGATGTAGGTGAGGTGAGGAGGTTCCTGAGGAGGTTCCTGAGGTGCAGTCAGTGTTCACATTCATTCATGTTCAGTAAGGATGAGTTCAAAGCTCTATAGCAGGAGATCTTCCACTCCAGCTGGCTTTGTGCACAGGAGATTGTCATGCTGATACAGGTTTGGATCTCCTAGTACAAGTGAAGGCGAAATTTCATGCCACCACATCTCAAAAAATCCTCTACAATTGTGTGCCTCTAAATTACCGGTAACAATCCGGAGAGGATCCACATATGGCTGGCAGTGTGTGTGTGTGTGTGTGTGTGTGTGTGAGTGTGTGAGTGTGTGAGTGTGTGAGTGTGTGTGTGTGTGAGTGTGTGTGTGTGTGTGTGTGTGTGTGTGTGTGTGAGTGAAAAGAAAAGGCTAGAATAAATAGAAGAACAAATAAGTGAATACGTCCTACATAATAAACCAGAATCCTCTCTCCATTTCTTTCTCCTTTTCTTTCAATAGTTACTGTTCTCTCGTTTCTGCCTCAGTTTCATGGCCCCTATTTACTCATGTGTAGTGTAGAGTTACAGCTGGGGGGGTGAGGGGGGGGGGATAAATATTGCCCCTTTGTCCCCTCTTATTACCCCACCAAAGTCTTTTATCCTGAGCGAAGAAGTAACAGGAGAAGAGTTAAAGATAACACACCTGCAGAGAGAAAAGGAGGGGGTAAAAGAGAGGGATTGAGTGGGAAGGGTACAGACAGACAGACAGACAGACAGACAGACAGACAGACAGACAGACAGACAGACAGATGGTTGGGTTTCCACTCATCTGTTTTTATGCAAAGTCTGCATTTGCATGTGATTGTAGCTGTGAGATAAACAAGGGAAAAAAGTCTTTCCTCTTTATCTGAAGTGCAAAAGTTGGCAGATGCATAACGGTTGTTATGTTTGGTGTGTGTGTGTGTGTGTGTGTGTGTGTGTGTGTGTGTGTGTGTTTGTGCGTGCATGCTTTGGAGAACGTTGTTACAGAAGTGAAATATTGCTCTGATACTTGCTTGATAGTGTGTGTGGTGTGTATGTATATGTGGTGCGTGTGTGTGTGTGTGTGTGTGTGTGTGTGTGTGTGTGTGTGTGTGTGTGTGTGTGTGTGTGTGTGTGTGTGAATTTTTACATATAGAAAGAGCATGAGCTTTTCACTTCTGTAACAATGTTCTCCAAAGCCTGTGTACACACACACACACACACACACACACACACACACACACACACACACACACACACACACACACACACACAAACACACACACACACAAAGAAACACACAAAGCATTGCTCATATTAATGCTCACCAGTACCTCAGTCATATGTTGTTTTTTATTATTGTTGTTTTGGATTTTTAAATGCCTTAAAAATAGCTGTTTCCTTTCTTAGTCAGCATTATTGTGTGTGTGTGTGTGTGTGTGTGTGTGTGTGTGTGTGTGTGTGTGTGTGTGTGTGTGTTATGTGGTGGTTTGGGTGCTTTTGGAGAAACTCTGCATCTGGTGCTTTTGACACACACTTCGTTTCTCCAAACATTCAGCTGAAATACTTCGCTGTGTCTCTTGTAAAACTCCAAAAATAATCTTCACTAGATGGAGATTTCTTTCTTGTGATTCAGTTCATCCCAGAGCAGTTCAGTAGGATTTAGGTGTGGTGACTGAGCAGGTCGTTCCATAATAGATATCAGTCCAGACGTCTGTCTGCTCTCTAAATAACTCACACGTGCGCTTCGGTTTATCGTCTTGTTTATATGATGATGGTTTCAATGAGCTGCAGTAGAGATGGAATTGAATGGTGTTGAAGTATGGAAGGGTTGCCATGTTGGTGCCTTTCACCTGGAATAAGTCTCCAACCTTCCCTGCTCCAAAACAAATGTCACATTTTGACTCCACAGAATTTCACCCACTCATTCACTGTCCAATTCTTTGTCAAAAACCATAATAGACTCTGTGTTTCCAAATTTCCGAAGTACTACAAATGTAGACACACACAATATATATATATACAGTATATAGATATGGATATTACATACGTATACATGTATATACTTACTGTCTGATAGGAGTGAACATGAACCACAAGAACTGTACAAACATACACTTACTGTGTGTGTGTGTGTGTGTGTGTGTGTGTGTGTGTGTGTGTGTGTGTGTGTGTGTATACACATGTGTGTGCATGTCGTGCCTTTCTTATCCCAGACACCCTGGTACTTTCCAGGTATTGAGTTTCCCAGCATGCCATAGCAGGTCCCACTTACCACAACTGAGTAAAGTCATTAACACACACACACACACACACACACACACACACACACACACACACACACACACACACACTCTGCTGATGCTCTTAGGAGAAGGCTGAGTGGTGAAACGAAGGACGTCTAGAAAATCTGAGTTGAAAGTGTCATATGGAAGGTATTAGTGACAGCTGGAACAACACAGCGGAGTGAAGACAGCAGACGACTCTGTGAATTTATGTCCTGTGTTAATAGAAAAAAGGAGCAGGTTCTAGTTTGCTGTGAACGATAGCATGCAGGCGATTTCATTATGGAACGAAGCCCAAGTTCACGTCAGACAGTAAAGTGTTGAACCCCTGCAGTGGCTCTGGGTGACTTCTGGATGGTCTTTTAGAACTGTTCCATTAGTGTCTGTTATCAGCTGCTCATGGATGCACACGAATGCAGAAACTGTTCATGGGGATCGCAGCCCTGAGCTCCTGCAGCAGAATGAGTTATTAATGAGGGGGGGATCAGAGAAACACGGGTTTGAGACAAATCAAGTATTATTTATTTATTTACTTTATTTTAGAATACTTTATTAATCCCACAGAGAAATTCTATGTAATTCTTTGCAAATCTCAGTGATGTTACTTCAGTTAGAGCGCAGGATCAGCCATGATACAGAGAGAGAGAGAGAGAGAGAGAGAGAGAGAGAGAAAGACAGAGAAAGAGAGAGAGAGAGAGAGAGAGAGAGAGA
>MU563244.1:11437957-11447957 GCA_024362625.1 Silurus asotus
AGATAGATAGATAGATAGATAGATAGATAGATAGATAGATAGATAGATAGAGTGAAAAGAGAGAGCGATAGATAGATAGATAGATAGATAGATAGATAGATAGATAGATAGATAGATAGATAGATAGATAGAGTGACAGATAGATAGGTAGATAGATAGATAGGTAGGTAGATAGATAGATAGATAGATAGATAGATAGATAGATAGATAGATAGATAGAGTGAAAAGAGAGAGCGATAGATAGATAGATAGATAGATAGATAGATAGATAGATAGATAGATAGATAGATAGATAGATAGATAAAAAGATAAAAAGAGAGAGCGGTACATAGACAGACAGACAGACAGACAGACAGACATATCAACTCGTGGTATATTACACCACCTCAGCTCCAGATTTCTCACTCCAGAATGTGGAACAGTTTACGCAGAACTGATCATGTCGAGATTCTGAGTTCTACATCTACAGCTTCATGCTGTTCTTGACGTTCCTACTGAAAAGCTTGATCCTGCAACTGAAACAGAAATGAGATTGTTCCTGCAGGTAAATAGTTTCTCTGTGATGATTCAACACTAATAACACTTACTCCTTTTCTTTTTCTTTTCCCCCCTGATCCTCACATCTCCCGCTGAGACAGAGCTCCGAGGAGCTTTTTCGAGAATGCAGTAATCCACATCAGCATAATTCAGACCAGTTTTGCGCTACGTTACGTGACCCGCTTTCCGCTGTGTGTTTTGTGTTATGGGCCGCTGATTGAGAGCGAGTCGGGTTTCAGTACGTTTCGGTCAGTTGGAAATCAGTTTTTCGGTCAGAGATTCTGAACGTTCAAGCCGCGATCTGGACGATTTCAGAGCTGGTTATTTTTGTTCTGAAGTTGGCATGACATCTATCATGTTTGTTGCTGCTGGAAAAATGGGTATCAGAGTCAACGTTAATCTCACATCTTTATTGTGTTACAGAAAAACAATGTCTTTTGGGTATTTGTCTCGGTTTTCATTGAGGAGGTGGATGATTTCATTGTGTTTGTGTTTCTTTGTTAGAGGGCGAGTTTTTCTGGTCAGCTGTGAGGGAACCTCTGTATGTTCTTTGCAGAAACCTAAAGCAGAGAATTTTCCACTTGAAGCTGTTCTTTCAAGCATCCAAAGTCCCCTTGCCTTCTTACCTATACCCAACCACCCACCTGTCTGCCCACCTACTTACCCTTCTCCCTGCTACTCCCCTGTTTAGTAACATACCCACCCACCTGTCTGCCCACCTACCTACCCGTCTCCCTGCTACACCTCTGTCTTGTAACATACCCACCCACCTGTCTGCCCACTTACTTACCCATCTCCCTGCTCCTCCCTGTCTCCTAACATACCCACCCACCAGTCTGCCCACTTACTTACCCATCTCCCTGCTCCTCCCTGTCTCCTAACATTCCCACCCACCTGTCTGCCCACCTACCTACCCGTCTCCCTGCTCCTCCCTGTCTCCTAACATACCCACCCACCTGTCTGCCCACTTACTTACCCATCTCCCTGCTCCCCCCTGTCTCCTAACATACCCACCCACCGGTCTGCCCACTTACTTACCCATCTCCCTGCTCCTCCCTGTCTCCTAACATTCCCACCCACCGGTCTGCCCACCTACCTACCTGTCTCCCTGCTCCTCCCTGTCTCCTAACATACCCACCCACCTGTCTGCCCACTTACTTACCCATCTCCCTGCTCCTCCCTGTCTCCTAACATTCCCACCCACCTGTCTGCCCACCTACCTACCCGTCTCCCTGCTCCTCCCTGTCTCCTAACATACCCACCCACCTGTCTGCCCACTTACTTACCCATCTCCCTGCTCCTCCCTGTCTCCTAACATACCCACCCACCGGTCTGCCCACTTACTTACCCGTCTCCCTGCTACACCTCTGTCTTGTAACATACCCACCCACCTGTCTGCCCACCTTCCCATCCACCTGTCTGCCCACCTACTTACCCATCTATCTATCTATCTATCTATCTATCTATCTATCTATCTATCTATCTATCTATCTGTCTATCTGTCTGTCTGTCTGCCTGCCTGTCTGTCTGTTTGCCTGTTTATAGTTTATATCTGTAATAAGAATTGTGTTTTGTGTTTCTTTCACAGAGAAAAAATTGAGAAGACAGAAAACAACGTTTATCAGCACAACTCTTCCAATCTATGAAGCTCCTCAGCCACTGCAATCCAACGTGAGATCTAAACGTGCCAAGATATAAATATAAAAAAAACGGACTGATCAGTTTGTTTCCTTGAAGATTTCATTGTCAGCACTGACACCCATGTGGCATGTATTCTATCAGGGCTGACCTCAGTAATATAAGATTGTGTCTGGAGGATATAATCAAATGTTTTGTATGAAATAATAATCATGAATGGACAGAATACTTTGAGGATAAAAAGACTGATGGATATTAAACGTGTATTAATGTCCTGTGTTCAGTATTTATTCAGGAACGTTTCTTGTATTCAGAATCGGGTTCAGCAAATTGATTTAATGCACTGATGTTGTGTTCATTAGTATTTTTTAAATAAAATGTATAAACAAAACATGAATTATGATGCCTTCAGAAATGTATCTAAAAAACCTTCAGCCCAAATGTTAAATCATGAAAATTTGCCTCATTTATAGTTTCATGATGTTATTTGTGTTTCTGGGGCTCTTGAACAACCCGGATGTAAAATAACTGATTAATCATCAGCACATCATCCATCATTGGCTTCATCCAACATTCTGGCTTCATTTAGAGAAGTTCAAATGGATCACAAGGTGCTTTTCAAAAGCAACAGGAAATGGAAGGATGCTCTCTTCTTGACCCTGCCCCACCCCACCCCTGCCTTACATTTATGCCATTCAGCATTATCCAGAGCACCTTACGTTGATCTCATTCATAAAATTGAGCAGTTGTGCGATTAAGGAATGGCATTGAATGGAGAGTTTGGGATTTGAACTCATTACCTTCAGGATCCAAAGTCCAAAGCCTTGACCACTGACCTACCACCTCCCAAACCCAGTGTTCTATTAGATTTCCTTGATCTCGGAAGATGTGGCTCTCGCTTATAACATATTATTTATGTAAATAGCTCGGAATTGGACATTTTTTTCCCAGAAAAGTCCACTGGTGAAATTCCCTCTGACATCCAGATTAGAATTGGAATGTTGGATTGGAAATATTGTAGATTTTAGCTCATTGATCATATTGGATATTGTGAGATTATGATTACTTCAGTTTAACATCCTGAACATTGGAAGTCACCGAGAAAAGAGACGAGTCCAAAAAGAGGATAAGAAAGAAAAAAAGAAAGGAATTCACCAAAGAAGAGCACAATCAAAAATGATCTAGAGATAAAGAAGGATACTACAAAGTGAAAAATCGCTGCTCAATTGAGTGAAACATTCCATTTTAAATAAATGACCTGGATCGTGTTTTTCTCTTCACTTGGAGACCCAAACCTGTTCCAGCATGACAGTGTCCCTGTGCACAAAACCAGCTCCATGATCATGAAGATTCTTTCCATGGGTTGGAGTGGAAGATCTCCTGCTATAGAGCTCCAACATTATTGAACATGAATGTGAACACTGCACCTCAGACCTCCAATCCTCCTCAACCTTCATCAGATCCTGTCTTTACCAAAACCCATGTGGCTGAATGAATTTCCACAAAATCTAGTGGAACATCTTCCCAGAAGTGTGGCGCTCATTATAAGAGCAAATGGAGACTAAAAGCGGAATGAGATGCTCCAACATAACGATCTTATGATCAGGTGTCCACAAAACATTTGTCCATATAGTGTACGAGCGAGTGATTAAATGAGTGAAGTAGTTTGTTTTTGTTTGTTTGTACATCTTGAAATACTTTGACATCTTGAACATGGAAAAAAAAGAGAAGAAACAGAGACGAGTCCAAAAAGAGGATATGAAATTAAAAAGGAAGGAATTCAACAAAGAAGAGAGCGATCAAGAATGATGGAGAGATAAAGAAGAATACTACAGAGTGAGAGATTGAAGCTCACATGAGGAAAAGAGGAGAAAACCGTCCAAAAAAAAGGGAAGAGAAAAAGAGCTCGAGGAGGAAAGATAAAGAGGAACTGAATCTTCCTAGTACTGGGATACTGTGAATGTAGAGAAATAAATTAAAGGGTAAAAGGAAATAGAAAGAGATAAAAGAGGGTAAAATGAGAACGGGGACAAGAAATGAGAAATGAAAGACAAAAAGACTGAAAGAAATTGATATAGAGGGAGGAAAAGAGGGAGAAAAAAACAGACGGAGAAAAGAGGGGGGGCGCAATTAAATGTGGTAAAAGAACGAATGATAGAGGAAGAGAGAAAGAGTGGACATAGAGAGAATTAGAGAGGATTAGGACAGGACAGGGACAAGAAAACGTGGATGGACCAAAAAATGAGAAGAAAAAGAAATGAGAGATTAAAAGATGATTAGAAAGTGGAGGGAAATACAGGATGGAGAAAATAAGAGCGGATAAAAAGGGGAAAAAGGATAGAAAGAAGGAAAAATATGAGACATTGGATGAAAGAAGGAAGGAGCAATTGAAGGTAGAAAAAAGGGAGAAAAAGAGAAGAGAGAGTAGAGGCAGGTGGGTTTGAAAAAGATTTTAAAAAAAGAGGAGAAGAATGGTGTGGTAAGGGCACGAGAGAAAGAATAATAGAATGTGGATGGATTGAGAAGACAGAAGAATAAGCAATGAGAAGAATGATAAAAGGAAGGAGGGAGGGCGAGAGAGAGAGAGAGAGAGAGTGTGCAGGGTGAAGTTGGTTTACTGCTGCCAGCTGTGCAATCTTGTATCTATTAGCAAAGCAAAAACAGTGTGTGTGTGTGTGTGTGTGTGTGTGTGTGTGTGTGTGTGTGTGTGTGTGTGTGTGTGTGTGTGTGAGTGAATTCCCTTTCCCAGATGTTTCTCGTGTTTTTTATCGTCCTGACGCTCCATTAGTGTGCCGAGATGGAGGAGTGTGTATGTACACAAGATTACCGACCTTTCATCTGCTGTTTTAACGCAAGTCCTGATGTCAAGCGCTTTTGTGTGTGTGTGTGTGTGTGTGTGTGTGTGTGTGTGTGTGTGTGTGTGTGTCTGTGTCTGAATCTAAGTCTGAGTGTGTGTTTGGATCGAGAGCAGATCAGTGAGCTGAGTCCAGCTTTGTGCTGAGTGAGGGATGATGGAGGAGTGTTTCATCTCTCTGTGTGAGCAATCCGAGCGGCTCAGCTGTAATTAGTGTCGCTGTTTCGGCCTGCAGAGGAAAAATTCCCCCTCACACACTCGCTTATCTGCTTAACCTTGAGATCTTACACACACTTACACACACACACACACACACACACACACACACACACACACACACACACACACATGGAGCAGGTCGGTATTAAAGCCCAGCATCTGGGTCTCACCCGTTCTGAGGTTCAAGAGGTTTATGACACGTCTCTAAACGCTACAGTTAATAGCGAAACTAAATGGCCGAATCGGTAGATCTTCTTCAAACTGATTTACGACACGATTGTATAGAAGGTCTTTGGATCTCATTGGCATGAAATTTCCTCTTCACTGGAACTAGGAGACCCTAACATGCATGACAATTGTTAGCTCTATCTGCTTTCCATGGATTGAAAGATGTGGAAGATCTCCTATATAAAGCTCCAATCTTTTCGAACGATAAATGTGAATGCTGTCTGTACCCCAGGCCTCCTCACCTCACCTACACCATCAGTTCCTGACTTTATTAACACCCTTGTGGTTATATCTCACATAAATCTCCACAAAATTTAGTGGAACATCTTCCCAGAAGAGTGGAGCTTATTATAAGAGCAAATGGAGACTAAATGTGGAATGGGATGTTGTGTAAGCTTATGGTCAGGTGTCCACCATAGATGGATGGATGGATAAATAGATGGATGGATGGATGGATAGATAGATAGTGTCAATATTTTGTGTGAGCACCACTGATATCTATCACTGCTTTAAGAGTAAGTTTATCTTCTCTTATCTGTCTCATTAGACCACAGGACATGGTTCCAGTAATTCATGCTCTTGGACAGGTTGTTCTTCAGCAAACTGTTTGAGGGTTTTCTTGTGAGCAGCTTCAGAAGAGGTTCCTTCTGGGATGACGGCCTGCAGACTTGTTGCAGCGTGTGGCGTACGGTCTGAGCGCTGACGAGCAGATCTTCTGCTTCAGCAACCTCTAAAGCAATGCTGCAGCACTCATGCGTCTGTTTTTGAAGCAGCTTCTGCACCTGACACACAGCACGAGGACTCGACTTCTCTGATGGATCCTTGCGAGTCCTGTTCCGAGTGGAACCCGTGTTGGAAAACCTCTGTATGACCCTGACCACTGTACTGTAACTCAGTTTCAGGGTGGTTCTGATCTCAAAGACTTAGCATCTTTGTGTAGAGCAACAATTCTTTGTGTAGAGCAACAATTCTAATCTGGTGGAACATCTTCCCAGAAGAGTGGAGGTTATTATAACAGTAAATGTTCAATGCTCAAGAAGTGCATGCAAATCTTATGGTCAGGTGTCCCCATTTTTTTTTTCGTATCTGCAAATCCACGTATTTCAGATCAGACGTGCAGCTCGAGATGTCTCGATCGCACCATGGATGAAAGACGACGAGGAAAACCCCGGAGTTAAAGGTGACTTTGTTCTTTAAGCGGCCCATTAAGGCATAATCGTCTTCAAGGCCGGTGCTGTTACTCGCAGGGGCACGAAAAGAGAGAGAGAGAGAGAGAGAGAGAGAGAGAGAGAGAGCGGGGGAAAAAGTCGAGCAGGTTTTTTTTCTGGGGGATTCTGGGAAGAAGCCACATCAGTCAGGTCGATCGGCGCTCGCGTCCCCACCGCCATCGCATACCGAGGCTTAATGTGTTTACTGGAGATTATTACACGTATCGAAGCAGGACGAGGCCTACGAGGCGTACGGGTTTGTATTTGAACGCGTGTCACAAATCCCAGGCGAGGATCAAAGCGAAAGGCGAAGGCTTTGTGGCTGAGAGCTGGAGCGTGACTGGTGTTAAGTGCACAGATTTCACCGGCCGGCTTCTGAGAGGAGACGTGTTTGTGTTGGCAGCCGAGATGCGCCGGGGTTGAGAGCGTGATGGGGAAGCGCAGGGATAAGATAAGGCCTTAATTGAATTAAAGAAGCCAGAGATCACATGTCAACTTCAAGCACAGTTAGCACTGAGAAATGTGGAGGAAAAAAAAACAAAAAACAAAGGAGTGATACAGTTCAGCGCTCGAACAAAAGTGTGTGAATATACACTCTTGAAATAAATGTACCAGAGAAAGTCAAAAAGGTTTTAGTTTGCAGTGAAGAACCATTTATGGACGTTTATTTGTAAGAGTGTAGAAGAACCTTTTTGGGTTCCCTAAAGAACCTTTTAGGAAGTTGTGAGCTGCTTTATACAATATACAGACAAAAGTATTGGGACACCCAGCCATGTGTGGTTCTTTTCCAACTGTAATCATTAGCATGACTTTTTCTAGAGACCAAACTTGTTCCAGCATGGCAATGCACAAAGCAATCTCCAAGAATATATGCTCTACATGGGTTGAACTAGAAGATCTCATGCTATAGAGATCCAACAGAACTGAACAATAAATGTGAATGCTGAATGCACCCCAGGTCTCGTCACCTCACCTACATCTCACCTACATGAGGGTGACTTTACTAACACCCTTGTGGCTGAATGAATCTCCACAAATCTACACAAAATCTAGTGAAACATCTTGCTAATAAAGTTGAGGGAAATAATAGGGTAAATTAGGAATACATGTGGAATCGATGCTCAAAAAGCACACACCAAACTTATGACGAGGTGTCCGCAAACTTTTGCCGATATCGTGTACATCTGAGCAAAAAAAAAAGTCCCCACCTGGATCCAGATTCATTGGACAATTAGTCCAGCGATAAATATTTTTCAGCTGCAAGCTTCTCATTTCTTATCCAGCCAAATCAGGAGATGTGTCCCGTGGTCATGGAACAGATGCTGCTCTGTTTCAGACGGGTCAAATTATTGGCCTGCATCCAGGACATTGCTGAAACTACTTCATGTGGGTGAAGAAGTGTCTAGCGCGTTATTAAACCTGGAGGGACTGTAGTGAACGTCATCTAGTGAACGTCGAAAAATCTTGAATGTTTGTGTTCGGAGATCACCTGAATGTTTGGTAAAATCATACAAAAACCACAGTAGATTATTTTTAATATCAAAAGCAAGAGCATTTCCAAACACGCAATGAAAAGGAAACTCGAGGGATCCAGATTAAACATCTGTGTAGCCTAAAGTCAAATGCTGATCAGTGACGCTATTCGGAAAAAAGGCTTTGATTTGGTAGTAAGCAACATTTTTTTACTTTGAAACAATGGAAAAAGGTCATGTGGTCTATGGAGTCCAGATTTACGATGTTACAGAGTAATCAGTGCATCAGGGTAAGGAAAGAATTGGTTTAAGGGGATGCACTCATCATGCTTATTGCCTACAAGATGGTGGGGGCAGTGTTATGATCTGAGGTTGCTTCAGTTGGTCAGGTATAGGTTTGCAACATTATGTACCCAAAAAATGAGGTCAGCTGACTACCAGAACAGACTCTAATAGCATGGGCAAGATGTTGAAAAAAAATTTTAAATAGTGGTTCAGGAAACATAAGACTTCATTTGCACACATGGATTGGCCACCACAGAGTCTAGACCTTAACCCTATTGAGAATCTTTAGGATGTGCTGGAGATGACTTTAAACTGATCAGGCGTAACATTATGACAGGTGAAGTCAATATACTGATTTTCTCTTCATCATTGCACCTGTTAGTGGGTGGAGATATATTTTGGACATTTTGTCTTCATGTGTTAGAAGCAGAAAAAATAGGCAAGTGTATGGACTTGAGTGAGTTTGACAAAGGCCAAATTGTGATGTCTGGACGACGGGGTCAGACCATCTCCAAATCTGCAGCTCTTGTGGAGTGTTTCTGGTCTGCAGTGGTCAGTATCTATCAAAAGTGGACCTCACATTGTCCAGCTTTTCTTAAAAGTCCGTCTTATAAATGTCCTTTTAAGTGTATCAGTGACCAAATCAATTTCTTCTCCTCTGTCAGTTGTTGTGGAATAAAATATCAGCTATTAAATCTACATATTTTGTAATATTTGATCTTATGCAGTTTGCTACAGATGTGGTTTGTGAGCTCTGACAAGTGCGCACCCTGAGAATGCAGATGTTATTGGACGTCTGCCAGAAGGCCCTGAATTTGCAAACCTGAAATCTGATTGGTTAAACTTTTTTTTAGATTATGTCTCTTACAGTGGACATGCACCTACAATGACAATTTCAGAGCCCTCCATGATTTCTAAGTGGGAGAACTTGCAAAATAGCAGGGTGTTCAAATACTTATTTTTTTTTCTCACTGTATTTATTAGACATTTTGTCTTCATGTGTTAGAAGAATTGTCCAGCTTTTCTTGAAAGTCCGTCTTATAAATGTCCTTTTAAGTGTATCGGTGACCAAATAAATTTCTTCTCCTCTGTCAGTCGTTGTGGAATAAAATATGAGCTATTAAATCTACATATTTTGTAATATTTGATCTTATGCAGTTTGCTACAGATGTGGTTTGTGAGCTCTGACAAGTGCGCACCCTGAGAATGCAGATGTTATTGGACGTCTGCCAGAAGGCCCTGAATTTGCAAACCTGAAATCTGATTGGTTAAACAGCAGTTTAAGCAACACGTACTTCATTCTGGTGGCCTGAGTTAAGATAGTAAAATTAATGATACCACACCCAGTCAGTAACAGATTAGTAAAAGTAAACAGTTAAGAGGTTAAGGGCCTTCCTCAGGGGCCCAGCAGTGGCAGCTTGTTTACGCTGGCATTTTAAACTCATGGCCTTCTGATCAAATATCCATTGTATCCACTGAGCCACCAGTTCCTAGAACATATCCTGGATTATTTTCTGATTGAGTCCATTTGCATTAAAACACACACTGTACATGTGTTC
>MU563244.1:11452957-11462957 GCA_024362625.1 Silurus asotus
ATACAAATTGAATAGAAATTTAAAAAAAATAAACTTTTGGAATGTTAGCTATTAAAATGATGTGGATTTTCTTATAAATTCGTTCGCTAATATGTTTAATCTCGAGCAGCTCGACAATTAGAGTTGATTTTGTTTGCTTTAACACCTGACATGAGGTTGCATATTTGAAACACACACGCACACACACCTACATGAGCTCACACTCGCACACAAACCTCACATTGTTAAAACAACAGCGTGTTTTGTGGCGTGTTCAGGAGGGAATGTGAGGAATTCTGCTCTGGGTGGACCAGCGGCTGTCGACACAGGCTTCAAACACCAACCTTAATGAGTTTTTACCCTCAAGCATTTATCACATCACAAACTTGTTTCTTTGAATTTAGGAACATCGCCAAGGCCACCAGGATACACACACACACACACACACACACACAGAGCATTTACATTTATTGCATTTGGCAAACAGAAGTGCTTTGAAGTCTCTATCAATAAATTTTTCTAATACTGCATCATTAGGACACAGACTGAGAACACCATCAGGTTATAACTCTGTTGGGAGGGATTATAGAAAGCAGTGGCAGGCCGTGCATTTGGTACCTGGGCCTTCAGTGAGAACTTACACGACTTAATCCACCTTTTAATACCAACACTACAAAAACGCAATACAAAAACGCAATATGACAACACATGGCATTACAGAGAGAGAGGAATTTAACATGTGGAAGGTGAAAACCATTTTACTAAAGCAAGAAACCCAGTTAAGACTCAAAACATCTACACTACCACCACAACTGTGCACCTACAACATCTGGAGCAGTTCAAAACCAATATTTGTCTAATAACATGACAAAAACATGAAAATGTAAATAAAATACGACCTACTCACCAGAGATGCAGACTCATGCAGAAATTAGTGAAGCAGTGGTGGAGGATGGTGAAATCAGTGGAGCAGTGGTTGTAGTGTAATGATAGAAGATGGACAGATTAATGGTGTAGTGTTAGAGAATGAAGGGAACATGGAGCAGTGATAGGTGATTTGGGGATTAGTGGTGCAGTGATAGAGGATGAGGGGAGCATAGTTCAGTGGTAGAGGATGGGGGGAGTGTGGTGAAGTAGTAGAGGATGGAGGGATCAGTGGTCCAGTGGTAGGAGATGGTGGAATCAGTGGAGCCATGGTAGAGCATTCAGGGAGCATGGAGCAGCGGTAGAGATGGGGAGTTGGGGGGTGGTGCAGTGGTCGAGGATGGGGGGAGTGTGGTGCAGTGGTAAAGGATGGAGGAAGAGTGGTACGGTGGTAGAAAATAGAGCAGGGGTCACCAACCATGGGCACCAGGTCGAACCACATGAGTCAGCCTTATCTAAAAATAGTTTACCATAGCGCCACTTACCAGTGGGCTGCATCACATTTTTTGTGGTGTTTTTTTGGTGCTACTTTTTAAAATCTTTTTTGAATTAAAAAAATGACAATAAAAAATGTATATATTATATATAAAAAACCCATTTCATATTAGATTAGAGCTAATTGGTAGAGGACGGAGCAGTGGTAGGAGATGGTGGAATCAGTGGTTCAGTGGTAGAAGATGGTAGAAACAGTGGTCCAGTGGTTAAAGATGGAGGAAGTGTGGAGCAGTGGTTGAAGATCAGAGGGAGCATAGTGCAGTGCCAAGTGCTGGTCCATTTCTATTAAACTCGTTTCTAATCCTGTCCATAGTCGTCGTTCCCAATGAAAATCTCGTCCGTTTTAAACCGTTTTTCTTTTGTTAAAATGGTTTAATCAAACAGTTTAAAATGTTACTATCATTCAGAACATTAACCTGTCTTTAATAGAGCTCTGATCTTTTATTAGTTAAAATATGTGCTGTCACTTGTTTTGTAGTTTTTATGACTTTATTTGTAATATGTTATGTTTTAAGTGCTGAAAAACAGCTCCACGGGTTCTGCCTGAAGAACGTGACTAAGTGAACATTAAAAAAATTGTGTTTTTAGGATAAAAAGAGTCTATCTTTGTATTAAAGCCAATACAAGCATACTTGAAATAAAAAGGCAGCTGTGTGTGTGTGTGTGTGTGTGTGTGTGTGTGTGTGAGCAGTTGTATCTCCGGTGGAATCCCGGTGCCTTCGGGTGTAAAGGTGCTCTTCCACCCACACACTCCTTGGGCGAGGAAGATGAAGAGGATGAGCATGAAGAAGAAGATGAAGGGCTTCGTTGCAGGTGTGAACGATTGCTGCAGGTGATCTGAGCCTCGGCTGCAAGAAGATAAGAGCAGCTAATAACACACACTTGGCTGGGTGACACAGTACTCGCACTGTAATTACAGGCACAAGGGGATCACTCGGTGTGTGTGTGTGTTTCTGGTGGTCTGTACAGGTGGGATGGTTTGGGTGTTCACTTTTATCTCTTTAGCTTTGTTGTAGAAGTTCTGATGGCCTCAAGGCGGTGAGAAACGTGTGTGTGTGTGTGCGTGCGTGCGTGTGTGTGTGTGTGTGTGTGTGTGTGTGTTTTCATAACCAGAGGGAAAATGAGAGCGAGAGAGTCCACTGAGAGAAAAACAGGTTTGAACCTAAAAACACACAGATGATTCACAGACAGGAGTGGACAAGATGATAAGCGCACTCTAATTAGCGTTTATTATTTTGTGTGTGTGTGTGTGTGTGTGTGTGTGTGTGTGTGTGTGTGTGTGTGTGTAGCGCTTTTAACAAAGAACATTATTACAAAACAGGTTAACGGAAATAAGTAGAATCAGTCCGTACAAGTTTATTTCTGATGCCTGAGCCAGAGGTGAAGAAGGTAAGGAGGAAAGCACCCATGAGGAACAAACCTGGAGATGAACCAGGCTCATCTGGGTGACACCGAATGTCCATTATAGTTCATAACATCATTACAGTTCCCTCATTGTTGATGAAGATTCGAGTGCAAAATTGTTCATGGCAACTGTAGCAGAACTACATTTCAATCTTATTAATTACAGTCCAAATCCATCTTCATTGTTCTTAAGTGGAAACATTCGGAGTAATCGAATTTATCTTTAGGAAGTTCATGTGGAGAACGTTCTCAGCAGAAGCAACATTTAAAGAACTCCATGCAGAAGTGCATCAGGATGGATGAGGCAGGTCCAAAGAACAGAAAGCTACAGGATCACTGAAATAAAATGAATGAAAAAGGGGTTAGGGTTAGAAAGAAAGAAAGAAAGAAAGAAAGAAAGAAAGAAAGAAAGAAAGAAAGAAAGAAAGAAAGAGATGGATGAACAGATGAATGGGCAGATGGATGGACAGAAAGAAAGAAAGAAAGAAAGAAAGAAAGAAAGAAAGAAAGAAAGAAAGAAAGAAAAAAAGACTTGGATGGATGAATGGATGGATGGATGCATGCCTGGATGGATGGATGGATGGATGGATGGATGGATAGACAGATGGATAGACACATGGAAAGACTTGGATGGAAAGAAAGACTTGGATGGATGGATGGATGGATGGACAGACTTCCAGAAAAAAACCCAAAGAAAACTTGGACAGAAAAAGAAAGAAAGAAAGTAAGAAAGAAAGAAAGAAAGAAAGAAAGAAAGAAAGAAAGACATGGATGGATGGGTGGATGTATAGATGGATGGATGGATGGATGGATGGATAGATAGATAGATAGATAGATAGATAGATAGATAGATAGATAGATAGATAGATAGATAGATAGATGAATTTATGGATGGATGGATGGATGGATGGATGGATGGATAAACAAATGAATTGGCAGATGGAAAGAAAGAAAGAAAGTAAGAGAGAAGGAAAGAAAGAAAGAAAGAAAGAAAGAAAGAAAGAAAGAAAGAAAGAAAGAAAGAAAGACTTGATATAGAGCACAGGGGGTTAAGGGCCTACCTCAAGTGCTCTAAGCGTGGAAGCTTAGCAAGAGGCCTTCTGATCAGTAAACCAAAGCCTTAACCACTGAGCTTCCACCTCCACAATCAAGCGCCAATGATGCACCAGGAAAATAGCAGATTTAAAGAAACCAACACTAAGAAAATAACCAGAAAGACACCAGGAATGTATTTCTATAAGTATGTAGAAAAATAAACCAGGAACAGCCAAGAATACAGGAGGAAAAAATGCTAGGAAGATATAAGAAAAAGAGCATGAAGACTGACGGATAGGAAACACTCCAGAAAAAAATCCTAAAGGAAAACACCAGTAGAAAACCACCAGGAAGTTCCGAGGGTACACCAGGAACATGGTGTCATCATGGGAAATCATAAGATTTAGCAGAAAAACATGAGCAGGCAAGTATATTTATAAATATCTAGAAAAATACAAAAAGGAGACGAATTCTCGAAGGCTAAAACTATCTAAAAAATGCTAGAACAAGACTCCTGGACATTGGGAGTAAGATTTCAGGACTTCCTACATACAGCAGGAGAAGGTTGAGATTATTTTTGAGCTTTCTATCAGTTGAAATCCGTCTTGAATAAAAGCTAACTCCGAGTGTGTTTACTGTATCTGGAAGGATTAGGACCTTGTATTCAATTCCTAAAAGGGGTTGATTAAGGTTTGGAATGACAGTAAGTACGTTTGGAGAGAACGATATCATTTAGCATGACATGATAATACTAACGTATAGGCTTTTTGTCCATGCTAATTATATGGTGTGTATGACATTAGACAGGGTGTGTAGAGAAACAGAAGGTCAGAGATCCTGCTTGATTCAGCTCTGGAAACAAGTCCAGACCAGCCCCAGGTACATGATTTCCTGCATGTCTTTGTTTGTTTGTTTGTTTGTTTTTTTTCTGAATGGTCTTTCTTTAACTTTTTGTGCATCAATCCTGAATTAACGACATGCTCAAATATGATGTATTTATTTATATACCATCATGCTATGTGGAAAACCTTTAAATGACTTATGCCTCGGGTTTGCTCGATATGACGGTGGGTGAAAATGAGGTTTTCTGGGCACTGACGAACGTCTCACCGAAGAATGCCACAAGTGATTTATGAGCTCATGGTCACTCTTTATTTTACACTAAGCGATTGGGCAGTGCTTTTCAGGCTTTCCGACTGATTTCATTTTTATTCCCGTGGCCACTGAGGTCACCAAAGAAGCAGGCCTGCTGTTATTTACAGCCGGGGTGAGTCAAAGTGTGTTTGACGTGCCATGATTCAGCCCCACCAGCAGAGGGAGACAATCATCCCTGATGATTTTGAATAGTTTTTTTTTTTTATTTTTTTTATTATTAAAAATGGTTAAAAAGCTCCAGGTCTTCTTTAAGCTTGTACTAAAAGTGACCCTGTCTCTTAAAAGGTGAGTTAAAGATATGGATTTTATTGAAATAGCAGGAAGTAAAACATATACATCACGGAAACACTAGGAAGAGCCAAGGAACCTGTAAAATACCAGGAAGAGCTAGTTATACACGAGAATAAATACTGGTGTAAAATAGGAATGATGAATACTCAAGGAATGATACATCAAGAGAATATCAGGAAGAACCAAGGATACAGTAGAAAAAATACCAGGAGGAGCTATGGAACCAAGAAAATGTCAGTAAGACTTAGAAAGAGGAAGGAGACACCAGGAAAATACCAGGAAGTCCCCAGGAAGAGCCAAGGATACTCTAGTGAAAATAATACCAAGAGGAGTCAAGAAACCATGAAAATACCAGGAAGAGACAAGGATACTCTAGCAAAAATTTAAGAAGAGCCAAGGAACCAAGACAATTTCAGAGAGACCCTATGACCCAGGAAAATGCCAGGAAAAGCCAAGCAGTGAAAAGAATATCAGGAAGACCCTAATCAGAGCAAAGAATACACTAGAAAAAATACCAGGAGGAGCCAAGAAACCAAGAAAATACCAGGAAGAGCAAGGAATAAAGAAAATACTAAGAAGACCCCAAGAAGAGCCATTGATAAAGGAAGCACAGTGAAGGGAACCAGAAAAAAAAAACATGAAATTGACTGGAAGACCTTAGGAAGAGCCAATGATACTCTTTTACAAATCCATGAAGACCCCAGGATACAGAGAAATACCAGCAAGAGCCAACGAATACTCTAGCAAAAATACCAAGAAGAGCCAAGAAACCAGAAAAATACCAGCAAGAGCCAACGAATACTCTAGCAAAAATACCAAGAAGAGCCAAGAACACAGGAAAATACTAAGAAGAGCCAATTAATACTCGAGCAAAAATACCAGGAAGAGCCATGAAACCAAGAAAATACCCTGAGGAGCCAACAAATAAAACAAACGTCAAGGAGCCAGAAAAAAATAAACATTTGGAGGTCATCTCTGCTTGTACAGGGTGTGTTAAGCTTCCCTGTGCCTCGCCTTGTTGTCTCTTTAAAGGTGACTAAAGATAATAATTACAAAGGTGTGTTGAATGAGAAGCGTGACTCAAATTCGAAGTAAACAGAATTGCATTATTTTTTTTTTCATCCAGAGGACGTTATAGACGTGTCTTACACGCTGAAACACTAATCAAAGATTTTAGATGAATATAAGAGCTTTGTGAGTCCTGCAATAAAAACAACAATAATGGAAAATGAAATAACGGCTCTTTTACAAACAGGCCTTTGTAGTGCAAAAATATCCTGAATATAAATATCCTGTTCCGTGTGCAGGAAGTTACAGCTCTACCTCTGCCATGTTAATCTCTATTCTATTTGACTCTCAGGACACGCCCCGGCCTCCGTAGTGCTGCGATACGTCCGAGAAACGGTTCAGCGACGAGAAATCGATCTACGTATCAAATATTGCTCACGGATTATGGATCACTTTTCAAATAATTAAAGTGTAGCGCATCTTCAAATAATTATATAGAAATTAATAAAACGGTTTCAATAAATCGATGTAAATATGTTAAAAACGATGCATCATGATACAAACGCCAACTTGTATCCGATGCACATTTTATTAAAATCAATGCATCGTTAACTTCAGATGCAGCGATGCGATTCGCTGAATCTTCGCATCCCTAATATTTATTGTAACTTAAATATTTGTAAACTTTAAGCTATGGTAATGTGTTGATTATGATCAGATTAATCTGTAAAATAATAAAAGTTTTATAAAAATCTAAAAATAATACGATATTTTGCGCTTTTTTGTGCATGTCAGTCACTGCAATGTAAAACAAACCATGATAATTCAACACAAGGGCACCTTCTCCCACTGCTGCTCAGTTATGGTGCTCACATGCCCATTGTTGAAGATTGGGTGGTGTACTGGGGGTCAGCATGGGCTCTCTGACCAATCTGCAGCTACACAGCTCCATACAGAGCAATCAGTGGTCCACTGTGTTCTGATTCCTTTCTTTCAGCAGTTTGTGCTGGGGATTAGGACCAGATAGACTAGTTCTTGCTCCTCACATGCATCAGTGAGCTTTGGGCTTCCATGACCTTGTTCCTGGTTCAGTGTTAGAACATTTTTTGAGGTACTATCCATCATGTACAGGGATAAAACCCTACAAGACATTGCTGTTTTTGGAGATGCTCTGACCCAGTCGTCTAGCTTTCACAAAGTCATATGGATCTTTACATCCTTCCATTTTTTTCCTGCTTTCCAACACCATCAGCTTCAAGAACTGAATGTACACTGATTCCTGTATGGTCTCTAATAAACCTGCTCTCTTTACAAGCGCCATTATAATGAGATAATCAGTGTTCACTTCACCTCCGGGTGGTTTTAATGATTCTGGCTGATCGATGTGAATGGATTCAGTGTAGGATTTATGACTCCATCTTCACCCCAGGACCTTCATCTGCAGCACAGCCCTGGAGATTCACTTCAGAATATTACACAGTAAGTTTCAGGTCTTTTTTTCCTATGGGTTTCCCGGTTTCCTCCAATTCCCCAAAAATGTAGAAAAATAGATTCATTTACTTGTCACGTGTACAACAGCACAAGTTATTAAATATAATTAATTCAATTATAAATAAGTAAAATATAAATTATAAAATATTTATTTATTATAATAAAAAACATTTTTTTAATGATTTTTCTTTTTGCTGTTCACTAAAACTGAATTTTCCTTCTAAGATGTGGAAAATATTGAATAAGAAAATAGGAAAAAGAGGAAGATGAAGTAGAAGATGAAGAAAAAGATAAAGAAGGTAAAGAAGAAAAGAAATTTTACGACAAAGAAAGATTTTTTTTCTTTGTTCACTAAAACTATGAAGTGTCCTTCTAAATAAAAAAAAAGGTGAAGAAGAATATAGAAATAAAGAAGTAGAAAAATAGAAAGAAGAATATGAAGAATTTGTAGAAGGTGAAGATCCTGAAAATGAAAATACTACAAAAAGGATTTTTTTCTTTGTTGTTCACTAAAACTGTGTACTTTTCTTTTAGGTAAAAATAAGAAGTTAAATAGAGGTGAAGAAAAAGAAGAATAGATGAAACCATAGTTGAAGAAAACATAAGATGAAATAGAAGATGATGAAAGAGATGATGATGATGAAGGTAATGAAGTTGAAGCTGATGAAGAAGAAGGTAATAAAGTTGAAGATGAAGATGAGGAGGAAGAAGATAATGAAGTTGAAGAAGAAGAAGAAGAAGAAGAAGAAGGTAATAAAGTTGAAGTTAAAGATGAGGAAGAAGAAGAAAGTAATGAAGTTGAAGATGAAGATGAAGAAGAAGGTAATGAAGTTAAAGTTGAAGATGATGAAGATAAAGAGGAAACTTGCCCCGGCGCGCGTGCCTGAGCGCGCGCGTGCCCGGTGCAGGTATACAGTACCCGGGGTGAATCCTTTGCTCTCTTGCCCGCCCTCCCCGGGGTTTCCTGTCACGTGACTGGGTAATTGGATCCTCGCTCGTTTTTTTTTTCACTTTTTCTTTTCTTCTCCTCCCTCCTCTGTGTGTGTGTGTGTGTGTGTGTGTGTGTGTGTGTGTGTGCGTGTGTGTGTGTGTGTGTAAGGACAGCAGCACGAACAGCAGCACGAGCAGCGGCAGAAGCGCGCGTCTCTCTCTCTCTCTCTCTCTCTCTCTCTCACACACTTCTTCACACACTCCCTCTCTCTTACACACACACTCTCACAGCACACACACTGGCATTTCTCTCCGAAGCCTCGGGAGCGCACCACGTTTGTGCGCGAGCGCGCCTCGGTTCCGACGCACGGGAACGCGGTTTTTGCAGATTTTGTTTCCAGCGCGAGCGGCAGAAGCAGAAGCAGAAGTTTGTTTCTTTTTGTTTTGTTTTGTTTTGTTGAGCAGGACATCTCCGGTCTGCCCCGTTCTTCATCTCCACATGGATTCCATGCTGCTGTTCTTCTTCTCCTTCTTCTTCTCCTCCTCGTCATTCTTCTCCTGCACGGCGTCTGTGATCGGCCACTTCTCCACGGGTGAGTGGAGAACACACACACACACACACACACACACACACACACACACACACACACACACACACAAACACACACACAGTGAAGTTGTCACGCAAATGTCGTGTACAAAACTTACCCACGCTTCCACGCGCACCTCTTTGATGTCCGGTTACTTAGTGTCCACTCGTTCCTTCTTTCCTTTTAATCCCCCTTTCCTTTTTTTTTAATTCTCCTTCATCGGTGTTTCATTTTCATCATGCACCATGCGAGCGCGCGCTCAGGTGATGAGCATCCACCTTTAAACGACCTAGAGCAGGGGGGGGGCACAAACTTTTGACCTGAACGCACTTTGGAATCATGTTGTAAATCCGTGCATGCTTTATTATCTCCTAAGAACGTTTACGTGACAGATATGGAGAAGATCAGAATGCTTCAGGTGGGCTTCTGGATGCACCATAGCGTGCGCGCGCGAGAGAGTGTGACGTTGTTTAGGATACCATAGCGTGACACCTGTTGTGGAGACACCTCACCATAAGATTTATATAGGGAAGATGTTCCACCAGGGTTTGGAGAGGAGCAGGATATCTTCTACTGAAGCCCATGTAGAGCATATCTTCATGCATCTGGATTTGTGTGCAGGAGCACTGCCATGCTGGAATCGTGGAACTGCCATGCTGGAATCGTGTGCCTCAAAATTTTGGTGAAGAACTTCATAT
>MU563244.1:11470457-11495457 GCA_024362625.1 Silurus asotus
CCTGACCTTCGTCGTGAACTTTTCCACCGCAAGAAGGAGACTGAAGTGGACGCTTGACCCGGACGGGGGAAAGTGGGGAGGAAATATAAAAGGCCAGAGCTGAAAATATCAAAACGCCAGACCGTCCCTCCCTGCCTTCTCTGGCCAGGAGCAGTTTGTGGGTGAAGAAGCAGATTGTTTCCTTCCAATGAATTCAGTCCTGGTGTACTCGTATAGCTGAAACGAATCTTAGATTTTGGATTGATTTGATTTGGTTGATAAAGTTGGTGTATTGTGAGCAGATGCAGGTAGGAGGCATGGCCTAAAATCTGAAATGTAAAAGTTATTCCTCTGAGCGATTTGGATGATAATTAAAATTTAGTCGGGTTTTTATTTGTGTGGATTTACACCTATTTTAAGAAACCCTTGCTGTACTACTATGAGTTTTTGTGCCATGTTAAAAAAAAAGACTACGGGAATAAAGTCGAAATTATGAGAATAAAATCATAGCAGGACGAGAATAAAGTCGAAATTACGAGAATAAAGTCGTAACGTTGCAAGAATAAAGTCGAAATTACGAGAATAAAGTCGTAGCACTGCAAAAATAAAGTTGAAATTACGAGAATAAAGTCGTAGCACTGCAAAAAGAAAGTCGTAGCACTTTGTCATAGCAGTACGAGAATAAAGTCATTGCACTATGAGAATAAAGCCGAAATTACGAGCGTAAAGTCAAAATTGCGAGAATTAAGTCAAAATTGCGAATTGCAAGTCATAGCAGCATCGGCTGAAGTTTATTCTCTTAGTGCTACGACTTCATTCTTGTAATTTCGACTTTGTTCTTGTAATCGTAGGTTTTCGGGGTTTTTTTTGTTGTTTTTTTACGTGCCACTAAAACGCTATGATAGTATTGCAGAGAAGGTGTGATGACGGCAAACCGGAGATCGTACGCTCCCCATAGTTTGCTACGTTAGCGATTTTACCGAATTAACCTGACGTGTGCCACGAATCCAAAGAATTACACTGGAATCTCTGTGATCCGTCCCGTTCTAACCGTTGATCTCGACACCTTCGGGAAATCCGTCGGATCTGAATTTCATTACATGTGATTTTAGTCTAAACAGTTTTGTTTGTTGAGGTTCGCTGTTGCGACTTGTCTCCTCCTTTTATTGTATCACGGACGTTTATCGGGCGCTTAAACGTTGCCGCTCTCATTCTCTCTTTTGTGTTTGGCTTTGTTTGCGGGTCTGTGTGTGTCTGTGTGTGTGTGTGTGTGTCTGTGTGTGTATTGAAATCAGTGGTTAAGAACAGGATGTAATCTAATCCGAGCTAAGCCCTGGTTTACTCTGGCCTGTGCGTGTGGGATGAATCCGGGTCACTTTAGCTGCTCATAAGGCTGCCGCTGATGTGAAACTAAATCTCACGGACATGAATAAATCCCTAAACCTGATCCTGCGCTCTCACGATAAAAAGATGCTCCCTTTATTTCTCTCTCTCGCTCACCATTTCATTCTGCTCTGTCGTTCTTTCCCAGGTGGAGCTCCAGTCTCTGTGTCTCATTGTGCATCTGACCTGGAGTTGATTCGGGCCCAGAGGGCGAGCGAGACGTCGATCGTGCCGCGTCTTGCGCAGACGCTTTTGTTAGCCTCCGTCTCTGTTTTGTTTCAGACCATCTGTTTTCTTTGCGCGTAAACGATTCGCGGCACATACGCCGGCTTTCATTCACCTTTTGATTTTTTTTACGCCATCGGTTAATTTAGCGGTGTTTGCAGGCTGGAGGACATTTTCGAACACAAAAGGAGAGAGATAGAAAGAGAGAAAAGGACATGCTGAGGACGAGGTGCAGCATGCGCAGGCCTTTCTGTGCGTGTTTGAAAGGCAGGATCAGATAAATGTGGAGTGGAGTGTGGAAAGAGATAAAGTGGGAACAGCATAGCTGACTGACAAAGCATTACATAAAAAAAGAGGCTACTGTTGATATCAGATCTCAGAGGAATGCAGACGGTTGGACAAACCGCTGCATGTATTTTCTTTCCGTTTCTTCTCATATATTGATATGTAGGCCATGTCCAAACTCATTTTTTTTGGCCTTCAGTCGACGAAAAGTAGCTTTTTAAATAATGTTCGGTTTTTCGGGTCGCAGCGTGGACTGTCAAAACGAAGGCTTTTAAAAACGATGGTTTTTAGTGTGGATGAGCAACTTTTTGAAAACTTTTGAAAAACGATATTGTGGCGGTTTTTTTTTTACGAAAACGCCGCTTTAAAATATATTCAGAATAGTGTGGACGTAGCCTAGCTTAGCCTAGCATAGTATAGATATATACAATAACGTTCTAACGATTTATTGTGTAGTATAGGGTTTGGCTGTTCCTCAACCAGATTTCGAGTTCTATACAGCTGAAATTAATGATCATTAGAACTGCTTGGTATATTTGGTTAAATCCGAAACCTGCTTCTGATTCTGCAAAATCATTGACTTTGTGCAAGTGAACAAAATGTGCAAAAAATAAGAAATATTTTGTAATTGAGATTTTAGTTACAATTTGGCGAATAATGTAAAAAAATAAAATTTACGGCATTTCTTTTATACCTGCCTAAATCTTTTGCACTTTTTTACAGTTATATAAATTTAGTGGCAAACCGTGCATTTTACACCTAGACCTTCAGTGGTGTCCTACCTGAATCAGTCCACCTCTTAATAACATCATTATGACTCTGTGGTCATGTCTGTGTTTATCATTTTCAGTTGCACTTGTATGTATCGGTTCCTAGAAACCCGCTAACCTGCTAGTCGCAAACGAGAATACTAAAAATGTGAAGTGTAATTAGACAGTCTAGCTTCTGGTTTTAATGCAAACCATGTTCAGATTTACATAATCATTTGTAGTTAGTACAGGAAGAATTATGCAAGTCCTCATGCTTGTCATTGTAGATTTACTGCTCTGCAGTATGAATGTAAATTCACTGTCTGGCTTTTTTATAACATGATTTATGATGCTACATGACAGGTGGCTTTGATGAATCTTGGTGAGGAAAGATTTCCATTAAAAATAACTTTAAGACTTATTCTTTAAGATTGTATCATTGAATCTATCAGCAAACACAATGATCATTTCATGACTACTGGCTTTGAAGAACACTGGAGATTAAAGAACTCAATAAAAAATGACCACCAATTAGCAAATTAGTTATGAAATTATTTTAAAGAAGAAATCTCATAAAAAATTTTTTTAAAAAAAATCATCTGTATTAATCCTCACACTTTTGTGTTGTCTGTTAATAACTAAATAAAATAATATAACAAAAACTATTTTTAATTCAATTTTTTTTTATCTTTTTTTTTTGTAAATATTTTTTATGAATCACTTTCTTGATAATACACTGATTTCAAAAGTATTACTAACATTTTTCATAACTTGGATATAAACATTAATAATGCGTCATTAAAAATTTGCTCTGAAAAGTGTAAAATTAAGTTGTGTAAAATTGTGGTGTGTTGAGTTTATACTATATTATATTCTATTTTATTAAATTCTATTTACGATATAGAATTTTAAGTCAATTTATATATATATATGTTTTTTTCTCACATTTTAACCACCATCCAGTACACACAAAACCCTCCAAGATTACAAGAGATGCTTAGTATAAAATTTGTATTTCTGACCAGTAACACACACACACACACACACACACACACACACACACACTTTTTCCTCCTGCTATGGGGTGTCCTGTAATCAGCGTCCATCAGATCTAACGCGGCATACACGTGCTCTGTGACGATCCTTTACGCTTGCCTGTTAGAACAAAACCACATATAATTAACATTCCTACAATACCAATAAACCCAGGCCAAACTCAGTGATGCAAAACAGGTGTGTGTGTGTGTGTGTGTGTGTGTGTGTGTGTGTGTGTGTGTGTGTGTGTAAAAGAATATTCTAGGTTTAATGTGTACCTGTACTCACTGTTGTCCTACCTGTAGCTGCTTTTGTGTGTTATTGTGAGTCAGATTTCACAGCCGTCCTGAGGTGTGTTTGAGTTACTTCTGAACAAACTAATTCATTAATTAAATGTATACACGTGATGTTGAAATGTGTTTGAATTGTCGTGAAGTTATTAGCTTTTATAGCTAATCGGTGTGTCGTGATGACGAGCCGTTCATCTTAATTTTGCTAGGCGTGTACACACATTGGATTTAATAATTTTCTTTCAGACAACGTTTCTGTTTACAAAGCTTTCAAGGTGACTTCTTACTTTTCTAGCTATTTTTTTTTTTAGATTTGGGTTTTCCTGACTAGTTAATGCTAACAAAGTTACAAACACTGGGTTGTCAGGTCACTCGCTAGCTAAATTTTGTTCTGTCCAAGGTGTAGCATCTGTAGCTGTCTTCACTACACTTGTTGTCTGTCGGGTTGCATTTTTGCTAACTAACTCAATATTGTTTCATCAGTCAGGGACCATAGCAAGCTTGTTAGCTGATTACCAAGTTTTGTTAGCTAGCTAAATTCTGGTTTAGCTAGATCTCTTTCTGTAACGCTTTAATTTGTGTTAGCCATATTTTCTCAGTGGGTTAAAAAAACATTTTTATCCTTTGAGTGATGTAACAAGCTGTCTATTGTGCAACATAATTAACTGTCTAGACATTTTAAGATCAGATTAGCTGAATTCTGTTCTTTCCAGTAACATAGCTAGCTGACTTGTCTAGCTACCAAATCACAGTTGGCATCTGTAAGGTCACATTTTGTTCGGCAAATTCTGCTACTTCAAGTAACAAACTATAAGGCCATGCATCATGTTTTTACTTTGTGTCCATCAGGTTACATTTTGCTGGCTAGTAAAATTCTATTTTGTCCCTAAATTAATGTGGCTAGTTATCAGCTAGTTTATAATTTTATTTAGCTAGCTAATTTCTGTCAGTCAGGTAACATAGCTATCTATCTACCTAGCTACAGAGCTGCACTTAGTATCTGGCAATTCATATTTCTGTCAAGTAACAAATCTAGCTGTTCTGTTACTAGGTTACACTTTGTGTCTGGAGACATTCAGCGTCTGTCAGGTCACATTACATTAGATACCTCAGAGTAAGCTAGTTAAGGTAATGCAGCCTGACAGTAATTACGTCTGACTGTTAAGCTGTTTTTATTTAGCTGTTCACTGGTTGTAAATTTAAACTTTTGATTTTAGAATTTTTCACATTTTGTTTTTCAAATGTTTGGTTTTTTTTTTTGGTAAATAAAATGTTTCTAAGAAAAATTTCATTACAGTAGAAAAAAATCAATAGATGTTAGCATGGAAAATACACGCCTGCTACATTATTTGGTTATTGTGCAGTTTGCTGCTTAACAAAACCAGTTTTCTGCACAGGTTGGGTTTTGGAAGGTTAATGAGATTTTCCTGTAATGCTGATGTTCGGGGGTTATGTGCGGTAGGAAGGGACCTGCCTGTACAGGAGCAGACAGACCTGTGCACACAAATACACACACACAAGCACCGCAAAATTATCCAACAAACAAAAATAATCTAATGTCGGCAGAAGAACAGGGACCTGGCAAGTCTGATCAGAAAGGGTGCGAGAACAGAGGAAGCATTCCACAGACCTGCAAACAATCCCAAACATGTAGCACACACCAAATTGGTTTGGGTTTTGCTGTAGAAGTCGGTTGGTTGATGGACGTTTGGCTTGGACAGCTCGGAAAACCTGAGACCGTCAGGTTTCAGTTCACATGAAGTTCAGTAGAACTCAGAAAAAAACCCCATCATAAATCCAAACTGGATTTCATGAATTTTATAGAACATAGTTGTTAAACCACAAGGAATAAAACCAGAAGCTAGGATTTTTATCTCCTCAGTACTGAAGATTGACTGAAAATTCATCATCAGTTAGTTTATTTTTCCCGAGTACTGTAAACAAAGGACCTCGAGAAAGATTTGTCCACTTCGCAGACATCTTGATCACCATTCCGGATCATTGTCTGGAATGTAAATATGCTACTATTGTTGTTGTTTGATTCTACCTTGACCTGTCCACCAGACCAACAACAAGCTAGATTTGCTAGCCAACATTGTGATACAGCAATGAACTTGTATTTAATTTGTACTTCTACTTGTACATCTACACAAACAAATACTTGTAACTCTGTGAGAAATGTTATGAAATATAGGTAGCTGGTTAACTATATTTAACTGTAAGCAATTAGTTTGGTAGTTTTGCTAAAATCCTTTGTTGTTTTTTTTGCTAACTATTAAACTATAAATAATTTGTTACCAGATTTTGTCGCACTAATTTCACTCATTCTTTGCTAACTACCTGGATAGTTTGCTAATACAAACAAGCTAAAAAAATGAATTAATTATGAGGTACCTACCCAAATAGCTAGCTAGAAAACATTGGCAGGTTACCTAAATAACTAGCATAGTAGCTACCTAGCATTACTTGTTATCGGCCTGCCAGCTAGCATTGTTGTTAGCTTCTATCACGCATTATGACCTTAGCGCCTAAATATCTATCTAAGATATTAGTTTGCTGATATGACTTGTTTTTAGTTAACTAAAATGGCTAGCTAGCATGGTAATTAGCTAATAGGATTCATTAGAAGATAAATATGTAAATATCTAGCTATGTGTTAACTAATATGACTAATGATTAGGTAATGACTAAAACAGCTAGCTAGCATAGAATTTTGTGAATATTACTCATTTAAAAGTTTAACACCCATAGGACTAGCTAGGACATCAGATAGATAATATAGCTTGTTATTAGACATGCTAGCTAGCATTGTAATTTGCTAATATCACTCATGATTAGCTAATGGCACTCATGATTTATTTCTACAAAAAATGCTAACTAGCATATTTGTTACCTGATATGACTTGTTATTAGCTATCGCTCAGGCTAGCTAGTTATTTATCAGGAGACTCCACTGAATCATCAAAATAATTCGCTTTAAATGTTTTCGATTATTCCACTTGGTTCCAGAAAGTTCTCAGAGTTTCGGAGATGTTCTTCCTGGCTGTGGTCTGTCGGATTATAATAACCGGGAGTCGAGGGCGATCAAACTGATGACACTTTTTGAACTTAACAATGAGGTCTAGTGTGTTATCAGAAATGTTTTGGAACGCGACCGCAGTGATGCAGTTTCGGAAAAGGAGGGAGAAATGGTAGAAAAAGGAATGCTGTTCGGAAAGGGAGCGGATACATGCATGCTTAAACGGCTCTTTTTTTGGAATCCGATGTGGCACGTCAGAGTCATTTTCAAGGGGGAATGATTTCACACCTAGACACCCACACGGCTGGTGCTTTTCCGTTTAGCGTGTCAGTGACAGACACCGATCCGGACTTATAGACTGAAAAGCAAATTATTATACAGGTTAAAAAAAAAAAAGGTGAACAATTGTTCAAATGTAGCAGGATCATTTAAAACGTGTTTGTGTTTACATTGATGGTATTTGGTAGATGCACTTATCCTGACCAACTTTTATCACATTCATACAACTGAGCAGCTATGGGATTGAGGGCCTTACACAGGGGCCCAGGAGTGGCAGCTTGGTGTGGTTTGGATTTGAACTCATAACTTTCCAATCCAAAGTCCAATGTCTTAAACACTATGCTACCAAGCTTTTATTTTTTATTTTTTTTTAAATAGTGGAGGTCTTTCTTGCTGACCGTGAACCTCACCACATAACCTAGGGAATGTTATGAGCGGCCATTTTGGATATTTGTACAGACGGATTTCTTTCTTATAACGAACGTCCTGCAAGATGAAAAGTCGGAAATCCTTGAATATGGAAACCCGTAACTTTAGCTATAACTATTGATATTTTTAGGTGAGTAGGGTGGGTGGGGAAGTGAGATCATGTGGATTGTTCTCCAACGATCATTATTTTGGGGTTGAACTTGTTGAAATGTTCTCCTGATCTCTGGTCGTCTTCCAGTAATGTTCTTCCGCTCTTGAAGCTCACGTGAAACTCGAAACACCTCAAAAGACTCGTTGCAGCATCGCCGTACGTCAAACGTATGTCGTGTCAAATGTCTCTGTAGCACATGAGCCATGAGCATTATATTGCTATGTGCTTCTTTTTAAAGTTCTCTTTTGGTCCCCGTTTGCTTTTGTGGAACCTCTACTCATCTGGTAAGATGTTCCTCTAGATTTTAGGGGATTAATCCAGACACAAGTATGTTAGTAAAGTCTGGTACTGATATAGGTGAGGTGAGGAGACATGGGGTGCAGTGTTTAATTGGGGGTTGGAGCTCTATAGCAGGAGCTCTTCCACTCCTTCCTATGTACCTTCATGAAGCTGGTTATGTGTACAGGGGCATTGTCATGCTGGAACAGGTTTGGGTCTTCTAGAGAAGTCAAGTAAAGGGAAAATTTCAGGAGGAAACGTACAGTGTCTTCAGGAGGAAACCTTTTGTCCGTAAAGAGTTTTTAGATTAAATTTACGCAACTTAATGAAGTCATTCAAGGAAACGTGTCTAAAGATGTGGACGTGCGCTTACGTGAACACTTCCTTCACTTTGAAGCAGTTCCAGATAAGGCGAAGATGCAAACAGATACTAAACAACGTCTTGGTTGATCGAGTGCATGTGGGTCGGATGTCGTACTTTGTGTTTTTGTAAAACTGTTCCTTTAAATGGACTGATCCCAGACTTGGCCGATGTCCATTAACACTTCTTCGCAATGCTGTCAGGCTAGACAGCATACACACACACACACACACACACACACACACACACACACAGGTTTCTCAGACCTATCAGATATCCTCAGTGTGTGTGTGTGTGTGTGTGTGTGTTTATATACACAGGCTTGTTTGGTTTTTCTAGAGCACATTTAGACATTAAACGTGACTATGGGTGGGCGTGGTTAATGGTGGGCGTGGTCACTTTGCTGCCCTAAAGAGAAATATAAATGAAAACTAGTGTCACTTGACTGAAGAGAGAATTAGTGCACATATTAGTGCACTAACTCTCTCCATCTCTCTGACTCTCTCTCTCCATTTCTCTAAAGCTCTCTTTCTCTTTTTCATCATGCATATTCAGATTTTTCTAGTTTAGTTACCACTTTTTATTTTTCTTTGTTTTCTATTCTATTCATTTTTTCTTTCTTTTCCTGTCCCCACCTTTCACTTTTCTTCTTCTCTCTAATTTCTTTCCTCTTCTGTCTTTCTTTCTTCTCCCCTCCTCCATCTTTCTCTACTCCCTTCCTCTTTTTTTCCCTCTATCTATCCTCTCTATCTCTCCTCTCCTTTCATCTCCTCTCTATCTCCCCTTTTTTCTCTGCTCCTTCCCTCTTCTTTAATTTTCTTTCCTCTCCTTTTCCCCCATCTCCTCTTTACCAGCTTCCTCTCTCTCTTTTTTATTCTCTTCTCTCTCTTTCAATTGCTCTCCTCTCTCTCTCTCTCTCTCTCTCTCTCTCTCTCTCTCTCTCTCCTCAGTTGTTTACTCTGCTGTCAGGGTTGGTTAGTTGAGTGACTTTAGTGGTGTGTTTTCAGCCCTAACCTGTGATTAGTGTGCTATTTATTTAACCTCCTAACCTCCCAGAGCTCATCTCTCGCGGTGTGCTGCTTTAATCACGCGTTCGGGACTCGGAGAACCGCAGTAAAAAAAAAAAAAAAACAATATCCCGCAGGCCTCGGAACCTCAGTGCAATCCGAACCGAGTTTTTTTAAGACGGGCTTCTGAAGCCATGCCCGATGGGCTCTGTGGCTGTAGCTGAAGCTGCGCTTCTTTTACACTCGAACCCAAAGCGTGAAATCATCACAGTGTGTGTGTGTGTGTGTGTGTGTGTGTGTGTGTGTGTGTGTGTGTGTGTGTGAAGATCCAAATTGCCTCAGGTTTTTATTTAGGATATTAGAAACATCAGGAAGACCAACATCAACATAAAAATATACATACATTTGCCTGTTTTTATAGGAATTGAAAAGCAGCTCTTACATCACTGTCAGAACATTTGACTTAATAAAATGTATATGTTTCGGATCAAATTTTGTTGATCATCAAATTTCTGACAGGATTTTTTAACTCTGACAGCACTAAAATTTTCTCCTGCTTAACACCGAAGCTGAATAATCGAATTCCTGACAGGATTGTTGATCACAGTCATGCTAACTGGCTAACATGCTCACTAAACACTTGCACAAACACAAACCAGGGTTTCTGAGAGGATTTTTAGTTCATATTCACACACTCGCTACTGAACTGAAGAGAAGAAATCCTGACAGGAAAATTATTATAGTTCAAATTTTCTGACAGGATTTCGTGAAAGCATTTTTTTTCCAAAGATTTTGGTGTATTTAGAAATATTTTCAAAAAGAATGGAGAATGTCAGACAGATTTTAAGTGAAATATTTTCATAATCCTCACTAATTACACATGATACTGAGTCAAATAAAAAGCCTTTTGACCTGACTTGACTTACAGATTTTCAATGGAAGTCCTTCTATTTCCTACATTTTTTATTTATAAACTGGATATATGGATGGATGGATAGTTTGCTGGCAGTATAAATGGATGGATAGGTATGCTAGATGGATAGATGGATGGATGGATGGATTGGTAGTTAGGCTAGATTGATTGATGGATAAATAGATGGATGAGTAGGTTGAATTGATGAATGGATGGATGAGTAGGATACAAGGATGGATGGATGGGTAGTTAGTTGAGATTGATGGATGGATAAATTAATGAATGGTTGGACAGATGGTTTTATGTTTGGATGAATTGATGAATGGGTGAGTCAGATTGGTCAATGGATGGGTGACTGGATGGAATGATGGATGAATGGATAGTTAGGTGGATGGACGGATGGGTAGGTAAGAAGGTTAGCTTGATGGATGGGTCAGTAGGTAGGAAGGTAGGTGAGGTCAAATAAATAGATGGATAGAGGGATTGATGGATGGATGGAGGGGTGGGTAAGAATGCTAGATCAATAGATAGATTACGTAGGAGGGAAGGTAGATAGACAGATAGATTAATTTCATTTGGTGTTTTTTTTTTTTTTTTTTTGTTTAATAATTTTCTTTCATTAGATTTTTTTTTTTTACTATGAACATATCGCAAGTCACCAAAGAAAATGCAGTAATCGGATATATACACACTGACGCTGGTTGCTGCAGGCCTTTTTTCCTTTACTTATATTTAGATATTACACATGAAAGAATCAGTGCACTTTGGCTAAACGTCCTTTTGGTTTCTCTCCATGAAAAGTGACGCATGAATGAGAAGCGGAAGAGATCGGGAGAGAAAGTGGGATGGAGGAGAGTCAAGGGGTAAAAAAAAAAAAAGGCAACCGCTCCGTGTGCTGGAGCTTTACACTGAGGCGAGACCAGCTTTTACAGTCTCTCTTTTGATGGTCAGCCTGTGTGTTTGGATAAAAACCCGGAGTTACGCCTTCTACAGGAAGCCTGGGTCTGTGGCTAGCGTGGTTAGCCATACCGCTATTCTTAGACTAGAGTAAGTGGGTATTAGCTTGAGGTAAATGTGATACACTGCTCAGGCTGGGGTACAAGCACAAGAAAATGAGACAGGAACAGGGATAATTAGGTTTTTTTTTGTTTTTTTTTCCTCAGCTTGGCTCAGATTTTGGGTCGGGGAATACCGACCGGATTTAGAATGCAGAAGTAGTCCCAAATGACTGCTTAAAGTTATTAAACTGTGGAAAAAAATCACCGTAGTAGAAATAATCCATGAATAAAAACGTGTCTTTAACTTTAACAGTTTTGCTGATTGATCCGACATTTATTCTTAACCAGCGTCGTTTTGTCTTCCCTCGTGTGGAAGGAAAGTCCTCCAGAAACTGATGGCCTGAACTCTGGATGAGTGTGTTGAAGCTTGACGTGGCTGTGGAGTTGAAGGAAGGGTTTGGCATGAAATTTCTCACATCCAAAACAGATTCATTTGTTTTACTAGCGTTGTCTCATGCTTCTCCTCTCAGCTACGGGTGCTGGAACAGGACCGGGCATTCACACGTAGCTTAATGAATTTTCTGGACGTGGATTTTGGTGGTTTTTCTAGAAGTGGTAGTTCAGTGGACTCCTGTTTAAAAGGTTGTGAGTTCAAATCTCGACACCACAAAGCTGCCACTGCCGGGCGCTTAACCCTCAGTTATATTAATGACATAAAAGTAAGTCTCTTTGGATACAGTGTCTTATCCATATCAAATGGAAATGTAAACTGTAGGTAACTGATCAGCTGCAGATTCACAAGGTGGTTTGTTTTTGGTGAACCAATCCTATCTCCAGATCCATCAAAACCAGAAAGAAATGTTCAGGTAAAAGTGCTACAAATGGTTTATGGAATCAAATTGTATATTTCCCACTTTTCCTGTCCTGAAACTGTCATTTGTGTGTCCAAATGATGTTTTGCTTTACATGTTCTTGACAAAAACTTCCTCCAGGAACCACCGATTTGATGTGCAAGTTAAATTACAAATATGGTACTTCTGCTAACGACTATGTGAACAACATCTGCAAAGCCTGGATTAGCATGTAGCTCTGTCCTGACAACATTCTGAGTACTTATTACTACAATAGCTTAGGTAATGCTTGCTAGCTTGCTAACAGCTTTGCTTTTAATTTATTTAGCCTAATTTCAGCTAACTGGTTAAAGGCTAAAAATACATTTTAAAAGTTGTACTAGGTTTGCTAGTAAAGTTTAATTCTTAATACTTTAATACACAGAAAAGTAGGTTGCTGGTCATTTGATTACTGTAGATATTTTTGGAAAGATAGTGTAACATTAAACTATTATAATTTGGTTAAATGTATTCTATTATGCTTTAAGTTGTAAAGAATATTGGTGATTGGTGAATTGATGATGATTACCAAGTGTGCTTTATTTAATTTTACTGAAAACACTGGAGAAACAGGATTGATGGATGGATATATGGATGGTTAGTTAGGCTGAATGGATGGATGGGTAGTTAGGCTTGATTTGATGGATGAATATGTGAATGGATGAATGGATGGTTGGATAAAAGGGTAGTTAGGCTAGATTTGATGGATGAATGGAAGGGTAGTTATTCTAGATTAATATATGTATTGATGTTTGTATGTATAGATGGATATGTAGGTGGAATGGTAGATGGGCTAGATGAATGGATGGATTGATAGATATGTGAATGGGTGGCTAGGTAGGTACGATTTTTGAAGAGATGGGTTGGTAGGTATGTAAGTAGGATAGATAGATAGATAGATAGATAGATAGATAGATAGATAGATAGATAGATAGATAGATAGATAGATAGATGAGGAGGATGGGTAGGTGAGAAGGTTAGATTGATGGATGGATACCTCTGTTAATGTCTATGTAAACGACCTTTGTGAAGTTTCCTACATTTCCAGTCGGTAGATCCTCTATAGATAGCTCTAATCCTTACCTTACCCCAGAAATAAAGTGTTAAGGGCCTTGCTCAAGTGTCCCACAGCAGGTCGCTGGTTAGGATTAACCCTCTGATCAAAAGTCCAACATCTTAACCACTGATCTCCGATTTTCCTGAATCTAGATGAAAGTGTTTGGATGTAGAAATAGACTAAGTTTGTCTAATTTAATTTTAACTCTTTGACTAAGTGCACCTCCACTTCATGCAACGGCTGGGACAACAAGCACACAACGGCTGAGCTAGCATGTAGCACCTCTACTCTGGCCTCAGAATCCATTCTCTAGGAATTTGGTTGCGCTGTTTATGGCGCATCAGTCCTCATGAGCGCTCACATGAATATCAACATGTGTGTAATTCAACATGGCATGACCTGCTGGAGGGGGAGTCCTTTGTTTCTTGTTTATTTTGATATCGATCACATGACCGTAAAGCTGCTCTTTTTTTTTCCCCATTTCTCTGTCTCTTACGCAGATACGACAGCATCTGGATGCTCAATGTGGAAGCAATTAGCTTCAAACCCTTGCAAACATAATAACAGGGCGATCAAGTCTTCGCGTATGAGGACCGCTCTTAGCAGACCCTCTTGTTTTTGGTTAGAAGGCCTGCACTGGGTCTCCCTTTCTTTCTTGTCTTTCTGGGCTTTTTTTTTTTTTCCATAAGTGGTCGTGTTTTATAGGTTTTTTTTTTCCCGCTTCGACCTTTAATGCGGTCAAAGCTCTGTTTCCCATCAAAGTCTGTAATCCAACCACAACAAAGACGTCACATGGACGTACAGGGGAAACAGTTGCTTCGTGACAGAGTGAGATGGTGGTTCAGAGGCCGTCACCTTCTAGTCGAAACCTAAACCTCGCTCCGGCACGTGCGACATGTGAGTTCTCAGCCCAAAACAGCAGCGCTTTGAACCGTGTCGGTTTTTACCTCCCTATTCATCATGGACGGACCTTCTTATCTCATTCCTCTTATTCCTGCTTCCTCCGGTCACCACAAAGTAATAGAGTCTCTCGACCACATCAAACCAAACTACTGCTAATTACTACCCTTCCTCCAGCCCTGCTTATTTCAGTCCAGCCGCTTTGAGAAAGCATTTTTCAGAGAGGTTAGCCACAGAAGCAAGATGGCTGCCCAATCTCCAAACGCTACCAATCTCCGTAGCCACACAGAGTGTTCTCAAAGTCACAGTTGTTCTTCCTCTTCTCTTCATTTCTTCTTCTTTTTTTTTCTCTCCCCAACTGTTATCCTCCCTCATGCGCGGGACTCTAAAAGGCCATCCTCCACTCTCGCCTTGTGGCTTGGACGAAGATTACAAAAGAAATACGGTAATTACTCCAGAGGACATGCGGTATGACTCATGCGGTACGACCACTTCTGAGTCCCAGGCCTTCGAAATGTTTCCCAGCTTGCAGGGGGACTATTTGCAGACTAATAGTGCCACCTAGCCAAACGTAATGATTCTTAATAAGCCTTTAATCTAGCAACTAACTTCCTGTAATGTCACATTATACGATTTGGTTGTAGCTAAATTGTTTTTGCTAGTTAGTTTTTCTTAGTTGCTTTAGAGCATTTTTTTTTTTTTTTATAATTCTGCGAACCATTTCTCAAAACTCAATGGATTCCTTGCAAAAGCCGGCACTTTTCTCAAAATTTTTTTAAGTAAGTATTTCTGCGAATGAATATCTCATTGGCATTAGAAAAGGGTTTTTGCAGGTTTCACAAAGTTGCATTTAAGAAATTTGAAGACCTTTTGAAAGACTATTAAGAATAAAATTTAAGGCCTATATCATGAAATCAAAAACACACAGGTTTTTAGGTTTTATCTGGCCTTAATCGAGCCCTAAATACATTTATTTTAAGCCCTCACGAAACTTGAGCTTCCCAATAAGCTGAAAAATATGTTGTCAGTATGACGGCGCACGGTTTCAGTATTTCCCGATGCAAACTACGGTTTGAATTACAATGACTGAAAATGCACAATCCTGAATTTTTTCTGTACTGCATGTATGAATGAACAGAACAAATGTACACATTATTGTTTGTACTGTAAATTGAATGCAAGGAACCGGACAGGATTCACACTTTTACTCTACTGCACTGTACTGTTGTTAATTTATTTCCTGGCTGTTCATTCATTTTCAGTAAATGCAATTCTTTGTTTTGCTCTTTTGCCAAGTGAAGAGTCACGAGATTCACGTTTGACCTGTTTTAGAGAGATCATTGGTTGTCGTACACCCGCCTTCATTCGGGACATTTAAGATTCGTCTGCACAATTTATCATTCGAAGAAAAATTCTTTAATAGAAATATGTAGAAGCTTGACAGATTGTGAAGACCGGTTTAACTCTTTTACATTCATTGTCATTGCAATGAACTGACGCCGAGATGTTTTGTGGGTTTTGTCCATTTAAGTGAGATGCAGTATAATATATTTTAATCAACACAACATAAACAATTGATAACATAAGAAACAGGGGACAATTGCACACGATCAATTCAACGAATGTACCAAAGCGTTCACAATTTGTTCACATCAACGAGAAATTGCTTTTATTATGTGCATAAGTGACTCCATGATCTGGAGGTTGAATAAGTACTTCAGAATTTCATTTCTTATCTGAAAAACGCTCCAAATGAACTGAGAAAAACAGTTTCACCAAATATGCGATATTTAGAGAGAGTTAACAGTATTGGAATTCATTTGCATAAAACGGCGAATAGCTCAATTTGTTGGCTGATCACGTTTATATTTGCATACGCTCACAAAAAGTAGAAGTTTCTCCGTTGCTTGTTGGTGTGAATCGAGGTCACAACATGTTGCACAGCTCAGTTTCCGCCAACTCTCATCAGCAGGTTTACAAACAAAACCCTTCAACTTTGACCTGGCTTTTAATTATGGCAATTGTTATTACAGAAAACAGTCTGCAATCGTGCTCCAACAGCTCTGGGGCTTTTTAGTTCAAGTTAAGCCCACCAAAAAATATTTATTTTTTTCATTTATTTAATTTACACCTTTTTTTTCAGATTTTAATTTTCAATGATAAAATATTTAAAAAATGATAAAAAATAAAAAAATTGTAGTTCAGCAGTGTTGATATTATTCACATATTCATGGTTTATTTTACATATAAAAAAATTTGAAATGTTTAAGAATGTTGCAAAACATAAGCCAATTTAATTTCTTTAGACGGTCATTCGAACATGCAAAGCGGCACGTATACGTGTTTAACGTATAAATGAAAATACAGTTCAACTTGTGCTTTTCAGAAAGTGTGAAATGCCATGGGTGGAGTCAGATTTATGTTGCACTCATTGTTCCTTTCAGGAATTATAATTGCACTACCGACAAGCAGGTATTAAATGTGCAGAAATCCATTCTCACCCCTTTGAAAACATAATTACGAAATATTCATTAGGTGTTTATCACTGAGTATTCATTAGATATTCATCAAACTTTGGTACTCTACTGAGGAATAAGAAACAATGAGCATTTATTTGTATATCATTATTGTATTTATTATGTATTTATGTATGAATGTGCGTGAAAAAGTTCAGCTTCCCAAACTTACATAGTTTTCCAGTTGTGGATAATATAAGATAAACCTTTATTCGTTCCATAGTTGGGAAGTTTGCCAAAAAAATTTTTTTTTTTAAAAATCAAAGAAAAAAAACAATAAAAGTACTTACGCTATCAAACAAACAAATTGTGTACAATTTAAACATCAGTATTAACGCTTTTCATGCAACTTAATTTATACAGCTATTCTCCAGAAATTGTAATAAACGGATCTCTGAAGGTCACTGTGTGTTATTTGCTTTAAAAGTGAGCCCTACTGGTTTTATTTCAATCTATAGTCCCATGTTTTCCAAACGTTTTCAGCCCAATTGTGGTTTATGGAGATTTTATGTGTGAGGCATAAAAAAAAAAAAAATAAATAAAAAAAAACTTCCTTAAACAAAGTTGAATGCGAGTAAAAACAATCGAAACATTTTGTCTTCTGACGAAGCATTCTTGCATTTTCGTTCTTGTGTTTCTCGACAACAGGTTCTATTGAAAGCTGAGCCCTGGCACATTCTGGGCTTTAATTATGTCTCATCAATGACCTTTTCACATGCCAGTGTCTTCTTCATGTGTCAGTGTGCAGATTGTCAGGTGAATAGGTGGGAGCTAAAACGCCGTGACTAAATAAAAGCTTTAATGACGGGGTGAAATTTCCTGATCTGGCCACTCAGACCGGCGGCTGGGTGTGGAACGTGTCTGTCCTGAGAATGAAGTTTGGAATCGTTTCCTGTGAACAGAGTGCTGTTTATGATCGTTATACTGTAATTAATGAGGCGGATTAGAATCGATCATACCATTAAAAACCAGTCAGGCCTGATTCTGTGACCGAAAAAGTAGACAGTATTTTGGGACAGTATTGAGCAAGGGGTCCTCAAACTATTTAAGAAAGAAAATGATGTGGCTCTCAAAGAAAAATGTTTGGGGACCCCTAGTATAGAGAATATGTGTAGAATGTATATGGAGTTCTCGAAAGGTGTCTTTGAAGCAGGAGAAATGGCCAAGTGTAAGGAACTGAGAGACTTTTTACAAGGGCCACATTGTGATATCTAGAGGACTGGGTCAGAACGTAAGGTCTTGTGGGGGTTTGTTGTGGTATGCAGTGGTTAGTACCTAATTAAAGTAGTCCAGGGAAGGAGAACCTGTGAACTAGTGACAGGGTCATTGGATCTCAAGGATGTGCGATAAGCGAAAGCAAGTCCGAGCATCACAGCTTGCTGCTTATGAAGATGCAGAGCCAGAAAGTCAGAGAATCCATGATCACCTACCTGTACACCACCTACAATGGACATATAAGCATCAAAACTGGACCGTGGAGTAGTAAAAGAAGGTGGCCTGGTCTAGTGAATCATGGTTTCTTCTACCACATGTGGATAACCAGGTGCATGTACATCACTAACCTGGGGAGCACATGGCACCAGGGTTCACTATAGGAAGAACAGCTTTACCACACCAGCTGGTTAGCAAAAATATATCCTGTATGAGCAGGACCATGGTGTAGAAATGTTTAGAGACCCCTCCTGTATACTTTAAAGGAAGATTTACCTCAGATTTCTCCTCAGCATTTAGTGAGAATTTGAGGTATCTCATTTCATTTCTTCATCTTGTGGAAGATTAATAGTCCCAATTCTCATTCATCATCTTTCCTCACAAGGGCACCTGCTAAAGGACAAATAAATACCCTAATGTCATTTCTGAAGCTAAAATCTTATTTATATCTGACCTGATATTTATAACACCCCTCCCCCCACACCACCACCACCACCTCCACCACCCTGTTTATCTCCCACTCTCCTTCATTTCCTCTTCGTTGACTAGCATGCTAATACAAGGGCCGAATGAAAACAGTCCCAGGCTCGACTTGTGCATAAACAGCTCAAATCTGGTTACACATATTTCATATAATCACAATGAGCCAATTCCCTGAAGCCATTTCACAGAATTTCGTTTGATTTGTAAAACCAGGAAACAAGATTAGGTCTTAAACGTTTGTGTTAGATGCTAGCATCATGCTAGATGCATCTCCTTCAGAGAACATGAATGGGAGAAGATGTTCTCTGTGCCCTACTGTATATAGACAAACGTTTGTGGACACCTGACCATAAGATTGGCATGTTTAGTCCCCATTTATTGTTATATAACTTTTACAAAAGGTATGCATAAATGTCATGGGGAAACTAAAAACTCAGCAAATAAACAGAAACATAAAATAATATGGGGTGAAGTTGTGAAGTGAACTTCTATCGAGTTTAGCGCAGTGCTAAAGTTAGCTAGCTGGCTAGAATGGCTAAGAATTGCTATATACTGTATATATAGACAATGGTTCGTAGACACCTGAGCATAAGATTGGTATGTGCTGCTTCTTGAACATCCCATTCCACATTAATTCCCCATGTGTTCTTATAATAACCTCCTTCTGGAAAGAAGATTTTGTGGAGATTTATTCAGCTACAAGTTTGTTAGTAAAGTCAGGTAGTGTTGTAGGTGAGGTGAGGAGGTGAGGACCTTGGGTGCAGTCTGAGTTCACATTCAAAGTTCAATAGGGTTGAGGAGGTCAGAGCTCTAAAGCAGGAGATCTTCCACACACTTTCAACCCATTGAAACCATATCTTCATGGAGCTGGCTTAGTGCACTGGAGCATTGTCATGCTGGAACTGATTTGGGGCTCCTGGTCCAAGTGAAGGGAAAATTTCATGCTTCCACATCCAGAGACATCCTGCACAAACGTATGTTTCCAACTTTGTGGGAACAGTTTGGTGAAGAACCACATGGCTATATTAAGCATTTGTTCAAGTAGATTCACGTCAAAAGCTTTCATTACTATTCACCTAAAACATCAGAAAGCTTGATGGTGCTGGTGATGTTTCTTTAGAATTTATCTGTCCTCTGTGTGTGTGTGTGTGTGTGTGTGTGTGTGTGTGTGTGTGTGTGTGGTTAAAGCATTGTTATGAGTTCAAATCCCAGCCACACCAAGTTGGGCCCCTGAGCAAGGCCCTTAACCCTATAGCTGCTCAATTGAATAAATTAGATAAAAAGGTTGTTGTTCTGGATAAGGACATCTGCAAAATGCTTTAAATATGTGTGTAACTTAAAATCCTATGTGTTTGTGTGCTGTAGAATGCTACACGGTGAACGGCGAGGACTACCGAGGTCGGCAGAACCAGACGAGTCTTCACGGAGGAAAGCCCTGTCTTTTCTGGAACGAGACGTTCCAGCATCCGTACAGCACGCTGAAATATCCGAACGGAGAAGGAGGACTGGGAGCTCACAACTTTTGCAGGTCAGTGATTGTCAGAAAAATGATCCGATCTTCTCATTACTTGTGAATGTGTGTCTGTGTGTCCGTGTCCGTGTGTGTCTGTGTGTCTGTCTGTGAGTGTGTGTGTGTGTGTGTGTGTGTGTGTGTGTGTGTGTGTGTCACACGTCTCTTATTTTGCATCTGGTTTTGTCCTCTTGCCTTTTACATGCCATCTTTTTGTTGTTCTTTTATTTATTTTATTTTGCTCCACCCATCTGTTTCTCTCTCTCACTCATTCTCTCGCCCTCTTTCTTTCTCTCTCTCTCTCTCTCTCTCCCTCTCTCTCTCTCTCTCTCTCTCTCTCTCTCCCTCTCTCTCTCTCTCTCTCTCTCTCTCTCTCTTTCTCTCTATCGTCTGACATCAGCCCCTAATTTTCTCAGTTATCGCTACTGTCACTTGATCTTCTCTTCATTCATCCATTCATCTCTCTCTAATTTTTGTCGCTCGTCTGTTTTTCTCGCCATCCGTTACCACCATCTGTCTTTTACAATTTTTTTTCTCTCTTTGTCTCCTTCTGTTTCTCATTCTGTTTTTCTCTATTATTTCTCTTCCCCTCTCTGTCTGTTATTCTGTCTGATTCCGCTTACCCTTTCTTTCTTTCTTTCTTTCTTTCTTTCTTTCTTTCTTTCTTTCTTTCTTTCTTTCCTTCTTTCTTTCTTTCTTATTGGATCATTGTCTCTCTTTCTGCAGGTCTTTCTGATTTTTTCTCTCGTTTCTTCTCTCATTGCCCTTAACTCGTTCTCCCCTCTCTTGCTTATCACAAACACACAACGTTCCTCCACGAACAGCAGACCTACACACAGGACTACATAAAGGCCACATGTGCAAACATTTGTGCAGAAAAACTCACCAAAGTACAGATACACAATGGCTTAAAGTTTTGAGACACCTGAGTTTTCCGGCCCTATGCGGTTCTTCCCCAAACTTTAACCACAAAGTTGTAGGTACACTTGTATAGGATGAATTAAATCTTTCCCTTCACTTGACCCAGGAAACCTAAACCTTTTCCAGCATGACAGTGTCCCTGTGCACAAAGCCAGCTCCGTGAAGATATGTTTTCCTTGATTTGGAGTGAAAGATCTCCTGCCACAGAGCTCCAGGCCTACTAAACACCTTTTCACTTTTCACTTACATCAGTACCTGACCTGACTAACATCAGTGTGTCTAATTGAATCTCACACAAATCTCCACAGGATCTAGTGGACCATCTTCCCAGAAGAGTGGAGCTTATTGTAACAGCAAATGGAGACTAAATGTGGAATGGGATGTTCAAAAAGAAAATTTTTCTTCAGATTGCTCTACATCACCGCTGTTGTGTAAAGCACAGGAACGGGAAAGTTTTACGAGCGCTCTCAAGTTGTGTTTACATGAACACTTGACCAGACGATCAATTTCGTTTTGCCTGTAAACAAATGCCCAGGCAGAAAGCGAACGCCGAGTGAATTTGAGAAAAATCCAGAGACCCTACTGGTTGCCTCCATTAACAGCATTTACACAACATGAGGCTGACCACAAACACACATCTCTCACACACACACTTTTCACCCATTTTCAGCCATTTAGACAAAGGTCTCAAAGCATTTGGGTCTCATGTCCAGACCTGCATAACAGCTTCTTCCAACAAACCATGATTTTTATTTAATACAGTGGAGGGCCATTAGGGTCAGCAAACTACGATTGTAATATGTTTTTCTCCACGAATATGTATTTCATTGTTCCCAATTTTATAGCGTTTCTGCTTCAGGGAGGCATCACAATGGAATGTACGTTCCGGTTCGAGTTTTTATCCAAATCAAATATCAATAAGCCCATAACAGTCAGCATTGTGGGCTAGTGTAATGTAAAATCCACATCACTTGAAGCTGTTGCTTTAACCAATCAGATTGCGAATAACTGATTTCGGGGCCATCTAGCAGGCGTACAATAACCAGCATTTTTGCGTCCTTTGATTGGACGGTCAGAGAGCGCACTAGTCACCCGCAGCTCGTGACCCGCATCTGTAGCAAACTGCACAAACTCTAATATATTTATGTGGATGGAATAGCTGTTTTTTTCTCATTCCACATGGCTGACAAAGGAGAAGAAATCGTTTTGATCGCAGAAACACTTACAAGACGGACTTTTCAAGGAAGCTGGACATCGTGAAGAAAATTTAGCCAAAACAAAACAGTTGTTAAGATTTTTCATGAACCAGTTATACAGGTAGTTGTCGACTTACGACCACATTTGGGACCGACAGATCGGTCGTGATGCCGGAAGCTGTCGTAACACGATTTGGTCATAAGTAGAGCAGGCTATATGTACAGTACTGTGTAATTATGCCGGAAGCTGGTAAAAAAAAATAACGTACGCCGCGGCTAACGATTGTGGTCCTGAAGTCGAATGGTCGTAAGTTGCATAGGTCGTAAGTCGACGACTATCTGTACTCAGTCCTATAAGATTTTGCACCAAAACAAATAATTTGCCTTTATTTGAAATCCCCACGGAAATTGCAGGGAAATGAGGCATTTTATGAGGTAAACATTTCGACACGTTTGCTGGAGATGATGTGGTGCAGTTGTGGCTACAGTGAAAGGAGACGTGTTAAATTGTGCCTCTCTATAATATTGATGGTTTCTATAAATGTTTCTATACCATAATGATGGTACTAAGAGGTGGATTGATTCAGATAGGACATCACTGAAGGCCTAGATAAGAAGGTTTTAACTCGAACACTTTCATTGCACAAATATCTGCTGTAAAATCACCAAACATTTACATGTTCAGTGTTTATTATTATATGGACAATAGATTTTTACAGTGAGCTGGGTGTGCTGCTCAGTGCTGCACTGTTACACTGTTATTGTGTTTTGTTGTTGCACTAGATGTCATTTGCACACGTGTACTTTATGTAAAGTCTCGTGGTTCGGTCTGTTTGATTCAGGTGTTTGTTGTCTTGTGTAAATGTATGTGGTTTTATGTGGCACCTTGGACCTGGAGAAACTTTTCTTTGTCTCACTGTGTCTCTGTACAGCTGTATATGGCTGACTTGACATGACTTGACAGATTAGTAGTTAAAGTGATGTACTATTGATTACAGTTGATCACCACCAAGCTGCCCCTGTTGGGCCCCTGAGCAAGGCCCCTATCCTTCAACCGCTCTGGTGTATAAATGACATAATTGTACGCCACCAGTTAATCAACTCCCGGGTTGCAAACATGGAGCAGATTTTTCACATCAAACATCCAATTCATCGTCATGACCTCCATTGTCATATAGCTTCATGATATAGTTTCCTTTTCTCTTCTCAGTTTCCGTCCAAGTCTCACTCTACCTGTCCTTCTCTCTGTCACTCTATTCCCATACCTGTCCCTCTGTCTCTAAGTTACAAATTTGTCTCTATGTCCCTTCTTTATTTTTTTCTTTCTGTCTCTGCATATTCTCATTCTGCCGCTCTGTTTATTTGCTCAGACGCACATTTTTCCATTCTTCCACTCATTCTTGAATTTTTTCCCATTTTTCATGATCTGTCTCTCGCTCCTGGGTCCTCTCATGGTTTCTTTATCATAAGGTCTTAGCGAGTGTTAGGGATATAAAAATATATAGGGGTTAATGTATAGATATAAAAGAATAGGAATACAAGTATAGGGAAAAAGGTATAGGGATTAATATATAGGGATTAATGTACAGTGATAAATATATGAATAGAAAGTATAGGGATAAAAATACAGGGTTTAATGTATAGTGATAATTATATAGGAAGACCAGTAAGAAGTAGAGCTATAAATATATAGGTATAAACATATAGGGAAAATATAAATTAATTTATATAGGGATAAATACATAAAGGTACATTTATAGGGATCATTTCATAGTGATACATTTATTTAATTAATAATAAACGAGATTAATGGAGCGAAACACACACACACACCTTCATGCCGGGAAACATTTCTGCGTTTCTTGTGCTAGCTGTTTCATCTGAAAACTTCACGCTGGTCTTCGGACCTGAAGACACTGAGGTAAATCCGAATCCGAATCAGAAGAGTGCGTTTGCACGGATTGTGTTTCACTTTATTCACATTTTAGATCTTTCTGTTCTTCTGCTTTATAAATCTCCCAGGTGCTGGAGTTTTAAAAGTTTATCATAAACTTTATGATTCAGAGAGAGATGGAAAGAGGCTGTTAAAGCAAAAACAGTGTTTGAACGCAGTCCAGAGTGGCTGATTCAGACAAGGAGAGAGAGAGAGAGAGAGAGAGTGAGAGAGCAAAAAGAGAGTGAGAGAGGGGGGGGGGGGGGAGAGAGACAGATTTTAAAGCTTGTAAAACCTTCTACTATGGTTTATTGTTTTATTTTTTGGCTCCTCATTAAAATATACAATCTTGGTGGATTTTAATAACGCTGTCAATAATCAGGTTTGAGATATAGAAGAGAAAAAAACACGATCAAGGAACACCTACTGGCAAGCGTTTAAATAAACATAAGCTATATGTACACTGTAAATATTCACTATAAGGACAAAAGTTTGTGGACACCTGACCATTAGATTGGCTTCTTTCTGAACATCCCATTTCACATTTATTCTCCATTTGCTCTTCTAATAACCGCCACTTTTTTAGGAAGATGTTTGAGGAGATTCTTTCAGACACAAGGTTGTTAGTAAAATGATGTAGGTGAGTTGAGGAGGCCTGAGGTGCAGTCAGCATTCACAATAGGGTCGAGGTCAGAGTTCCATAACAGATGATCTTTAACTCCAACCCATATGAAACATATGTTCATGGAGCTGGCTTTGTGCACAGTGTCATGCTGGAACA
>MU563244.1:11500457-11515457 GCA_024362625.1 Silurus asotus
TGCGCCATTCTTTGTAAATCATAATATTAAAATCATGCAGAAGAACAAAATGCAGTGGCCTCAAAAAACGGTAATATCAGAATGCAGTGTTGAGGACGAGATCCCTGTACAGACCTGATTTAAGCGGTAAAGCACAGCTGTGGGCTGTTTTTCATTTATTTCCACACACTTATTACACAGCTTTTCATTTTTATGAGCACCAAGTGGGTGTGAGGTTCAGTATAAACGTGACGGCTGGATGCTCTGCGTCACATCACCCAGTACAAAAGCGAACACACTCCCTTTTATGATTTTACATCATGTTCTGAAAATACTGTTCCTTCAGTGGCGTGCTGTTGTGCGATGCGGCGTGATGCCGCTCAGCTCTTATTTTGTTTTAACACATTTGTAATATTTGAATATATTTTTTCCCTGTGTGTCCAGCTGTGATATTGTTTGAGCGAGAGGGTGTGTGGGTGTTGAGCCTCATCCAGGCTCAGCTCAGTGGCTCAACTCCAAAACACACACACACACACACACACACACACACACACACACACACGTTTTTGTTTTACTATGGCACTATATCTTGCTATCAAGATATAGTGAAATAAACTAAAACTATTAGTTATTAGGAAAATTATATATATATATATATAAGGTAGCATAAAATGTATACATCGTTTTGTTTTACTATGGCACTATATCTTGCTATCAAATTCAATGATTTAACAATAAGATTTTAAAATAAACTAAAACTATTAGTTATTAGGAAAAAAAATATATGTATAATATAAGGTAGCATAAAATGTATACATTTTTATAAATATAAAATAAAAGAGGTTAAATTAAAACTTGCAACACAACACACATTTATTCCCGACATCCTTTCTTTACTCTGATATAAAAATAGACAAATAATTAAACTTCACCAAAAAATTTATTTTTATTTACAAAACATTTGTTTTACTGATGTGCCAATTCTTAAATTGATCACCCAAATCGGACGTTCAGGCAACCCGCCAATCAAAACCGTCCGTGTGGAAACATAGCAAAAGTTCTGTTTGGTGTCCTGACGATTTAACGTCATTTCAAACACCACAATTACTTTAAAACATTTTCAAGAAAATTTTGTCTTCATGCTTCATGTTGAGTTTGGTTTCACTAATAATAAACATACATTTGCATCAAAAAAATTTCCATGCGCATGTTAACTAGAGGATTAAAAACCATAGGAAAAGAAAAAAATTTGCGATTAAGGATACTTATTATAATCGTGTGATTACCGACAATTAAATATTTAGCTCTCATAGATAGATAGATAGATAGATAGATAGATAGATAGATAGATAGATAGATAGATAGATAGATAGATAGATAATACTTGTGTTATATATAATAATTTATTAATACATCTGTACTGAGACTAGTCCTGATGTAAGCCACTGATGTAAGCCTGAACTTTGTATATTTATTTTATACTAATATCAGAATGAGAAACATTTTCAGTCTGTTCGACTATTTTTCATCTTCTTTTTGGCTCTACGCCAAATTTTACAATTCAGACCACGAGAATCCCAATTTAAAATGATATTTTGGCAAGTCTTTCACACATTTTGTCTCATGAGCAACAGAGTAAAAGCAGACGAAAGCTTGACTGGTGTTTTTTTTTTTCACGACACATTGCCCATTCAGGTCATGTATTGTCTCTCTGCAGTCTCTCTGGGTCCTACAGGCCCAACTGAGTTTCGTCTGTTTGCCGTTAAGTGTGTTTGTCCCAGTTTTGACTCCCCGCCCCCATGCTCTTGGGCATCGCCCATATCAAGTCCCCACACTACCCTTTTTAGAAAAATTTTTATGGGATGTAGCTCGAGGTGAGTGTATAAAAAAAACAAATAAAAAACAATTAAAAAATCTGAAAAGTGGTCGAGTGCCAGAGCCTGTCACGTTTATTCGTGCTTTCTGACCTGCAGCTGTTTTTGTTTCTGTCAAAAACCAACGGTTTTGCGGTAGACGTTTATTTATTTATTTATTTTTTGCTCTCCGCTTTTGTTTCATCAGCTTTCTTGTCGTTAGGTTTCTGTCAGGTAACCCGACTCAGGTGTGAGACACCAGTGCACGCCATCACACTAATATTTAAATAATAAATTATCCTGATCTGGAAAACATAACAGATAAAAGCTATGTAAAGAGTCAGACTTACAGGGTGCTCTGAATTCCACTGAATAATTGTGTCATTATGTTTTTTTTTATCCATTTTTAGTTGTTATAAGTCGAATTGTTATAAACGGTATGGTCGAAAGTTTGTGGACACCTGACCATAAAATTAATATGTACTTTTTAAACATTATCTATAGATTATTATAAACTCCACTCTCAAGGAAGATGTTCCACCAGATTTCGTTAAGATTCATTCACAAGGGTGTGAAGTCAGAAACTGATGTAGATGAGAAGGTGAGGAGGGCTGGGGTGTAGTCAGTGTCCGCATTCATCTCAAAGGTGTTCAGAAGGGTTGGAGCTCTATTGCTGGAGATCTTCCTCTCCAACCCATGTATCATCATGGAGTTGGTTTTCTTCACTGGAGAGTAAGGGAAGAGTGTATAGAAGTATAGGGGTCATTGAATGTGGGAGTGGATTGTGGGGTCCAAGGCGGCCTGAGGTTCTCTGAACTTTTCGTCCAGAAAATTGTGTCCTTTTGTCCTTCAGATGCAGGTTACCTTCTGATTCTGATCCTGAGTTGTTGCATTTTCTTGGCTTCTTCATTCACTATACTGTATGTACCTTCAGCATGAACCCGTCTTAGATGAAGCGGGAAATGAAGGAGTTCAGGGCAAATTAACTTGCAACCCTGGTATATTATTTTTGCATCGATTTCAAAATGGATACTTTTCTGGTTTTGTTTCTATTTCTAATCGATTGTAATCCATATAAATCAATTCTGTATTATTTCTGAATGGCTGCATGTTTTGATAGCTGCAGTAGCTAGTTCTGAATGCTAAAATCCTTTTGTGCGTTTCTAAATCTAAAGTCGACATACACACACACACACACACGCACACACACACATATATATATAAAGCTGGGGGGTATTTTTGGCAGTGCAAATGGGCTCCATGAGGCTTTTTCAGGTGAAGCATACAGAAGCCAGACAACAGCGAGATTACCATCATTTTATACACACACAAACACACACACACACACACACACACACACACACACACACTCCTGCCATAGAATACAGACTGACACGTACACAATCTCTTTCATACAAACACTGACTCTCTCAATCTCTCAAGTACACACACGCCCACACACAAACACACTTTCATTCTCAAAAAAACACACCCCAAGTCTTTCTTAAACTCAAACATTGACCCATTCACTCTCTAAACACACACACACACACACACACTCGCTTTTTCTTTCTCTCTTTCTTTTCCTCATTATATTCCGTGAGAGGTATTTGGGCAGACAGCCATCAGAAGGCAGCCACCCTCATTGTGCTGTAATGTAATGCTTCAGATGGTAAACAGAGGGAGAACGCTGACGTTACACACACGTGTGTGAGTGTCAGGCCAAATTAACATTCTTTTACCCAGCACATACCGAGCCTCTACTTTCATTAGAATTGCATTAGAAAGTCATAAAAAGTTGGGTAAGTCATTCGAAGGTCAACATGTGCCAGCTTTCTTTGCAAAACACCAAACATTCACTATCAAACACCATACATTCACCATCAAACACCAAACATTCAACATCAAACACCAAACATTCACCATCAAACACCAACATTCACCATCAAACACCAAACATTCAACATCAAACACCAAAAATTCACCATCAAACATCAACATTCAACATCAAACACCAAACATTCAACATCAAACACCAAACATTCACCATCAAACATCAACATTCAACATCAAACACCAACATTTACCATCAAACACCATACATTCATCATTAAACACCAACATTTACCATCAAACACCATACATTCATCATTAAACACCAACATTTACCATCAAACACCAAACATTCACCATCAACATTCACCAACCATTCACCATCAAACACCAACATTTACCATCAAACATCAACATTCACCATCAAACACCAAACATTTACTATCAAACACCAACATTCACCATCAACATTCATCATCAAACACCAAACATTCACCATCAAACACCAACATTTACCATCAAACATCAACATTCACCATCAAACACCAACATTTACCATCAAACATCAACATTCACCATCAAACACCAACATTTACAAACAAACACCATACATTTTATTTGTTTGTTTGTTTGTTTACATGTCATTAAAAAAACAGACATTGCCGAATTTAAGCTGGTGACTAAAACATTCATAATTATTATTAACGACGATGTTAAATTCATCACAAACAGTTCCCACAAAGTTGCAGGCACACAATTGTACAGGACGTCTCAGGATGTTGCATGAGATGTTTCCCTTCACTTGAACCAGAAGACCCCAAACCTGTTCCAGCATGAAGACCTCCTATAGCTATATGAATCCTTTTGAACAATGAATATGAACTCTGACTGCACCCCAGACCTCCTCACCTCAACTACATCAGTACCTGACTTCACTAACACCCTTGTGTCTGATGATTCTCCACAAAATCGAGTAGAACATCGTCCCAGAAGAGTGAAGCTTATAATAAGAGCAAATGTGGACTAAATGTGGAATGTTATGTTCAAAAAGAAGGACATACTAATCTTAATGAAAACTCCAGTGGACACAATGTGGAGTGTGTAAGCATATGCACTTGTTTCAAGAAAATTCCTTTCATTTTTTGTCGACTTATCAGACGTTCTTCCTCCTCTCCTCAGAGGCCAGCGTTAAAACTCTTAATCCTCTCGTCCGTAAAGCTGAATCTGTCTCTCTCCTTCTCCCTCTCTCTCTCTCTTTCTTTCTCTTTTCTCTCCCTCGGTTGTCGTGTTGTTCCGAGTCCGAGCTCTGAACGCCCTTCTAATTATTCCGTTTGGGTTTCGCATACTTCCTCAGCCTTTAATTAAGGAGTCGTGTTGCTCCCCGAGGTGAAGCCATTCATCTTTGCAAACTCAATCATGTCGCGACACAGCCTCAGTCACTCACACGCCGCATGCTTGCGGCTTTCCCCCAGCCGGAACACACACACACACACACAAACACACACACACACACACACACACGCAAGTTAAGGATTCAGATGTGTTTCGAAATTGTTATTTTTTTCTCTAAGATTCGAGATTTATTTCAACATCCTTTTAATTCACTAAACTTCTCTCTCTGGTTCGCATTTAGGTGTCATATCCGTTCTAAATCTTGAGCACCATGTGCCCCTAGTGCAGAAAAAAAACAAATATGGCTGCCCGCTCGAACCCAAAGTCCCCACTCAGAGCTCTTCTGGACGGAATTACAGCCGAATCAAACTTTCATGGTGTTTTAAATTGCGGTAAATCCTCCACAGAAAGAAGTAATTAGCGCGTGTGTGAAGCGCGGCCAGCTGTCGTAACTTTAAATAAAAAGCGAAACACATGTAAAACTGGTGCTGGTTAAAGAGCGCACAGGGTAAAAAAAACATGAAATAAAAGAATGACAAAGTGGATTTAATAAAAGATGACATACTTTCTGAAATCGGTCAATTAGTGAGAAGTTTGATGGATTAATAGAGATGTGAAGGAGAGAACGAGTGAGTAAGAGTGAGTGAAGGAGGGAGAATATGAATTTGTAAACGAGGGAAAGGATGGAGAGATTAAATGAGCGAGAAAGCGAAGGTTAGTGAAGGAGGTGAGGGAGAAGGTAAAGGGTGGCAGAAAGGATGGGATGAAGGTGTGAATGAGGAAGTGAAGAAAGGTGTGGAGAAGTAAGTGAGTCAGTTAGTGAGCGAGTCAGTGTGCGAGTGAGTCAGTCAATTAGTGCGCGAGTCAGTCAGTGATCAAGTCAATGAGTGAATGAGTTAGTGAGGGAATGAGTTAGTGAGTGAATGAGTTTGCAAGTCAATTAGTGAGTGAGAGAGTCATTAAGTCTGTAAATCAGTGAGGTAGTTAGTTAGTCAGTGAGTAAATGAGTCACTTTGTGAGTCATTGAGCGACTCAATCAGCGAGTCAGTGAGTCAGTAGGTGAGTCAGTGAGTGAGACAGCCAGTCAGTGAGTGAGTGAGTGAGTCAGTGTGTGAGACAGCCAGTCAGTGAGTGAGTCGGTGAGTGAGTCAGTAAACGAGTCAGTGAGTGAGTCAGTGAGTTGGTAAGTGAGTCAGTAAACGAGTCAGTGAGTGAGACAGCCAGTGAGTGAGTCAGTGAGTGAGACAGCCAGTGAGTGAGTCAGTGAGTGAGACAGCCAGTCAGTGTGTGAGACAGCCAGTCAGTGAGTGAGTCGGTGAGTGAGTCAGTAAACGAGTCAGTGAGTGAGCCAGCCAGTCAGTGAGTGAGTAAGTGAGTGAGTCAGTGAGTGAGTCAGTGAGCGAGTCAGTGAGTGAGTGAGTAAACACACACACACACACACTTTTATAAGCAATTTGTTCATATACCTTGAATGAACAACACACAAGTGTGTTTGTTATTAGAAGATATCATTCCTTTTTTGATATTTTTTTATAAGGGTGTGTGTGTGTGTGTGTGTGTGTGTGTGTGTGTGTGTGTGTGTGTGTGTGTGTGTGTGTGTGTGTGTGTGTTCTGCCCCGGAGTGCTGGTGGGTGGGGTATAGTGTGAATTTGTTTTAGAAACAAGAAACACCCAAATTTCTCTCACCACACACACACACACACACACACACACACACACACACACACACACACACACACACACACACACACACACCACATACACACACACACACACACTTCTCTGGGTAATTAGGTTATTAGCACGCATGGTTTTGGTGAAGACAGACATGCTGCTCTGTTTTTGCCAAGTGGCTCACTGAGGGTGCCAACGTTTGATGTTGTTATTTGTGATTATACTCTCTTTTTCTCTCTCTTTTTCTTGCTTTCTTTTTGTCTTTGGCAAAGAATGTTGAGCCTTTATGAGAGTTAGGAGGCAGTGGAGCACGACTGAGATTTTTTGGACCATCTGCTTCAGTAACCACACCTTCTGCATCAGGTGAAGTTTGTTGTTCTCCTGACAGCAAACGAGTCTTCACTTCCTGCCTGTGATAGCTTCAGCAATCTGTGTTAGCTTCAGCATTCTGTGATAGCTTCAGAAATCTGTGTTAGCTTCAGCAATCTGTGATAGCTTCAGCATTCTGTGATAGCTTCAGCAATCTGTGATAGCTTCAGCAATCTGTGTTAGCTTCAGCAATCTGTGATAGCTTCAGAAATCTGTGATAGCTTCAGCAATCTGTGTTAGCTTTAGCATGTCTCGTCACACTCGTTCTCAGTCAGTCTCTCCACTGCAGGCCCGGGGATATCAATCACACAGGCAGCAAGACGTGCAGGAAAGAGATCCAAAGTTTATTGACAGAGAGAGTGTGTGATGATTGAGTAAGATGAACTGATGAAGGAAAAGATGACAGGAAAAAGTTGCTCTTTGAAGAAAAACTGAATATCTGCGGTGGAATATTACATCATTTCCTGTAAATACAGTGGCTTTAAAATTAAACCATATTATATCACCCACGGAACATCTCACGTCCCAGAAACACCTCCATACCATTATTCTCATTTATACTGCAGTTATTCACAGAACTGATTCTCTCTCTCTCTCTCTCTCTCTCTCTCTCTCTCTCTCTCTCTCTCTCTCTCTCTCTCTCTCTCTCTCTCTCTCCCTCTCTCTCTCTCTTTCTTTCTCTTTCACGCTCTCATTCTCTCTCTCTCTCTCTCTCTCTCTCACCCTCTATCTCACTCTCTCTGTCTCTCTGTCTCTCTCTCTCTCTAATTCTGTCTTTCTTTTGCTCTATTTCTCTTCCCTCCCTTTCCCCTCCGCTCTCCTGTTGCTCTCTTTTTTCTCTTTCTTTCTCTGTCTCCTTATCTATTTCTACTTTTTCTTTCTCATAATCCCCCTTCTCTCTCTCTCTCTCTCTCTCTCTCTCTCTCTCTCTCTCTCTCTTAATTTCTCTCTCTTGTTTCTATTTCATTGTCTCTCTTTTTGGTCACTTTCCCCTGACCTCCTGTTGCTCTCTTTTTGTCTCTGTCTCTCTCTACCTCTCTCCCTATCTGTTTCTCTCTCTCACTCTTTCTCTCTCTCTCTCTCTCTCTCTCCCTCTTTCTCTCTCTCTCGTTCCCTCTCTACCTCTCTATCTCCCTCAGTGCCTGGGATTCTCGGTTGCTTTAAGGATAACGGTGATCCTCCTCCTCTCTCGAAGAGCTACCAGACGTCTCAGAAGCTCACGGTGCAGAGCTGCATCAGCCTCTGTCGAAACCAGAGGTACAAGGTGAGCAGTGCATTATGGGAAACCTGCCGTCTCTGGGTGTCAGGTGTAATTCTTAAGATGAAGCTCCAGATAATGTAGTTTATTTGATAAAGAGACCTACACCTGCTCCTTTGACACATTTCCAGGATCGTCCCTAAGAATTTGAGTGACAGTAACTATAAAATATTTTTAGCCAATCAGAAGTCTCCATCCTGGATCTTGATTTCTTCACAGAAACATCTCTGTCTAATAATCGGCAGCTGTAAAGCAGATCTTTATAAAGCACTCAGACGGGTTTTTTTTAGAACGTCTCTCCAGTAGCCGAGGAACACAAAGGCATTATTATATTTGTCGTGTGATGTCATCGTCCATTTTTTTAAATGTTTTTTTCCACAGCTCGCTGGAATGGAGGCGGGTTACGCGTGTTTCTGCGGCAACGAGCTCGACTATCATCTCCATGACGACGCCCCCAGTTTGGAGTGCAGTCATGGGTGCTTCGGCGACCAACAGCAGCCGTGCGGAGGAGACGGACACGTCATCGTCTTCGACAGTGAGTTTTAATCAGTCGGGTCACATCCCTTTCAATCCGGCCCGTTTTCGGGAATAATGCGTCTGATGGGTTTCGAAACGAAAATGTTTCAAGTGTACGTACAGTAGTAGACGTTAAAGACATCATCGAAGGGAAAACATTGGAAAAACATCACAGCTGCAATAGTTTAAGTCCAGAAAATAAAATTCAACATACGTTTTTGGATGTAAAGAAGTGTATTTCCAGCAAACAAATGTTTCTCAAAGTTAATCCAACTGGAGATCTAAGGATGGTTCAACATGAACAGCCTGAAGATCCAAACCGTTACATTATTTTTAGCACAAGCATCGATGTTTACCTCAGAAAATGACCACACAGACCAGCCTTTACTCCCCACGTGCATCAATGAGCCTTTTCCCCAAAGACCCTGGCGCCAGTTCACCACTGTTCCTTCCTTGGATGACTTTTGATAGACACTGACCACTGCAGACCAGGAACATCCCACAAGAGCTGCAGTTTTGGAGATGCTCTGACCCAGTCGTCTAGACGTCACATTGTCAAACTCACTCAAATTCTTATGCTTGTCAATCTTTTTCAACTTTGAGGACAAAATGTTTACTTGCCGCCTTTTAAATAAATCCACCCACTAACAGGTGCCATGATGAAGAGATCATCAGTGTTCTTCACGTCACCGGTTATAATGTGTATAATGAACGGACATTTAGTGTCATCCAGATGAGGACGAGGTCCCATTTGTGTCTGGTTCCTCTCAAGGTTTTTTCCTCATGAAGTCTCAGGGAGTTTTTTCTAGCATTTGTTGCCAATTGCTTGGTGGTAATGCTGCTTTAGGGACAATGTCCAATGTTAAAAGCACTCCACAAATCAAATTTAACTGAACTGAACAGAATGTTTTTCTACAGGATTTGATCTTTTTGGGTAGAAAATGTAGAGACATGCTGCATTAGCTATGTTGGATTTAGAGCACATAGTGAAGTAATAATCATCAGGATAATGGATGTAATATCACATTGCAGTGGTTTGGCTATCGGTTCTCTGTAACGAGCCGATTTGCGTATTCAGGTCCAGTGTTCGGATTTCGGTCTGGTTAACCGGAGACTACCAGATTTAACCACGAGTGCAGTTTAAATCTCTCCCTTCACTTATTATTGTTATTTGTAATTTAAAGTCTTGAGTCTTTTTTTCCTTACGTTGATATAATTTAGGTCATTGGGGGGATTAACAGACGGTTTCCAGTACATATGACAGTGAAAGCGTAAATCTTTAATGCCACACTTTTATATTGCTAATATCGTGGATAATTATGTGGAATAATCTCAGTGCAATATTAATAATAATTGTTACATGTGCAATAACTTTTTTCATGCTTTTACACATTTAATTTTACTTAATACATTATATAACATTCTATAAATACATTTAAATGATAATAACTAAAAAAAAAAATATATATATATATATATATATAAGTTTGGACACACCTTCTCATTCAAAGAGTTTTCTTTATTTTCATGACTATGAAAATTGTAGATTCACACTGAAGGCATCAAAACTATGAATGAACACGTGGAATTATATATGGAATTATATACATAACAAAAAAGTGTGAAACAACTGAAAAATGTCATATTCTAGGTTCTTCAAAGTCGCCACCTTTTGCTTTGATTACTGCTTTGCACACTCTTGGCATTCTCTTGATGAGCTTCAAGAGGTAGTCACCTGAAATAGTCTTCCAACAGTCTTGAAGGAGTTCCCCGAGAGATGCTTGGCACTTGTTGGCCCTTTTGCCTTCACTCTGCGGTCCAGCTCACCCCTAAACCATCTCGATTGTATATATATATATATATATTTATTTATTTACACTTTCCTATTTTATATTTTACTTACATTTTTACTTTAATCTTACTACGAGCAACTACAACATTTTTATGGGATCAATAAAGAACTTCTGATTCTGATACTCTTGAAAATGTATCCAGCATTCAGTGATTCAATAAGACGAAATAGCGAAAAATGTCGGGTTTTCTTTATTAAAAAATGTCCCAGTGGCTACGAAAATGTTGGAAAAATTTGTATTTTGAAATGATCAGTCTGTCTATTTATGTGCAAAGGTCAAAACATTTGCTATCTAGAACCATTATAATGAAAAAGCTACGGTTGCATGACCATCAGGTGTAAAAACTGGGCCACTAATAACCTTCCCAAAAGAAAATCAACATATTTAAACTGTATCCTCGGCATGGGATGAAAATAGAATGTGTGTTTGTGTTTTCAGCCAAAGTGGGAGCTTGTGGTGGAAACTACACGGCTGAATCCGCCGTAATCTACTCGCCGGATTTTCCAGACAAATACGCACCGGGTCGCGTCTGCTACTGGACCATCCAGGTAAAAACAATAAATATTTAAAAACCTTTCAAGTTTTCAGAAACGTGATGATTTATTAGAAATATACAGTATCCTAAAAAAAATAGTAAAAATATGAGAAATGTAAATAGTGCTGCTATATAATTTCTTGGCTCCTCTATTCTCTCCGTTCCCATCATTTCCAGGTCCCAGGTGCCTCAGTCATCCTCTTTAACTTCACTTTCTTCAACATCATGGACCAGGCGGATATGGTCGAGCTGCTGGACGGTTACACCAATGAGGTGGTGGCGAGGTTCGATGGGCGTAACCCCCCACGGCAGTTTGTTAACATGAGCACCGACTTTGTGATCCTGTATTTCTACTCGGACAGGACCAACGAGGCCCAGGGGTTCTCCATGGTCTATCAAGGTACAGATCACAGGATTAATGTTTAGATTTATAGTCTATAGTGCATTCTCTTCTTTATCTGAGATATTTATGGATTTTATTAAAGAGGTTTTTTTTAAACACAATTATAATTAATACTCCATTGTTTATCAGGGTGTTAAAAATAAATACAAACAAGAATGAATTAATGGATGGATGAAGAAATGGTTGGATTAATCATTAGTGAGATCAGTGGAGGCATGGGTTCATGTATAAAAAAAAATAGACCAGCTTTTAGTTCCAAAATGGAGGACTGGGGATGTGGATGGATGGCTTTAATTATAAATTCATTGCTTATTGTTTTTGAATTTGCAAATGTTATGAAGGATGGATGAATGGGTGAATGGATGGATGGATGTAGGTAAGTGTTGCTGTATAAATATAAAGTCATTGTTTATTGTCTTTGAATTTGTACATTTTTATAAAAGATGGATGGATTAATTGATTGACAGACAGACAGAGGTAGGAATTGATTTATAAATATAAAGTCATTGTCTTTGAATTTGCAAATTATATGAAGGATAGATGATTGATTGTTGGACAGACATATGGATAGATGGATGGATGGATAAATGGATAGATAGATGGATGGATGGATGGATAGATGGATGGATGGATGGATGGATGGATGGATGGAGGTAAGAATTGATGTATAAATATAAAATCATTATTTATTGTCTTTTAAATGTGCATGTTTTATGAAGGATAAATGGATGGCTGTATGTATGTGTGGATAGATAGATTGATAGATGGATTTATGGATGGATTATGGATGGATTATGGATGGATTATGGATGGATTATGGCATAAGAGTAAGAATTGATGTATAAACAAAAAGGTTCTCAGGTATGGATTGTAATTAAATAGTCTTGTAGCTGCTGATTTGATTTTAACAGTGGCTAGCTGAAAGGGATGGATGGATGGATGGATAGATGAAAGGAAGGATTCTTGGATGGATTCATGGATGGTTAATCTATAGATAATGATTAGATAGACGCATTTATCGGAGCAGAGATTGTAATACCTGATGAACCAATTATGATAAATAGCACTGTATGAGAGGATGGATGGATGGATGGATGGATTGATGGATGGATGTTTTGATTGATGAATGAATAGATAAATATATAATTAAATGGATGCATGTGTTGTTTTATGGACAGAATTTGTTTGCATATAAACTGAAACTCATACTTTGTGGTTGTGTAACTCTAGATCATGGATGAATGAATGGAGGGATGAATGAACAGACAGATGTCTATGTGGTTGGATAGATAAATAAACAGATGGAGAGACTGATAATGTATAAAGCTCTGCAAAGAGCCACATTTTTACCTCCATTCAATATTTTCATACAAAAAAACAAACAACCATTGGTGCTTCACACCAGGAATATAGCTGCAGATGGAGAGATGGAGGGAAGAGAAAGAGAACGCAAAAGAGAAAAAGCGCTAAATACGTAGTGAGAAGGTAAACGACAGGACAAAAAAGTTCCTCCACCAACTTGAGTGTTGTTTTGAACCTGGAGTTTCGGGGTATTAAATATTTTAATGGCACCTCGGGCATTTCAGGAACTCCCTCCATCTCAGATATTGGATGAGTAGCAGTTTATCAATATTTAATCTGTCCGTTGAAGTTTATCAGATTTTTGTATCTGAACCGCAAGCGCCTTAATAAACAGATCCCTCAATAAAGCAGGAACAAGCGTACCATGATTGCATTTTCTGCTTTGAATAATAAAAGTTCACAACAATTCAAATATGAATAATTGTGGTATGTAAGAGATCCACAAACGACCAAGCAAAATGTGCTGATATCAGCCAAAATGAACAACGAAAATGAGTCTGGCTCATTTTACACTATATCTACAAAAGTATTGGGACACCAGACGTTTCCAGGGATATCTGATTCTCAGACAGCTTCGAGCAACATGGATTTGAACCAGTAGGACGTCTGCAGTGTTCCCAATTCTAGACTAATGGAAGTATATAAAACTACAGATGTCAGAAATATTGGCACCGTTGATTTGAATCGATTGCTTATTAAATCAATCAACAGAATCAACAGCTAAATATGTTCCATTGCTAGATTTTATCATTATTGCTGTGGAAAAATTGTCTGTTATGGTACTTGTTGCTTTTCCATTTATTCCCTAGAAATTGTAAATTATTTCTGTGGCCTTTTTTCCAACTAGCCAATCAGAAATTTACCATGTGTAAGGAAGGAAAAAAAAAGCTATATATTAAACCTCTTAATATTTTTTGTTATACATTTAAAAATTATTTCGCATTAAAGCTCTTGTCTGTCAAATTTACCAATATGAAATTATATATATATATATTTTTTTATTTTTTATTTTTTTTATTGCACAGATTGCAACTAAATCAAGGCAGTATAGATTATATTGAAAAATGTTAGTATTAGTCCTGAAAAAAACTCATAAAAATCATAATTAAGGATTTGACTTCAGATCTATCAAAATATCAAACGACATTTTTAATGGTCCTGTGAAATGTAGTGAAAAAACTCGTAATTATTACTTTCTTCTATTTCAAAATTTATTCTGTGTGTTTCTGAGGCTCGCTGTGGTGCATTATGGTTGGTGGTGTTTAAAACAAAGCCCATGCGTTGTGCGTCCGCTTCGACGGGCCAAACCAAACAGCCATCCTGCACTGTTACTGTTTTCTTATGATTTATTTGCCAAGCTGAAAATGGGGGTCGGAAAGAAAGAAGGAAACGAAAAAATAGCGGGAGATGTTTAGCCCCGAACGAAAAGGTCAGAGAAATAAATTGGTCCGTCGCCGAGTCCGCAAACCCAGAGTGCTGTTTCACTTCGCCCCGGGTGGTGCTTCATTTAAATACCACATTTAGTCCAGTGTACATTCAAATACTGGAATGGATTGTATAAATAAGAAAAAGTGGTAAAAGAAAAAGAAGAATGGATTGTATAAATAAAAAGATGAAGAAGAATGAATTGGAAAAAGAAGAAGGAAAAAATGGATTGTATAAATAAGAAAAGGTAGAAGAAGAATAAGGAGTGATTGTATAATGAAGAAGAAGAAAAAGAGGATGAAGAATAGATTCTTTGAATAAGAAAAAAAATGTATTGTATAATTAGTAAGAAGAAGAAAAAAGAATTGATTGTATAAAAAAGAAGAAGATGTGGAATAAGAATAAGAATAAGAATGGATTCTATTAATGGAAAAAGAAAAAAAGAAGAATGGATTATATAACTACTAATAATAATAAAAAGAAAAATGATTGTATAAAGAAGAATAATGGATTGCATAAATAAAAAAAATAGAAAAGAAGAAGAAAGG
>MU563244.1:11520457-11585495 GCA_024362625.1 Silurus asotus
AGTTATTTATTTTTCTGTAAAACGAGATAGTTTGGATAGCTTAAATTCAACAGGCCTTTTGGCTAAATATTAGCATGAACAATGCTAAGCTGGTAGTCTTATTCTTAGCTGTTATGAAAAAGCCACACATTTTCACTACACCATTTAAAATTGACTTATTTTATCTTAATACGCTTACATGCTAACTAGTTGCCCAGCAACAGTGTTCTTACAACTTGTATGCAGAACATACACTATACAGACAAAAGTATTGGGACACCTGATTTTCCTGCGTATGTGCTGTACAATACGTTGGAACAGAGGATGTACAGCAGTCGACAGAGTTCAGTTGTCTCTGGGTTAAAGCGCGTATTTTTTTTTTTTGTGTTATTGGTGTTTCAAAGCCCAATTTTAGCTCTTGTCTCTCTCCTTTTTTATCATCGCCGCCAGACAATGAAACAGCACGTCCTGCTCCACCCTCCACCCGCGAACTAGCACTTGTCTACGTGCACACTGCCACAAACATATACTGTAAATTTTATACTTTACGGTAGCGTAAATTGCTCTCGTTTGCTAAACAATTTAAATATACTGTACTACCCAATACTGGTCATTCTTTAGGATTTCTGGGTAGGCTAGGCCATGTCTTAACTTTATTATTTTCATGTTACAATGTTGGCATTGTAATGCATCCCCATTATATATATATATATATATATATATATACATATTGCAAAGTTTGTGGAACATTTCAGGCACTTATTTGAATCTTCTTCAGCTGCTTTTGTTAGGGGTCGCCACAGCGGATCATTCATCTCCATACCCCCTGTCCTCTACATCTGCCTCTTTCAAACCAACTACCTGCATGTCTTCCTTCACCCTTTCTATAATTTGAATAAAACTGCAGAAAAAAAAATCTTAACATCAAATTGTACTGTAAAGGCATTTTCATGATGTTATCATCTCAACATTATAATCTCAGCTGTTTTGACCAATTCCATTCCTTTCTCTCTTTTTTTTTTTATTTTTTTATTTTTTTACTTCTTCAAAATGCAGCACTTCCTACTGAATTTTCTCAGCGCTCTCACGGCTATACCTCTCCAACCGACCCTGTCCGATCACGGCTCGGCGTGTGAACGTTCCGGTTATTCCTACCAACATTGCATTTTGTTTGTTTGTTTGTTGTTTTTTTCTATGCTTTTATTTAATATGAAATTGCCTTTTAATTGTACTGTAATTTCTTTTGATCTTTTTTTTTGTATTTGTTAAAGAGAGTAAGGTGTGTGCTGATGTAACACTTTCAGGTCACTATTACCTGCACTGTGGGGACTTTGTGGAAAGTTGGACTCTACCAAACTCGACATTAGGGTTTGTTGTGTAGCTAACATTAACCGCGTGCTTGAAAAACTTCACATGCCAAAATGTAAAATTGTTTCTTATTAATAATCAGCACACGCCTACACGTGACCATTTTGATTTATGTGGCACTTATTTTACACATTTTTTTTGGGATTTTGTTTTGTGTTTGCTTCAAAGCTTCGACTCTGTGGGATTTTTCTTTTCTGTGGTTACTCACACCAGCTTTGTATCTGTGGCTATCTGAGTACTTGTTTTTTTTTTTATCTCAAACTTTACATTCTTTGCAGTTTTGTTTGTTCCAGTCTTTCTAAAGATACAACCCAAGTCATGTGACCGTTCCGTTTGAGTGTGGAAGAAGAAAGCGTAACAGACCAGACCATTATAGTGAATCGGGGGATGAAAAAGGGCCTTGTGTGTGTGTGTGTGTGTGTGTGTGTGTGTGTGTGTGTGTGTGTGTGACCTCAGACTTCCAGTAAAGGACTCGCTTTTCTCTTGTCTTCTCTTCCTGCTCAGATCTCAGATCCCCCAGATGAGCGAACGCCGCGGTCCCGCCTGTCATAATTACCGCATGAATAAATCCGAGTCATGGAGAAACTCATGCATACAAAAGCTCAGAAAGAAAGAGAGAGAGAGAATGAGAGAGAGAGAGAGAGAGAAAAGAACGACATGAACCAAAAAACCAATAGTGACAGCTCCTATTCATCAAGGTCACATTAATGGCAGACGATAACGTCCTGCACGTCCCCCTAAACCCCCCCAACCAACCCATACACACACACACACACACACACACACACACACACACACAGGCACAATCACAGCACAGCACAGCACCACACAGCCACGCAGCAGATCCACAACTTTCAGGGACGTTTGGGAAAGAAAAAAGAGAAAGAAAAAAAAAAAACAATGTCATTGTGGTTGAATTGTAAATAGTGAGATTTTTAATTTATACAGTAAGTTATTTTGGACTTCAGAATTGGACATAATCTATCTTTTGTATAAGTAAAGTACGTTTCTAGTTTTTATTTAATGTGTTCAGACTGCCAAATAAATATGCATGTTTCTTACAAGTGCCTGTCGTTTCTGGTTTGTCCTCTGTGTTGCCAATTTATTCATGAAAATGGAAAGAGGGATTTAAAATGCATAGGATGCCGTGTCCTTTTGGGGGAAGTGGGGGGGGTGGATAGTTTTATTGTTCAGGTGGGAATATAAACTTTTTATTTATTTATTTAAGAGTTACATTGAATTAAGGTTTATTTGTTGTATTTTGTCCACAGAAAGGTCCATGTAATCGACCTTTACTTTATTCTAGTATTATTATATGCTGCATGGACAAAAGTTTGTGGACACCTGAGCATAAGGTTGGTCTGAACATTCCATTCCACATTTACTCATCTATTCATACCGAATGTAGTTCCTGTTTGCTCTTATAATAAGCTCCACTCTTCTGGGAAGATGTGCTAATAAACTTTATGGAGATTCATTCAGCCACAAGGGTGTTTGTTCAGTTATTTACTGATGTAGGTGAGGAGCCCTGGGGTGCAGTCAGCATTAACATTCATTCATGTTAAATAGAGTTCAGGTCACAGTTCGAGAAAGAATCACATATGGCTGAAAAAATCATGTGTCCCAAATACTTTTTTCATGTAGTCTGTTTTATGGTTCAAAAGAGGTGAGCAACGAGGAAAGGAGAAGTTTTTCTAATTTATTGTCCATCATTGCAACACTAAATTGGTGGAGTTAAAATCACTCTATTCGTTCTGCAGAAATCCATCATCATGGACAGGATGTTAAATAGGTGTCCCGAGTTTTAAAATGATTTATTTCCAATTCAATTCTTATTAAACACCAAACAAATGACTTTAAGCCCAAGATCTAAGTAATGAGCTGGTAATGTCCATTAGCTAAATGAGTTCAGGAGGCTCAATGGCTTTCTAGACATTTCAATTGTCATCATTATTTTATAGAAATTTCAGGTAAATAATGGATATTGATTATGTTTGATGTTAATAACTTTGGCAGCTGAAGAAGAATTGTAATACATTAATAATACACCAGTTCATGTAACAGGACATGTTTTGTCTTGTCATGTTTATACACCACAATGTCACTCAAAGTTTTCAGTGTAAAAGAATTACATTATGGTCTAGATAGCTAAACTATTATACTAGGTCCATTTATAGCTAGGGGGTTCTATACTTCCTTGTTGCCTAGCAACAGCATTTTTACAATTTAACGCATGCGGTGCAATCGTCTTCCCATGTCGAAAGGACAAACGTGCCATGAGATACTATTCAGAGTGTTTGTGTGTGTGTGTGTGTGTGTGTGTGTGTGTGTGTGTGTGTGTGTGTGTGTGTGTGTGTTCATATTCATCAGTTCATGGAGCTGTGCTCTGTTCACACACCTACCTCACATTGTGGGGACAAAAGTCATGCCCACTAAAAGCAAATGCAAAAGCATACTGGAGACACGGTAATTAGGACTCTGTGTGTGTGTGTGTGTGTGTGTGTGTGTGTGTGTGTGTGTGTGTGTGTGTGTGTGTGTGGGTGAGAGAGAGAGAGAGAGAGAGAGAGAGAGAGAGAGAGAGAGAGATAATGGATAACATGCATGAATGCACTTTTATTGATACTATAGTCTCATGCTTATGTATGAGACAGTTCAAGGCCACACCTCTTTACTGGTACACCTGCAGTATGCAAAATGTTGCGGGACCACGCCTCTTTTATTCCTACTTATACACGTAGACGCCATGTAGATTTTACCATGACTGACAGGTATAGAAGACACCTCTACTTTATTAGAACAACCATACCGCTGCCACACCTCCTTCACTTTACAGGATAATTGCAAAACTGCACCCCCTCTACTGGGACTGACTGGCATATAGGCCACACCCCCTTAACCAAGACTGACAGGTACAAATGCCTTCTCTGGGCAGGACAGATGCAAGGCCATTCCTACTTTGCTGGTACTTTTAAGCATAGGGGCCACACCTCCTTTTATTGTATTGACAGGTAATGAGGACTGTACAATAAATGCCACACCTCCTTCACTCTCCAAGACAGATGCAAGACCACGCCTACACTACTGGTATGCACACACACATATAGGCCACACCCCCTTCACTAGGACTGACAGGTTCATAGGACATACCTCCTTTTCTGTAGACGACAGATGCTAGTCCATGCCTAATTACCTGGTACTTACAGTCATATATGCCACACCCATATCACTAGGATTGACAGGTAGAGGACACACCTCCTTCATACATGACAGATGCATGTCCCCGTCCACTTTCCTCTTACTTACAGACACATAGGCCACGTTTCTTTTACTAAAACTGACAGATACAAATGTCACACCTCCTTCACTGTACAGGACAGATGCAAGGGCATGTTTTCTTTACTGGTACTTATAGTTAAATAGGCCACACCCCTTCACCATGACTGACAGGTACAGAGGACATGCCTTAATCTTTGTACCAGACAGATGCAAGTCTATGCCTAATTACCTGGTACTTACAGTCATATATGACATACCCCAATTCTCTAAAGCAGACCTATTTCTTACATGACAAAAACATAGCCCCGCCCACTTTCCTGGTACTTATACAGGACCATACCTCCTTTATTGGCACTTGGACATATAGGCCACACCTCTTTCCTAGTTACTGACAGATATATAGGCCACTCCTTTTTTAGTGGGTTTAAATATGTTTTTATACTCCCACTATAAAATACTTGATCACCACAAGTTTAGCAATATGGGGTATGTGTGTGTGTGTGTGTGTGTGTGTGTGTGTGTGTGTGTGTGTGTGTGTGTGTGTGTGTGTGTGTGGGCAGAAAGTGATTTGTTTCTGAAAGTGAACTCGTGTTTTCCTGAATGCTTGTGAAATGACTCGCAGTCACAGTCCAAACAAAGAGTGTATTGATGTGTCACGTCTGTGAGACATTTTTCAGCATGTAGCTGATCCAGTCTATCAACTCATCAGCACATATGCGTACACTCGCACACAAACACACCTACAGACACACACATACACAACACTAAACACAAAAAAAATTTACACAACATGATACACATTCTTTAAGTTACATTTTCCTTATTTATACATACAGAATTCTGCATACTTTTAATAGGAACACCAGTGCACCTGCTCATTTCAAGTGCAATGATCCAATCAGCCAATCAGGTTGCAGCAGAACAACACATGAAATCAGTTACAGGTCATGATCACATCTCTTAATCATGGCACCTGTTAGTGGGTGGATTTATTTATTAGGCAGCAAGTGAACATTTTGTCCTCAAAGTTGATGTTAGAACAAGGAAAAATGGGCAAATGAGTTTGACGAGTTGTGACGTCTAGACGACTGGGTCAGAACATCTCCAACACTGCAGCTCTTGTGAGATGTTCCTGGTCTGCAGTGGCCAGTACCTATCAAAAGTGCTCCGAGAAAGAAACAGTGGTGAACCTGCGACAGGGAATGTGGGCATCAGAGGCTCATTGATGCACGTGGAGAGCGAAGGTTGGTCCGTGTGGTCCGTTTCAACAGACGAGTTTCTGTAGCTCAAACTGCTGAAGAATTTCATGGTGTTAATGTTTGATGGGTCACGACTGTAAAGCAGCAAAAGGGGGACCAACACAATATTAGGCAGGTGGTTATAACGTTATGCCTGATCGCTGTATATCTGTATCATATACCTCATTTATCTCAATCTCTAATATCACAGTTTCTTCATTGGATCAGTCTGTCAGTCGAAATAAAACACATCTATAAAATAATCTAAAAATAGTAATAAATGACAGAAGATTAGGATTCAAGATTCAAGATTTTACTTTTTACAAACATTGAAAATTCTTGAAAATTCTTACTTATCTGGAAACTAATTTGGAAACGAATCATCAGGAACGTTTGGATTAACATTTTAAACTTTGCACTAACAAACATTTTTTTAAACAAATTATTAGTATTAGTATTAAAGTGACATAACGTCTAGATGAATTCACTAAGGTACCACAGGGGCTGAGGGGCTGAGGGGCTACGCCCAACATTCTTGAATTTTCAGAACTCCCATAAGTTCCGCAGGTCCACTGTATACAGTCGGGCGAGTTTGCTGGCCAATTAAGCACATGGATACGATACCAGGTATTAGTGCTTTTGGCAGTGTGGGCAGGTGCCAAATCCTGCTGGAAAATCAAATCAGCATCTCCATAAAGCTGGTCAGCAGAACTTCCTGGTAGACGGCTGTGCTGACCTTGGACTTGACAAAACACAGTGGACCAACACCAGCAGATGACACGACTCCCCAAACCACCACTGACTCTGCAAACTTCACACTGGACCTCAAGCAGCTTGGATTCTGTTCCTCTCCTCTCTTTCTCCAGACTCTGGGACCTTGTTTTCCAAATGAAATGCAAATTTTCTTTCATCTAAAAAGACGACTTTGGCCCACCGAGCAACAGTGCAGTCCCTGTTGTCCTTTGCCTAGGAAAGACACCTCTGATGTCTCTGGTATAGGAGTGGTTTGACATAAGGAATGTGTCAGTTGTAGCTCATGGAGACATCTGTGTGTGGAGGCTCTTGAAGCACTGACTCCAGCTGCAGTCCACTCTTTGTGAATCTCCCCAAATTCTTGAATGGGCTTCGTTTCACATTTTTCTACCACATTTTTCCTTCCATTCAACTTTTCATAAATGTGCTTGGATACAGCAGTCTGTGAACAGCAGCTTCTTTAGCGAGGACCTTTTGTGGTAAAACCTCCATGTGCAGGGTGTCAATGATCGTCTTCTTACGTCTTCCCCCATGATTGTGGAGCCGGAACCAGACTGAGACACCATTTAAAGGCTCAGGAAACCGTTGCAAGTGTTTGGATTTAATGAGCTCAACAAAGTGTGACACTACGAGTCTCCAATATAGAACTTCACAATTACAAATTTTTTTTAAGATACTGAATTTTGGGTTTTCATTAGCTGTAAGCTATAATGATCAAAATGAACACTTGAAATATATCAGTGTGTGTGTGATGAATCTACACTGGCGATCAAAATTAGAGAACAATTTATAAACAATTGAACAATTCTGAAATAATGTCATCTTCACTGCTCAACAGTTGAAGGAGTTTCTATCCTGTCTATACCATGCTACCAGAACCCCTTTTCCACAAAAAAAAAAAAAACATTCTTTTGCAGAAAACACACTGATCAAAATTAGAGAACACTTGCAGATACCTCCCAGTTATTGGTGTTAATCTGGCACCTGGTGCTAATTTCCTTGATTATCTGTCAACCCCTATTTAACTGGCAGCCTAAATTCCAGTTTCACTGACTCTGCAAGATGGTGGGCCGTTCTAAAGTGACTGAAAGCCTCTGGCAGCAGGTTGTCCAGATGAAGGCCAAAGGGATGACCCTATCAGCCATAGCAAGACAAGTTGGTCGTTCCAAATCTGATTTCAAGAATATTGAATCTTAACAAAATCACAAACTCATTCAAGTCCGCCAAGAAGGCTGGTCGTCCACGGAAGACAAATACAAGAGGGGACAGGATACTGCGGAGGATCTCAATGGGCAATCTTTTCCACACTGCAGCTGGAATTGCTCACCAGTTCAGCGCTAAACAGGCGACAAACTGGAGAAAGACTGAACCCAAAGTGTGTAAAGAAGTCAGTAAAAGTGGAGAAGGAAGTGTCATGGTTTGGGGCATGTTTTCTGCAGCAGGAGTTGGGCCTCTTATACAGCTACATGTCAGAGTGAATGCAAATGTTTATCAGAACCTTTTTCAACAACATATGCTTCCTTCCATGCGTTCATCACCCAATCAGCCTGCAGTGTTCATGCAGGACAACGCTCCATGTCACACAGCAAAACGGGTAAAGCAGTTCCTTGAAACTGAAAACATTGAAATAATGTCATGGGCTGCCCAGAGTCCTGATCTCAACCCAATGGAGAACCTCTGGAAAATCCTTGGTGACAAAGTTATGGACAAGAAACCCACTACAGTCACCGAACTGTGTAGGAGACTGGAAGAAGAGTGGACCAAAATCACACCAGAGCAGTGTGAACTTCCAGTTTCACTGACTCTGCAAGATGGTGGGCCGTTCTAAAGTGACTGAAAGCCTCTGGCAGCAGGTTGTTCAGATGAAGGCCAAAGGGACGACCCTCTATTAGCCATAGCAAGACAAGTTGGTCGTTTCAAATCTGATTTCAAGAATATTGAATCTTTACAACATCACAAACTCATTCAAGTCCGCCAAGAAGGCTGGTCGTCCACGGAAGACAAATACAAGCGAGGACAGGATACTGCGGAGGATCTCAATAAGCAATCGTTTCCACACTGCAGCTGGAATTGCTCACCAGTTCAGCGCTGAACAGGGTAGGGATCTGTCTCGTCATACAGTGTCTCGACGTTTAAGAGCATTTGGACTGAAAGTCACTCTGCAGTGACCAAACCCCTCATTAGCAGAAAGAAGGCTAGACTAAGCTTTGCTGAGGAGCATGTTGTGTGGACAGAGGAGAACTGGTCCAAAGTTCACTTTAGTGATGAAAGCAACTTTAATTTATTTGGGTCCGATGGGAAACATTATGTTCGGCGACAAACTGGAGAAAGACTGAACCCAAAGTGTGTAAAGAAGTCAGGGAAAAGTGGAGGAGGAAGTGTCATGGTTTGGGGCATGTTTTCTGCAGCAGGAGTTGGGCCTCTTAAACAGCTACATGGCAGAGTGAATGCAAATGTTTATCAGAACCTTTTTCAACAACATATGGTTCCTTCCCTGCATTCATCACCCAATCAGCCCGCAGTGTTCATGCAGGACAACGCTCCATGTCACACAGCAAAACGGGTAAAGCAGTTCCTTGAAACTGAAAACATTGAAATAATGTCATGGGCTGCCCAGAGTCCTGATCTCAACCCAATGGAGAACCTCTGGAAAATCCTTGGTGACAAAGTTATGGACAAGAAACCCACTACAGTCACCGAACTGTGTAGGAGACTGGAAGAAGAGTGGACCAAAATCACACCAGAGCAGTGTGAGAGACTAGTGCTGTCCTGTGGCTGCAGATGTGCTGAAGTCATTCAGAGCAGAGGCCTGAACACTTCCTACTAACTCCTGACTGTTGTAACCTTCAGAAAATTTTGTTGTAATCTTTTTCCATGTTACAGTCATTGTTGTTCTCTAATTTTGATCAGTGTGTTTTCTGCAAAATAATGTTTTATTTGTTTGTTTTTTTGTGGAAAAGGTGTTCTGGTAGCATGGTATAGACAGGACAAAAACTCCTTTAACTGTTGAGCAGTGAAGATGACATTATTTCAGAATTGTTCAATTGTTTATAAATTGTTCTCTAATTTTGATCGCCAGTGTAAACAATATACCAGTTTCACTTTTTGAATTGAATTACAGAAATAAATAAACGTTTCAATGATGTTTAATTGATTGAGATGCACCTGTATATATGCATTACATAAAGATCAAGTGGTAGTTAAAAATAGTGCAAAATCGTCAAATTGTGTGGAATGTCATGAAGTGTGACGATAACAAAACCGAAAACAGTAACAGTAGCAAAATAAGCTGCTGTGTGAAAATGCAGAATGACACGAGTACTGAGTAAACAAGATTCAGTACAGCTGACATTTGTTTGCTGTCTGCATTTGGACATTGAAGATGGAAGTTTTATGATTGATTCCTCTTCCGAAGAGCTGGTTGGCCTAATAATTATGCGTACTGTAGCGCCCCCTATGGATTGGTGCCTTTTCAGGGACTAATGAAGAACCTTTGCAGGATAGATAGATAGATAGATAGATAGATAGATAGATAGATAGATAGATTTACAAGGCATTCTGTACTTTTATAAAAAAAAAGAAGACAACACTGTAAAATTCTTTTTTTTCTTTATTCTTTATTCTTTATTTATTATAATTTCTTTACAATCGTTTTCATGAAAACGTTGTTAATTTGACCCACTTTCACACCATTCATTCATTCCAACACATCTACATCTCATTCCTCTATATATGTGTTTCTCCTGTTCCACTCAGTCTGCAGTCTCTGTCTTTTCTCTCTTGTTTCAGATCCCACACTGCAGAAAGCCCTGAAAAGCCAGTGAGACCTTCACACTCATGAACCTCCAGTGTTAATGGAGTGAAGAACATGAGATGAAGAGAGCCCCCTCGGTGCGAGACGACCGAGTCAAGGAGGTCCCATCGTCTCGTCTTACAGCCTGACAAAGACTTCAGCTGGAGCAGATTCGGTCTGAAAGGACTTTAAACCCGAGGGAAGGGTGTTGTTTCACACTCTGTGATTCTCTTCTCTTCTGGAGGATCAGGTCTCATCAGGACCACAAACGCTGCCATTCAGATGAAACCGAAACTGGACCTGAGTGCAGAGTTCTGTTCCCTCATTAAAGCTTTTTGAACACAAGCTGAGAGTGACAGAAGGGTGAGAACTGAACTCTGAGCATGTCAGTGGTTTTACTTCTGATTAAATTCAACCATTTTAAAAAATGAGACACTGACCACAACCAGATCTAACCAGATGAAACACTTTGCATGCCTAAAGTCCTTTAGTTTCTTTTTATTTCTTTTTTTTTTTTTTTTACAGAAGGCTAATGGGGATAAAAAAGTAAGGGAAGCTCATAGCCTCTGGTCTGGCACTGTGTGTGCATCCTTTGGGTTTAGTTTCCAGCTCCAGTGCAAGTGGACTGACTGATAATTTAACAGCTCTGAGCTCGGACTAGACACGGTTTTACCCTTTAAAGATTACAGTTTTTCTCAGTCGCTTAGGAGCATTTCTCATATTATCATCCTTAATATTTACAGACCAGTAAGTGCACTTCTCAAAACCCTGCTTTTCTTAAAACCTTTGTTCATCTGTCATAAATAAGCCTTTGCCCAAGGAACATCTCATTCCCATCAGAATGACGAGTCCTATTGTCATTGCTCACAAACAAGATCGTCAGTATGACGGCGCACAGGTTCTGTTTTTCCTGATATAAAATACCGTTTGGATTTACATTTATATTTATATAAACTGCACATGAACATTTCCCATAACGCACTGTTTTCTACAGTATAGTACTGTTTTAAGGAAAGGTATGTCCTTGCCCTATCTATCTATCTATCTATCTATCTATCTATCTATCTATCTATCTATCTATCTATCTATCTATCTATCTATCTGTCTGTCTGTCTGTCTGTCTGTCTGTCTGTCTGTCTGTCTGTCTGTCTGTCTGTCTGTCTGTCTACATTTTCTATTTTGCACTTTCAGTGTACATGACAAGCTTTAAAACAATACATATTTGCCTAAACAATGCCTAAATACCCAATTCTTGAAGATCTGTTTTAGGTTCTTGATGATCAGGTTTTGTGTGCCTCTCATTTCCAGGTCCATTATAAATGTATGTGAGCTAATGACTGTGTGTGGTCTAATCCTAGACCTGGACGTAACACCTGACTGACTGCTGTACTTTCGGTCGCATGCTGAATTTATCCAGTCATGGTTGATCATGGGCTTAAAAGTCATGTACAGTGTGAAGCATCAGATTATAAACATCCTGAATTAATGGTTCACTCCAGCATGGGGTTACACAAAGTCACCCAGGATTCTACTGTCCCTCTGTTTAGAATGAAGGTAAAAAAAAGTAGTTGATGGTGCATGATGGACTGATGATGGAGGGTTGCCAAATGCTTTGACGATTATTTAAACAATCATGATAATCAAATACTTGGAAAGAGAGAGAGAGAGAGAGAGAGAGAGAGAGAGAGAGAGAGAGAGAGAGAGGCAGAGAGAGAGAGAGAGAGAGAGAGTACTTATTCGTATAAATGATAACACATCTACATATATGACCACATAACACACACATACTGCTTTTGTAGAGAGTTACGTTTAGACATAACGTTTTTTATTGTATGATTTCTCTATCAGTATCAGCATCTCCTAGACCACACTGTATTCATTACACTGTACAGCATTTGTAGTGGTTTAGTCTGTAGTCTATACACTGTGTATTCATGTAATTTCATAATGCAGTGCAACAGATTCTTCAAACAGCACATACTGGAGAATATCATGAGGGGTCATATTTAATACAGACATGACCGGAATCTATAATAACTATTTTATAAATTATATGATTAATGTTGTGTTTGTATCCTGTAGTGTTTGTCTAGAGTCAATATTACATTTCAACTTTTCAGGCACTGCAATGTCTAGTTTATTGCCTGATTTACAAATGACGTCTTAAATTATTTTTAAGGAAAATGCATTAAAAAAAACTGCACATTTAGGTTTCAGAAGAATTAAACTGAACTGAATATTCATGAGTTAATTGTTATTTTAACTATTCATCTATTAATGTGTTGACATTTTATTCTGTTTTTTATTTTAATAGGTGTCAGTGATTGTATATATAGAATTCAATTTTATTATAATTATTTTAATAATATCGTAATATAATTTTATTATAATTTTTTTTGGGTAATGTTATTAAGGGACATTTAGATTTTTCCTGTAGTTCAAAATCTGTCTTGTTTTTTTGTTTGGTTGTTTTTATTTGTTTGTTTAATAATTTTGAATTAATGTGCTAAATATACTATGATGTACTGGTGTTTAAAGGTTTGTAATAAAGTGAAATAAATCTAAAGATCAGATATGATCCCAGGTTACTGATCAGTCTCTCACTACTCAGCCACAAAGCGGCGCTCTTTGATTATCAGCGTTCGAGCGCCCGTCGCGCGTTTATGACGTCAGATGCAATCAGTCCAGAACAAAGATGGCGGCGTCCTTTAGAGTTGTCATGAGGGGAGCGTTTCAGTGCGCGGCTCCGACCCGCAAGTACGTGTGTGGAGACCGCGTTAACTTCTCCCCGAACTCGGTAGGAGGGCGGACATGGCGGAGCTACACCTCAGCGTCGGGAGGGAAAAGCGTCCATTTCGGGTTCGAGGCGGTGACAGAGGAGGAGAAAGCAGAAAGAGGTGAGAGAGAGAGAGAGAAAAGGAGAAGGAGACTGACTGACAGACTGATATAAAGATAGATAGACAGGGAGAGAGAAAAAACAGATAGACAGACAGGAAGAGAAAGAGAGAGACAGACAGAGAGAGAGAGACAAACAGAGAGAAAAACAGATAGACAGGGAGAGAGAGGGAAAACAGATAGACAGACAGCAAAAGAGAGAAAAACAGAGACAGACAGACGGAGAAAAGAGATGGAGGGAGGGAGAGAAATAGAGACGGGCAGACAGACAGACAGGGAGAGACAGAGAGAGAGAGAGACAGACAGCTAGAAAGAGATAGGGAGGGGGAGAGAGAGATGGATGGACGGACAGACGGGGGAGGGAGAGAGAGAGAGAGAGACAGATGTAGGTGTGATTGTAAACTTAACTTTATCTTTTATTGGTGCTTGCAATTCTTTCTTTCCTTCTTTCTTTCTTTCTTTCTTTCTTTCTTCAATTCAATTCAAATCATCCCACTTGCTTTAATACCTCCCTCTATTTTTTGTCCATCTATCCATCTATCCATCCATCCATCCACTCACTCATTGTATGTAAAGTATATAGGCACCTACAACACTTCTAGTGCAAATGTAAGTTATTTGTCTCTAAGAGAAGAACTTGTGTAAGACGGAGAACAGGGGTGAAGGTGTGATCAGACTGCTTCACCCTCACAGTCACACATGGAGGTAGAAGCCTAATGTTTTTGAGCAGGGAAGGTTGAAAGGAACCAACATGGCAACCATTTTCTACTTCAGATTCACTTGCGTCTGGGCTGTGGCTCACTGGAACCGACTTCACCATGCAACAATACGATGAAGCATGTGAAGAGTTCTGTAAGAGTTATTTAGAGAGTGGTCTGGAGTGATGTCTATCCTGGAGCGACCTGCTCAGTCACCGCATCTGAATCCTACTGAACTGCTCTGGGATGAACTGGATCACAAGAAAGTAATCACAAACTAGTGAAGAACATCTTTTCCAAATTTTCCAAGAGACACGGTGAAGTATTTCAGCTGAATGTTTGGAGAAAAGAAGTGTCAGGATGCTGAGAGCGTGTAAAGCCGTTCTTCATGCTAACGGGAGATTTCTCCATAAAACTGAAGTGGAATTACTTGTTATTGCTGGGAAGTGATCATGGTATAATGTGATAAATAAAAGTCTAGGTGTGAGACCTTCCACCGCTTTCATGCTCTCTGATTCACATCACGGCGGCTCTTTAACATATTTGTTATTTATATTTAAGGAAACGAGTCCATCTAGTGGCCACATCATGCCACTGCAGCATCCCTAGATTAAGCTGGTATTAAAAACATGAGACTCGAGACTGAATTTCAGAACTTCAGTATTTTACATTCCCTTTATTGATAATGTTTGTGTACATGGCAGCTGCTCCGTACACACTGCAGTACATCTGCACATCTGAAACAACTAGTAGAGAGCAGCATTTAATACCGTATTACGTTTTTATTTACAGATTCTGACTCTGTAGGTGGGGTAAGTGTTAGTCAGGGGGTTAGTGGGTGGGGTAAGTGTTAGTCAGGGGGTTAGTGGGTGGGGTAAGTGTTAGCCAGGGGTTCAGTGGGTGGGGTAAGTGTTACTCAGGGGGTTAGTGGGTGGGGTAAGTGTTACTCAGGGGTTCAGTGGGTGGGGTAAGTGTTAGGGTAGGGAGGGTTTAGTGGTTAAGGACTTAAGGATCAGAATGTTGTGTGTTTAAATACCAGCCCTACTAAGCTGCACTCATGGGCCCCTGAGCAAGGCCCTTAACACCTCAGCTGCTCAGTATGAATGAAACAGGTCTCTGAGTAAAATGATGTCATATGCAGTGTGTGTGTGTGTGTGTGTGTGTGTGTGTGTGTGTGTGTTTCTCTCAGTGTATAAAGTGTTTGAAAGCGTGGCTCAGAAGTATGACGTGATGAACGACGCGATGAGTCTGGGCATCCATCGGCTGTGGAAGGACGCACTGCTGCGTGTGATGAATCCTCAGCCTGGGTTACGGCTGCTGGACACGGCAGGAGGCACCGGTACACACATTTAACCCATATGCAGTATCAAACTATAAAAAATGAAAAATGAGTGAAATATTTGCTTAAAAACGTGAAAATAGAATAAGACTGAATAATAACGTGTGTGTTCTGTGTAGGCGACATCTCGTTCCGTTTCCTGAATTACACGCGTTCGGTGCGTGACAGACAGCTGCGTCAGAGAGCGCGGGCCAATCAGACACCTTCGTGGCAGGACATCTCCAGCAGTTACGGCACAGAGAGAGTGGAGCTTCCAGAATCTCATGCGGTGGTGTGTGACATCAATAAAGAAATGCTGAAGGTGGGGAAAGAGCGGGCGGAGAACGCAGGAGTCACCTCAGGTACCGTGTCACTGTAACAGCTTGAGCAGCTGATACATCAGACCGAGTTTATATCGTGTATTTGCTTATTTATTTTCGTCCATTAAACAAACCATCATTCCATTCCAGTGGTAAATATAATTTGTTGCTGTACTTTAGTTTTTTTTTTTATGTATCTGTTTTTTTATTTGGGGAGACTTTTACTGGAACTTCACTGCATTTCAAAGTCAAATATTTGACTTTTTACTCAACTACATGTAGTGAAATCAGTCGTTGCTTTTTATTAACGAGGATAAAAACGTAACTGGTGAAACACGCAGCGAGTCACCAATCAGGATCGAGCGCACGCTCTGTTTTAAACGTGTTCTGATCGGCGCTTGGTGCATTTACTGATCACCAACATACAGTTCAACATCAGTTCAACATCAAGCAGAACATTTAGAGAGGAATAAATGAAGAAGAAACTCCAGACTCGAAATCGACACCACACACGTGACCTCGTTTACACCATTTTTTTTTTTTAAGTACAGTGGAATCCGGTTATCTCGACCTCGGTTTCCTCGACAACCCTATTAAGTCGACGGTTTTGAAGCGAAACAGCCAAATTCTCGCTTTTTCTAAGCATTTTTTATCGGTTATGTCGAAAAAATTTGCCATTTAACGTCAGTTATCTCGGTGCAGCCGCAGAAGAACTCGCGGAATTGGCAGGAAAAATCAAGTCTTACAGCTGCTCCAGGTATTGTATTGTATACTGGTGAATCTCTGCTGTTAGTTAGTGCTAGTGTTCGTAGTTTCAGTAGGGACGCGGCACGGCTTTGGGAAGAAAAGAGCAGCCGTTGAGAGAGTGCCGGTGGGAAGACACGTACCGGAATACGCATGCATGATAACAACGACCGCCGTTAACCAACGTATACCAGCAATAACGGACAGTGAGAGTGTGGAAGTTTAAATAGGAGCTGGTGATGATGATAAACGAGCACCATATGTGCGCGATTGAAGCCGAGAGCTTCAGAGAAAGCGGCCGAGAAAACACCTGACACGCTGAAGGGGGCTGAAGGGGGCGTGGCAGGTGGATTCCTGACAGATAAACATGTACTGTATGTATTTTTATAGCATGCCTTCATCAAACAAATCACAGCAACGCTGTTGTGTAAAAAAACCCTCAAAAACACGTGCATGCACATTCTCATTTATTAACGCACATCATGTACATAAAGAAATTTCAAGCATGTGAATATACTGCCGCCATTTTGATTTTTGTTTAATCGATGCTTTTTGGCGACCCCCTAAGACATCGACATAACCGGGTTCCACTGTAGTTGAAAAGAAGGTTTTGGACTTTTGGATAATTGTAATAGAAATCAATCAGTGTTTGAGTCATTAATATGATTCTATTAATAGATCAGTGTGCTGAGAGTCACATTCGAGTCTTTTCACCTAAACTGAGTTGATTGATTAAAGAGTCTTGTGATAAAAATGATAAGAGGAACATTAAAAATAATAAATCATAGTACAGATTTTTCCCACCTTACGAACGAGTTACGTCCCGAACGACTGTTTTGTATAGTACTGTTTAATTATTGTGTCGTTTGGTTCTATCACGTTGTGTAGTTGTAAAGTAGTTATTCTGTGTTGTGTAATTGCATTTGTGTGTTGTGTAGTAGTTCTATTCTCTTGTGTTGTGTAGTAGTTGTGTTGCTTAAACACCTACAATCTGACCAGCACCTATTTAATGATAGTTGCGTGTATTGTGTGTGTGTGTGTGTGTGTGTGTGTGTGTGTGTGTGTGTGTGTGTTGTGTGCAGGTTTGTCGTGGGTGGTGGGTGACGCAGAGGAGCTTCCATTCGACGACGATAAGTTTGACCTTTACACCATCGCATTCGGCATCCGGAACGTCACTCACATTGAACAAGTAAAGAGCATTTCCATTAATAACTACTTTATTACTCTATGAAGCTGTAATCTAATTTTCTGTGTGTGTGTGTGTGTGTGTGTGTGTAGGCCCTTCAGGAAGCTCTGCGTGTGCTCAGACCAGGTGGCCGCTTCCTGTGTTTAGAGTTCAGTAAAGTGTCGAATCCTCTTCTCTCCAGGTCAGTTGTCACTCCCCCGGGTTTTGGTGTCACTCGATGTGTGTCTGCTTGGTTTGAGTGTCAGTTACACCGTGTTAATGATGTTGGTGGTGATGTTCCACAGGCTCTATGATGCCTACAGTTTCCAGATGATTCCAGTTCTAGGTGAGGTGATCGCAGGAGACTGGAAGTCGTATCAGTATCTGGTGGAGAGCATCCGCAAGTTTCCAGACCAGGTAACTGTGCAGGACTGCTACAGACCTGATACTGAATATTCCTCCTGGAAAATCAGTGTTCTCTACTTCAGTGTTTATGGATGGATGGATGAATGGGTGGAGGGATGGATAGATGAATGGGTGGATGGATGGGTGGTTTATTTGGATGCATGGTTCGATAGAAGGATGGATGGATGGATTGATGGATTATTGGATGGATGGTTTGCCTGTTTGATAAATGGATGTTTGTTTGGTTTTATGGATAGATGGATGGGTGGTTTGTTTGATGGATGGGTGGTTTGATGGATGGGTGGTTTGTTTGATGGATGGATGGATGGGTGGTATGTTTGATGGATGGGTGGTTTGTTTGATGGATGGATAGATGGAAGGGTGGTTTGATGGATGGGTGGTTTGTTTGATGGATGGATGGATGGGTGGTTTGTTTGATGGATAGGTGGTTTGTTTGATGGATGGATAGATGGATGGGTGGTATTTTTGATGGATAGGTGGTTTGTTGGCTGGATGGATGGATGGGTGGTTTGTTTGATGGATGGATAGATGGATGGGTGGTATTTTTGATGGATAGGTGGTTTGTTGGCTGGATGGATGGATGGGTTGTTTGATGGATGGATGGATGGATGGATGGATGGGTGGTATGTTTGATGGATGGATGGTATTTTTGATGGATAGGTGGTTTGTTGGCTGGATGGATGGATGGTCCGCTGGTTTGGTGGATGGTTTGATGGATGGGTGGGTGGTGTATTGGATGAATGGTTTGCCTGTTTGATGAATGGATGCTCAGTTGGTTGGTTGGTTAGTTTGTTTAATGGAGGGATGGAGGGGGAGGAATGATTTCTTTCATGGATGAATGGTTTACCTGTTGGTTTGTTGGATGGATGGAGTGAAGAGTGGGTTTTGTGATGAATGGATGGTTTGGCTGTTTTATGGATGGATAGATGGTTGGTTGGTTGGTTTGTTTGATGGGTGGATAGATAGATGGTTTGGTGCATGGATGGTTTGGTGCATGGATGGTTTGTTTAGATGGACAGATAGATCTGTTTTGTTGAAAGGATGGGTGGATGGACAGATGTTTTTTATGGCTTGATGGATAGTTTTATTGATTAATGTTTCGTTTATATGTTGGATGGATAATCATATGGATGCATGATTTGTTGGTGTGTGTGTGTGTGTGTGTGTGTGTTCATTTACTTCTATATAAATAAATAAAAAGTCTGTGCTGACTCTGAAAGCATGTGCGACATGTGCGAGCCTCCACCAGTCTGCAGAGACTTCACGTATCTACATGCTGAATCCTGCACAAAAAAAGATGCTGCTTCAGAAATTCACATTTTAATATATTTCTTATTTTTTCCTGCTTTTATTTATTTTTAACAGGAAACATTTAAAGAAATGATCGAGGACGTGGGTTTCCTGCGAGCGCAGTACACTAATCTCAGCGGAGGAATCGTCGCTCTCCATTCAGGGTTCAAGCTGTGATGGGTGTCTTACACATATACACACACACACACACACACACACACACACACACACACAGAGATGGCGCCTACCATGTACACACAAAGGGGGTACAAGCTGATGATTCCTGAGAGAAAAACTCTACGTGGACAAGTTCTGCAAACGTTATGGACACAATGCTACATGTGCAATTGAGCAATGCAGAACCTCCACTGAAATCATGACCCTTCACAGATCATGTTTAAAAGATAAACTTGGTCGGAAATGAAATGTACCTCAGCGTGAAGCTTCAGTTTTACCTGAAGGATGCGTGAGGTCGAGTAAGAGACGTCTACAGCTCCTGGGTTGGTGCTCAGCTCTGAGAACTGAAAGACGCTGAGTTGCTAAAAACTACACACAAAACCTGATAGAATTTTTTCATTAAAATATTATATTAACATAAACTTTGAATTGAATTTTAATTTGACTAGTGCAAGAAAACAGGCAGAAGGTTACCATGAATAAATGCAGCACAGCTTTAATGTCAGATTTAAATTACTGCCAGCGTTCATCATTTATCTGTAATGTAATTACGAGCATGTCCACTAGAGGGCGATGTCGCACGTCAACAAAGCGAGTTCCATGTTTCCAGCTTGACATAGTGAGTTCATTTAATTGCTATAGTGTATTTATCGGCTTTAGAGGATTTTCTAATGGTGCTTTAATCAGGTTTGATGCCTCTGACATGCCTCTTAACTTTTTCTGCCCCCCCCCCTGTTCTCCATCACCCCAAAGATGGTAATACATCAAGATTCACAATATCAAGTTCTAAATCAATAACATTGAATAGCACCAAGTTCAAAAATAGAGAAATTCAAAGTGTAGTTGTGTAAGATACCCTAACTGATGGTTGCATTAATGATTTGTTTGTGTGTGGTTGCTATGAGTGTATGAACTTTATTTTTAATAGAGAAAATTATAGATGAAGATTAATGAACACAAAAAAAAATTATGTAAATCTTGCTGTTAAAATCTTGCACCCCACCTGTCATGCCTTCATTTTCCACTAGAGGGCAATGCCCCACACTTTAAGAACAACTGCACTAGCTATTTAATTATTTGTATACGCTGTTTGTTTATCATTGAACATTTAAAGGCTCTGGCATGAAGGAATCAGAGTTGACTCTATAATGAGTTTAGAATTTAGGAGTTGCTCTGGAGCTCCTGGTTCCACAACTAAAACAGAAAATGTCTATTGTAAAAAGCGCTGTAGAATAAAATTGCATTCGTACTTATTAGTTAAAAGTTCATGGGGTTCGGACGCATCCCAGGTATCACTGCTGGCATTGCGATCAAAATCCAATATGCAGTAGAAACATGATCATCTGTCTTGGGCTGTTCATTTGTGTGTGTATTTCAGGGTTCTTTCATAGAGGGGATGGTTGATAAATTATTTTTTTTAATAAAAGCATTGTCATAACTTTTTTCTAAAAGGGGACTCTCTTAAAAGTCGGCTCATGTCTCCGGTCTGTAGAAGGATGTGGTAATGCTCGAGAACAATAACGATTTGGAACAATATTAAAATGTCTCTGGTATGCCATCTGACACACTTCCACACTGTAGATCCGGCTCTGAAAGAACCTCACAATACTATAAAGTGCAAGTACTAAGTGAGCGCCATGGTTCCATATTACAGTATATCTCAACTTAATTTTGTTCCATCTCAATCTAAGGTGCACTACCGTGTTAGTTGATAGTATAACAATGTAGTTCAGTTAGCACTAGAACTAGATGTTGGAGCATCAGAGAACAAAACTTTGTGGAACCCTATACCTCCATAAAATACCATGTGAATTTGGGGAAGATCTGAGAATGTAAAATTTTTGGTATAAAATAAAATAAAAACAGTTAGGGGTTAGCCTTTGTGTTTTTATTCTGGGGTGAAAATTTTGACATTCTCAGATCTTCCCCCAAATTCACATGAATGTATTGGAGGTTCAGCCTAATACAGTGGTGTTCTTAGTTCTGTCCCATTTTGATCCAAAGGTGATATTTAGTACGATATATTGTAGCTCAGTTAGTAATAACATTGTGTAGTATAATGAGGTTTCTATTAGAGCATTTGGAGTGCAGTAGGTATGACAGAAAAGCTGGAGGTTGGACTGCATCAAGGATCTGCTCTAAGCCCTTTCCTGTTTGCAGTGGTGATGGACAGGTTGACGGACAAGGTCAGACAGGAGTCTCCACGGACTATGATTTTGTGGTGAGAGCAGGGAGCAGGTTGAGCCTGGAGAGGTGGAGGTATGCGCTGGAGAGAAGGGGAATGAAAGTCCGTAGAAGTAAGACAGAGTACATCTGTGAATGAGAGGAAGGGCAGTGTAGCTGTGTGGTTGCAGGGAGAAGAAGTGGAGAAGGTGGAGGAGTTCAGGTATCTGGGGTCAACAGTGCAAAGTAATAGAGAGTGAAGAGAGACATGAAGAAAAGAGTGCAGGCAGGGTGGAGAAGAGTGATAGCAGGAGTGATTGTAAAGGGGGAAGACATGCAGGTAGTGGGTTTGAAAGAGGCAGATGTAGAGGACAGGGGGTATGGAGACTGATGATCTGCTGTGGCAGCCCCTTTTGAGTGCACTTACTTTTGGTCAGTCAGCCTGTAAAGGAAGATTTTTCAATATGAATACACAATAAAAAGCACACAAAGAAACAAGTCGTCAGTTGAATAAAACCATATAATTTTTTTCCAAATCTTTGTACACTTTGTTACAAAAAAAAAAACTAAAGTACTAAAAATCGTAAAAGCAGTTTTTGGTCATAGGATATTTAATCATCTTGTGTGCAATTAATTACCATGTATATACACAACGTTTTCATATTAGTGATCTCCAAATCAAACAAAAACAAAGAACTTCTTCAGATACTCTGAACATAAGACATGGCTTCCAGATAAATATATTAGTCAATAAATATTCAGAGAACATATTTCCATTTATGAAATGTGCTGCTATACAGATAGAGAAATATACACGGCGTCTGCTCGAGCCTGCTTAATGTCTGCAGAATGAAAATGATGGAGAAAATAATTATATCTTTAAAAAAAAAAAAATATTTACAAAATATTAATTTTTGTACATATGTCCTTTTATACAATCTTCTTAAGTGCTACAGACAATACAAAATTAAATAGTGACTCAAGTACCCCAAAAAAATGCTATATTCATTTGCAGTACAGAAATCTACCGAAGGCAAGATTACACTGTGTGTGTGTGTGTGTGTGTGTGTGTGTGTGTGTGTTACAGCACGACCGCCCGTGAAAGCCGTATGGGTACATTTCATAGAAACAATTAAGCATATATTCTGTTTAAAAAAAAAAAAGGTTTAGAGGTGTGTGACGGAGATTGTGACGTCATTTTATAATAAATTCAAGGTTTTTATAAAAAAATAAAAAACAGAAAACTGCATTTGTGTCTTAAACCGTTATACTTTGGCCTTTTCTGTCTAACTGTAAGGGGTGTTTTCAATTATTTCTTGATCTAGAAACTGTTGAACTGCTAGAAGGAGACTAGTTAAGCTTTGGTGTGTAGTACAGACGGCTCAGTAGTCTCCTGTTTATAGATCATTTTCAATTAAGAGTATTAATATCTTGGTCTGTTTCTATACTAATGAGGCAGTGACCCTGAGAAAGAGAGAGAGAGAGAGAGAGAGAGAGAGAGAGAGAGAGAGAGAGGGAGGGATAAAAGGAGAGGACAAGGTGAGATGGGAGGAGGACGTGGTAGACAGTCTGCACCCATGTCCCTCTGAAATGTTCGGTTTTGGTTTGATTTGTATCCATAATTATGGAAAGACGGTTCTAAAATGCGACGAACTCGTAATCTAAATGTACCTCAAAATTTCGAAACACGATCGTGGTTTGGAATTAAAACCCCTCATGTCGCATGTGGTGTGTGTTTTCTTTTTTAGGCTGTTAGTTGAAGTGGCTAGGATTCTGAAAGCCACAGGAATGAAGAGCAACGAAGAAAAATCATTTCCATTTCAGAAGTACACTTCATGACTTTGCGAGATGAAATTTAATGGAGGAAACACTTCGATGTACAACTTCATTTTAGTGCCACGTTAAAAAAATATACGCTAACGAGAATAAAGTCGTAGCGACAACTTCTTCAGGGTCAATTTCTTTGATCATCATCCATCATCTTTGGAGTCCACCACTGGTCACCATTTTAGACTGCAAAAAAAAAAGAGGCAATTTCCTCAATGGCTGTCCGATTTCTTTCTTCCGAATAAATGAAGTTTCCTACAGAGCCGCTTGTCCGTTTATTAATTATAAATCTGTGCTGATGCGCCAAAAGAGAATTTCTTTACTGCTAAATCTCATCCTAAAGTAGAATTGAACCAACTCCTCCACACACATTCTATTCAAAACAGCAAAACGTTTCTCAAAATTCTGTGATTTTTCTCAAATTATTGCTACTTTAATCTCGTACTGCTACGATTTTAGTCGCGTTTTATATACATATATATTTTTTAAACGTGGCACTAAAACACTGTCGTATCTACCATAAAACTCCATCCCATCTCAAAAGTAATCCATTCTCAATTTGTAATACGTGCAAATTCTCATCAACTTTGTCAGCGTGAGACCGCTCTAGTCCTCCCTCATGCCCCCTCCTTACAAGCCGGAGCCCTCGGTTGTAGATTTGCTCATTTTAAACTGAGACGAAAACAGCGCTCGTGCTTCCTTGTCCTGTTGATATGTTTGACCTCTGCATTGTCCTGAGGTGAAAAACCCTTGATTAGTGTCTAAGGAAGTCCTACTCTGTCCTGTCAGAAGGTTTGTCTGAGGCTCGGCAACGAGGCCCAATTCGCAGTCCGTGTCCTCTGGGATTATGGGAATCCGCTGAGCGAGTTCGCAGCATCCTTGCCCCGAGCAGCCGCCGTCGCTGTCCGTTTGAGCATAGTGTACATTTACCGAATAATCCTCAGCGTAACGCCCGACGCTTCCTCTGTGGATTTTCATTTCCGTGTAAAAGCAGCAAGGCAGTCCTTCGTAGCTGACATGCTCAGCAGGTGACATCAGTTCGTTGCTAGCAGTGTAAAATGTCTGTGCGGAAGCAACGGACACGTTTTGAGGCTCGACGCCTCGCCGGCAGTGTCCTAACCCGTCTGCTCCTTCCTGACCTTTGCGCTCCACATTGAGAGGAGGAACCTCGAAGCAGCAGCTGCATGCTGCCCCTTGTTCCCCACAATGCTCCACAGTTCCCTCTAAAGCTGTGGAAGAGGTAGTGCTAGTGATTTCCCTGGTTTCCAGTGATGAGTGGCTACTACAGTTCGGCTCAATGCTACAATTCGATAGCTGGTCCCCCGAATTGTAGCAGGGTCCAACAGGAGGCAGAATGCAGTCTGGACCCCCTGAAACAGGAGCCAATACCTCGTCGTTAACGGATGAAGTCACTGGGAATCCTGAACCGGATTCTCCAGCCGCTCCACGGCAGGGACTTTTGCTCCGATAGACGTACGGATCGTAGTCGCTGCTCAGAGAACTTCGAAAAGTAGAGCAGCTTCCGTAAACGCCCTGGTTGCTCACTTCCGTGCAGTCCAACATGGAATCGCTGGAAGAGCAATGGCATCGTCCTGAACTGCTGCTACTGCTGCTGCTATCACTGCCGGGACAGTCCGCGAGATAACCACTACATACAGATCGTCCAGGATGTCCATGATAACATCCGAGCCCTGAAGCACTTCCGGAGTCCACTAGTCGTGAAGAGGAAGGTGCCGCCATGTGCACCAAAGTAGGGTACAGAAGTCCAGGTTGGAAGGACCGAGTGTGGCCCTTGTGGGGTGCACTAAGCGGCTGAGCTTCCTGCTGGGGAAATGTCAAGCCTTGGAAGTAGTAGTGTTGGTACATGGTCTCATACTGCGAGAAACAAGCAGCACGAGAGAAGTTGCGAGTAAATTTGGGGCGCTTAAACGCATGTGGTTGGGGGTAAGGAAGTGCTCGATGCTCTAAGGTGCAGTGGTGAGGGTTCATCCCGTGGTAACTCCGAATGAAATTAGACTGCGCAGGGTAAAGGTTCTGATCTGGATGTTGGTCCACTGTTAACACAGTAATTGGGTTCCCATGAGGATCAATGGTAGTCCGAGTTGGAAACGCAGTCACTTGCCCGGCTCGGTGCACTCTCCCTGGGTAATGAACAGGAAGAACTACCCTTGGCTGTCGACTGTGGAGCCCTGGGTTCCCTGGGTCCATGCAAACGGGTCCAGGGTTTCCTTTCTTTTGCTCTGTGAAAAAAACAAAAGTGAATATTTGTATACACACAAGAAAAAGGGTACAAACAGGTACATGGTTTAAATTTAAGGGCTCACCAATGATATTATGCCTGCAGTGTGGACAAGTGTGATGCTGCAAAAGCCAAGGATCCACACACTTCTTATGAAAACGATGCGCACAAGGGATTACCCTCAGTTCCTGTAGTGGGCGAGAAGATAATATGGAATCAGACAAGGTGTTTAATAATCTCCAGCTGGATTGAATATATATATGGAGAGGTCGACCGATTAGTCAGATTTTTTCGCCTGTTTTATTTAAATGAATAATCAATGACATTATAATACAGATTATTTGAAGCAATTTTTGACAGCTAAAATATATATAGAAATAAAAACCCATTAAGCTCTGCCCTCATCAGCCCAGAGGCACCTGTGAAAAGGCAAAATGTGACTCCCTTATAGTCCTGCATACATAAAAACCCTCACCTCTCCGTCCATGTACTTCTCAAGACAGATGGCGCAGTCTGACGTTGAGCTGCTGCTCAGAGAATCCAACGCAGCGCAGCTGCTCTCGCGCTGACCTTTAACCTTTGCCTTAAACTTCCGGGTCTCCATTTTCTCCAGAGCCTGAATGGCCATCCTGTTCATTGAGCTCTGGATCAGAAGACAAAACACGGTCGGGTTTTTGCGCCGCGAAAGGGAAGTGCGAAACGTGGGCGAATGCGTTTGTCGATAACGTAGACGGTACCTGGCTGCGTCTCTGCTTCAGTTTGATTTTGATGAGGAGGATGAGGCACACCAGAGACACCACCACAAAGAACGCCAGGAAAATCCCCATGTCGAAGTACTCGGTGGGCTGCAAGCAATGTGACAGTTTACTGATCCTGCGTTACGTTGAAGACATTAAACACTGTGTATTAACAAATATTAGTTACAGTGATTTATATCAAACACAAATCTCAAAGTAATTCTGAAACTGTGATTTACTTCGGACAGCAGTCTGCTTTCAAGTAACTGAGAAGCTGATAAAGTGGTTCCTGTTCTGGTAAAGCAGTTCCTGCTCTGAAAAACGGGGTTCCTGCTCTGGCAATGTGATCGGTCCTGTCCTGATAAACAGTGTCCTGCTTTTGAGGTGTTCCTGAGTTTCATCTTCTGACAAAGTGAATAGACTACAACTAAAGTGGTTCCTACTCTAAAACAGGAGTTCCTGTTCTAAAAAAAAAGATCCCAGTTCAGATTAATGGGGTTCTTGCACTGACAAAGTAATTAGGTGATGCCTTAAGCAGTCCATGTTCTGAGAAAGTGGTTCCAGTTCTGTAAAAGGTTTCCTGTTCTGATGAAGTGGTTCGGCTATGAGTAAACAGGTTTCCTCTCTGATAAATGTGGTTCCTGCTCTACCAATGTGATTGTTTATCAGGAATGAAGCCACTTTAGATATAACCCAGTGTCCTGCTTGTAAGGTGTTCCTGTGTTTCCTCTTCTGATAAAAGTGATTAGACTATAACTAAAGAAGTTCCCTCTCTGATACGTGGGGATCCTGTTCTGATAAATTGGATCCAGTTCTGTTGAAGGGGTTTCTGGGGATCCGGTTCTGCAAATTCCTGTTGTGATAGTGATTTTAATACAATGGTTTGATAATACAATTCTAAAAGATATATCAAGATTCAACATTTCTGTTTAAGGGGGTCCTGGAGTTCCATCTCTGATAAAGGTTCTTGTGGTTTCTGTACTGACAAAGTGGATCCAGTTCTGATAAAGTGATCTAAATCCTGTGATTTTAAATGATGCAACTTGATTATGGAACAATAGTGACTGATTCATTGATAATGATCCTGACCAAATATTTTTAAAAAATGATCTATTCAGTGATTTATATATAAAAATAACTGAAGCTAAGCAAAGTGACTGTGATTCAGATTTAGCGCTTAAAATATGATTAGAATTCAAATAAAATATAGAAAACGTATGTAAATTATTCTCCTGATTCCGAAAAAAGCGATGGTAATTGCAGGTTCTCACCCTCGGAGGGCGATGCTGAATCCGAGCTCGTGCCACTTTCTGTTTATTTACGATGTTCATCAGTTTTACAGCATCAGCTCCTTTAACATAGACCACCGGCCTCTTCAGGGGGTCCTCGGAGAGCTGGTTCAGCTGAAGAATCAGAGAAAGGGTATCAGTTAGGGAGAGAATTTCGATGTTCACTGAGAAGCTCGGAGAGGAGAAGAGAAACCGTGAGATGAGATGAGAGAGATTAAGGGAGGAAGGATGGGAATGGGAAATAAAAAGATGAAGGAAGAGGAAATGATGAAGAGGACCTGGCAGGAGTGAGAGAAAAGAATTCATGCTAAAACATCTAAAAGGTTTTCTTTACAATTGTAGGCCTCCAACAGTTTGAGGAAAAACCACATACAGGTGGAAACATCAAGCGTCCCAATACAATAACTTAACATGTTGCTTATTATATTTTCTCCCATTCTACAGAGAGATGAAGCGTATTTAAGGAGTTATTTTATTATTTAAAAGTGTGGGCAGTACTGTAGTAGTGTAAAACAGAAAAAAAAAAAGATACAGAAAGGAAGAGAAGAAGAGACAGATTCCTGACTCACCTGGTCAATGGCGTCTGGATTTTCAGACACATCGAAGATCACGGCTGTAGCTCCTCTCTGCACCGCCCTCTTCGCCTGCATAACAGGAACGAGAAATTAACTCTGTGCCACTGTCAGGCAAAAAAAAACGTTCATCACGTGATGAACTGCACAAAGATCTAACACTCTTCCGATACAGACAACGACAGCCTTCAATTATTCAGCCATGTCTGTTCTTCTCTTAGCCACTAGAGGTCACTCTTTAGCTATCATCTTTGCATTGTAGCCTCTTCTGCATTCTGTGTTACAGATTGGGTAAAAAACAACAACAAAAATCCTGTAAAAAATGAAAATATGGTTGGTGTGATTGAGATGCAAATGTCTGCTGGTAGAGCATGGAACAGAATGATAGTGATTCTGATAGAGATGGATGGTTGGCGTGATGGAGGAGATGGATGGTAGGGTAGGGTAATAGAACAATGGTGATTGTGATGGAGATGGTTGGTTGGTATGATTGAGATCGCTGTTGTGGGTGCGTGTAGTAGAGATTGTTGGTTGGTGATGTGTGTAACAGTGATGGAGCAACACGCACAACTGAACTCACACACCCACACACAAAAGTGTGTTACTGAACTGTTACAAAACTCAACCGTGTCACAAATCCATATCTTCAGCACCACCCATATGATACTACAACTGTTTACATGCTGTTATGCACATCTACTCTACTGCTGCTGTTGCTATTTTGCACCACTGTTTGTCTATGTTTACAAGTACCTTTGTTTACAGTTCTCTTTTGTGTTTTTGTGTATCTTTCCTACACTGTCTGGTGTTGTCCGTTTGCACTTGATGTGGCGAGGACACTTTCTTCAGTCCTCAGTTCTGTGTTCTGTTATGTGGCTCTTTACTGTGTGAAGTAGCACCAGGGTTCTGGAGGAATCTTAAGCTTTAGATACTCTTTGTGTTTGGTTTTTGAGGAATGATGGGCGGAAAAAGAGAAAAACCTAAACAATAAAAGCTCCACTAGATATGAATTTGTACCTCGACTACTTTCAACTTGTTTCCGTGATCGTGAAAAGAGACGGCACCCATGGGACATGTGTGTGGAAAGATTCGGTGATACCAGTATGGGAACGAAAGATCAAAAGGACACGAGAAAGCAAACAGTGCGCACACACACACACACACACACACACACACACACACAAAGCGTTTGATCTCTCACTTGCTGGCATTCCTCCATCAACTCTCACCTCAATACTGGCAAAAGGAAGCGAGGATGAGAGGACAGGAAGTTCAGTATAACAGAAGCGCTCAGGGGAAGTAATCAGGATTACACAAAGTGTAGTTGTTATCAATCTACAGCAACTTGCATAACATCAATTATAACATTTATATCAAAGGATTTACACACCCACACTTCACATCGTATGGAATATACCATGTTTAATAAACACTCGCCATCCAAACACCGCCGTCCTCAAACTAAACACAGTCAACATGTACATCAAACAACACACACAACATGATACCACTGTTCCCAATTTAATCTCCCACTGGATCAAAGTAGTAGTGTGTGTGTGTGTGTGTGTGTGTGTGGGTGGGTGCACGTGAGAGAAATGGGAAACAATGTTTAATGGGTAAAGCAGGAATTGTTTTTTTTTTGGGTTGGTCTGCAGATGAGAGAATGCTCTTATTAACAAAAGTAGAGAAAGAGTTGGAGGAAAAGAGCACTGGTGTCTAGACAGAGGGAGAGACAGACAGACAGACAAATAGATAGATATAGACGTGTGTGTGTGTGTGTGTTGGGGGTTTTCTATCCATCCATTTATATCTATACCCACACACACACACACACACACACACACACACAAGCCGATCAGCAGTAAACATCATTTCTAAATAAAACTGGTACGTGGTGTAAAACGCTGCTTTTTGGGTTGGTCTTTAGTTGAGAGAATGCTGTTATTAACAAATGTGAAGTAGAGAAAGAGTTGGTGTTGGAGGAAAAGAGCACTGGTGTCTAGACAGAGGGAGAGACAGACAGACAGACAGACAGACAGACAGATATAGACAAATATGTGTGTGTTGGGGGTTTTCTATCCATCCATTTATATCTATACACACACACACACACACAGACACACACACAGACACACACACAGACACACGCCGATCAGCAGTAAACATCATTTCTAAATAAAACTGGTACGTGGTGTAAAACGCTGCAGACCCCCAACTCCACACAAATCGTGTCAAAGACACAACAGATTAACATTTTTCTCCTGTGGTTTTACCTGCAAATATGGACACAGCAAAGCTTTTAAATGTACAAACAGGCCATCAATCACTGTTCAATGTGATAAATATGTACACATAAGTGTGTTCATGCTCGGGGGTCCTGCTCCAGCATAGATGGTTCGAACTCCTCGCCTCTGATGGGCTTTGGATCGTTTAAAGATAGAAATCTCAGTTAATCATTTACTGATCTACAAGAAAGAGATAAGGAGAGAGAGACCTAGGGAAAAAATGGATACAGAGTGAGACAGAGAAAGACAAATAGACAGAGGGAAGGAGGGAGACAGAGGGAGGCTGAGGAAATGAGAGACACAGAGGGAAAAACATCCAGGGACTGAGAGGGAGAGAATGGGATTGGGGGTGGCAAGGGGAGACACAGAGAGACCAAAGGAGACAGAGAGAGGGGGGAGAGAATAGAGACAAAGGGAGACAGAGAGAGACCAAAGGAGTCAGAAGTGGGGGAAAAAAAGAGGTAGAGAGGGGAAAATTAGAGACAGAGACAGAAAGAGAGAGAGAGAGTTCTTGATTGAGGCATGCTGGGCCGAGTAGGAACTTGCCTCACGACAAATAAAACCGTTCCTTACGGCAAGTTAAAGGCCACGGTGCACATGCACGCACACACACCTCCTAATGCAGGTGTCCCACCCCACCACACACACACACACACACACACACACACACACTCACTCTTTAGAGTGTGTAATGCTCATGCCCCAGGCTCTCCACTAAAACGCTTTGAAGACTGAACACTGAGCAAACAGCGGCGCGAAAAACGAGTCAAAACAACGGCCAAAAAACTACTAGCAAGAGGGAAAAAAAACAAAAAAAACAATGACCCTCAGTGGCCAAAAGTATTGGGACACCCAATACCCAACCGACTTTCAAAGTGAAACTTTCACAGTGACGAGGGCCAGCATTTATTCTCCTTCGTACCAGGGGGCCGGATTATTTTACTTATTAACTCCGCGATGAAAACAGATCTGCATCACCGGTGTATCTTTCAGATTGAATGTCGAGTTAAATTAAAATCTAAAATGCCGATTTCATTTTTAAGCAAAACAAACACACGAGTGTCTCTTAAAACTTGGTCAAAAGATCATCTGTTTCCCATCTTAGCATGGTTTTCACCATCAATTCTTCTCTTTACTCATTTTGGTGAACGTTTTTAATAGCACGTATATCCTACTATGCTCTAAGTACTACGGTGACCGGCAGAAACTAGCGCCCTCTCTTGGTTGGAGAATGAACATCCTAAATTAAAAGCACTTCTTTCTGCATGCCGTGTCTGGTCTTTAAGCCGTATATGAACTATATGATGTTTTTCCACAAACATGAAATTTTTCCTTCACTCGATCTAGGAAACCCGAACCTGGTCCAGCATGATGATGCACCTTCGGGAAGATCTGCTTTACACACGGGTTGGAGTGGAAGATCTATAGGAGTTCTGACCCTCAACCCTTTGAGATGAATGTAAACTCTGACTGCACCCCAGGCCTCCTCACCTCACCTACTGTACATCAGTACCTGACTTTACTAACACCATTGTAGCTGAATGATTCTCCACAAAATCTAGTGGAACATCTTTCCAGAAGAATCGAGCTTATTATAACAGCATATGGGGAATAAATGTGGAATGGGATGAGATGTTCGTAAGAGCGACACAATGTTAAGATGCGCTAGTCAAATTAAATTCAGATTATTATACTATTTCAGTGGGAAACACAAAAAATTTCCTCAGATTGTTTGTGTATTTTGAACCATTCAAAATTCTTTGTTCTGATTGGTTAAGGCCCACTTTTAATCGCAGAAGCTCTGAATGCAGTTCGAGTCACGATTGTTCTCAGTAGATCATACAGAGATTGTGTGGTGGACTTTTAATAGTTTGTGTCGCTGATGTGGTGAAGATTGTTGGAAGGAGTCTCCAGTATCAAAGCTCCACCTCCCATACAAATGTATGAATATTCATTAAACATGCAATGAATAAAGTATAATGAAAGCTTTGGCACACTATGATTGTGTGTTGAGTTGTGGGTGTGGCCTACTTGTTACCCGTCTGCTCACATTAGAGTCGAGTAAAGTCGGCGTCTGTTTAATATAAAAAAAAAAAATAATTGTGAAAAATGAACCAGATCTCGACTTGAAATGCATCGATTAAAGTCCTTCTCTCCCTCCTTCACTTTTTTTTCTGTTCTCTTCGTCTGTGTGAGCAGTGTTCCCTCTCCCCCACTTGCGTTTCTCCTTCTCTCTCCACTGCGCTATAATTAAAGTCATTAAGTCTCCTGAAAGCCCTGTGTAATTTCATGTTGCCTCCTGCGTTTATTCGGAGATAAAGGCATACTTTCCCGCTTTAGAATTTCCTCACATGTGGTTAGAAACATTTACCCCCATCGCTTTTCTTTCTTCATTTTTTTTTTCCTTTCCCCTGAGAAGACCTGCCAGGACCTCGCTAAGCTACATGCAGAGGCCAAACACACACAGACTAGAGAGAGAGAGAGAGAGAGAGAGAGACAGACAGACAGGGAGTATAGACAGAGTGAGATGTACACAAAAGAGAGAGAGAGAGACAGAAAGAAAGTGAGAATAAGAGATACAGGCAAAAGGCACAGACAGTAATATACAGAGAGAGAGAGACAGACAGACAGACAGGGGGTATAGACATAGAGTGAGACACATAGAAAAAAGTTAGAGAGACAGACAGAAAAAAAGAGTGAGAATAAGAGATACAGGCAAAAGTTCTTTCTAAACATCCCATTCCACATTTAGTCTCCATTGGCTTTTATAATAAGCTCCACGCTTCTGGAAAGATGCTCCACTAGATTTTGTGGAGATTCGTTACGCAAAAAGAATGTTAGTGAAATCAGGTACTGATGAAGGTGAAGTGAGGAGGCCTGGGGTGCAGTCAGCATTCACATTCATCCTGTTCAATAGCTCAATAGCAGGAGATCAACTTTAACCCATGTAAAGCATATCTTCATGGAGCAGGCTTTGTGCACAGAGGCATCTTCATGCTGGAACAGGTTTGGTGTGTCTCCCAATTCAAGTGAAGCCTACATTTCATACCAATTGTGTGTTTCTGACTTTGTGGGAACTGTTTGACGAACCAGTCAGAAAAGTGTGGGAAAAGTCAGGTGTTCCAATGCTTTTGCCAAATAGTGAACATAAGTTGTCAGGAATATATTAATCCATGTATTAACTATTAAGTTGTTTGTGTGCATTGAGGTTTGATCCAAAGTGGTGTGTGTGTGTGTGTAAGACAGATTTTCTGAAAACTGAAATAATGAAGGAAATGAAAATCAGAGTTTCTTTTTCATTTCGATTCTCGGTCGCACAGGAATAAAGACATTATAAACACAGCATTCCGAAATGCATTCCGTGTTGTGTTTGTGCAGGAAGGTGCACGGTCTTCGCTAAGTAGTGCGGAATTAACGTGAGAGAGATTGGGGGGCCTCGGCGAGGATCCGTGTCACACTGGGACACTTCGGGAACGGGGATTCGGGAAGTGATCGGAAAACTGACGCTCGATTTTCAGCCATATGTGCTTCTTTTCCACAAAATTCTGAGTCATGCAATTGTAGAGGATGTCTAAAGAGCTCTGGCCACAACCTGACTGAATAATGAATGTAAACGAGGAGGCCTCATCATCTCACCTACATCAGTACCTGACTTTAATAACTCCCTTGTGGCTGAAGGAATCTCCACCAATTTTTACAAGCTCACTCCAGGGTCTAGTGGAACTTCTTCCCAGAACAGGACATAATCCTATACTTAGGTGTCCACAAACTTTAGGTTATATAATGCATTTGTGCACAAGATTCTATAGAATTTTTTCCAACAATATGAGTGAAACTGACATTCAGAGTATTCAATTTCAGTATTGAATACTTCAGTATCTTTAACTCCGCCCCTATTTTTTGACCTCATAGGACACTTCAACCAATAAACAAGCAGAGAAACTACGCATAGGCTACAGTGCCGTTCTACAGAACTCACTATAGATGTGATATTTCTACAAATCTCATCTCGCTATATTCTTGCAGATGTTTTCAGTGCGTGTTTAAATAGTGTAGGAGGATGAATTATGGCTGAATGCCAGGTCTAATGCTGACCTATAAAGGCCCTACTTGGTACGGCACCTAATTATCTGACGCGACTTTTAACTGCCTACACTCCAAGGCGAGGTCTCAGTTTCCCCGATTTCGTTTTTTTTAGTTTACTTTTTCCTCACATGCACCAAAGCGGTGGAATTCTCTCTTAGGATTAGACAGTCTGAGTCTTTCACTGTTTTTAAATCAGCTCTTAAAACGCACTTATTTTAGTGATTAATTTATTCTGTAATGTTTATTTTTTATATTTATACTCATTTTATTTTTCTCATTTTCATTTTTCTTATAAATTTTATTACTATTATATATATATATGTTATATTTTTTATTATTTTTATTATTATTTATTGTATTTTCTTTCAACCTCTCATCTTTAATTGTAATTTTTCCCTTTAATGTGCTTTGAGATGCTACTTTTAAAGGTGCTATACAAAAATAAAAGAATAATAATAATAATAATAATAATAATAATAATAATAATAATAATAATAAATAAATATTATTATTATTATTATTATTAAGAAAAAAATACAAATTTTGGGGTGGCGTCTGTTTATCGCAGAAATTCGTTTTCCATGGTCGGTTTTAACACGTTACTGCTGCTCGCCAGGTAAATGAGCATTTCCAGGAATAAGCAGTCACACATTTCTCAGACGGCAACAACTGTGTTTTCACAACTAACAATGCTTGTGCTTAATTCAATCATTGCCAAAAGACTTAATGTGAAATTACACAGAAGTGAGGTATAGGCACGAAGAAAAGAAAAGAAAAGAAGAGCCAAAAAAAGTTTAAAAGACTTCAACCCCCCTTTAACATCAAAGTAGCAGCAAGTAATTAAAAACGGCTTTTCTTCACAATTAAGAAATACAAAATGTATGCTATTTGTCACAAATACACCTTAATACGTAAACAAAAATAATTAAGGTACACTGTCTGGTTGCTACGGTCATATAACAAACATCTGCAACTGCGAAATGAGGTCATAAATGATCATAAACACTGTGGACAAATGATCCTAAATAAAACTGTACCCCTTCATATAGACAACATTTTCCAATATTTCCAAGCTCACAAAAAACAACAAAATCAATACTGAAGACAACAAAACAGAGAAAGCGTTCGACGGAAACGTCAAAACTTACAAATATTAGTCAAAAATAGGGGGAAATTAATCAAATATTTCATACATTTTAAAATTAAACATAAAATTCATTTCCACTTAAAATCAGATCACATTTCAGTTTCACTAGAAATGTAAAAAATATATATTTTGGGAATTTGTTTTATGATTAGCACCACGTACTGCTCCTGGTGCAACTGTTTATGCAGCAACACATGCAGCGCTGATTAGCACCACAACAGGATTGGTTTTTTGAAGAAAACGGTTTTGACATGAAAGCTGCAACACGTTTGATGTCCAATCAGCGTTTCCTTCCAGTCCGAGCAGAAATATTTCCACGAGTCAGCAGGAAATACGACTTTTTTTTTTGGTAAGGTGACTGTCTGTTTCTTACAGTCATAAACATTTATAGCTTTAAAATGAGGTCATAATGATCAATCATTACTACTACATAAATTTCGAAACTAATAATTATAATATTTATTATCGAAATCTTCGCATATTTCCAGCGACATGTGGTATTTTTCCAGAAACCTTTTCTGCCCCCTTGTTGGAAATTTCCCAACAATTATTGTAGAATTTCTGAGAGAAACTTTGATATTCCAGATAGTTTCGACTCCTTTCTGTCATTACTACGTCTTTACATTGTTCAGATCAAAGGACATGCTGACGAAGCAAATCATTAGCCTTAGCAATTTGCTAGTTTGTGCTTAGCAACAGCATTCTTACATCTTTAACCTCTGAAGTGTGTTTGTTGTTCTGTCTGGAATTCAGGAAGCTCTTTTGATGAACATCATACACAAGTAAATACGCCAGTCTAATTAGAAAAACACTGATATTCTGTGTTAAACAAAATCCCTTAGTCTAAACAATATTAAATTGTAGCTAAACAACTAAGAAATTTGTATCTATAGGTTAAATAAATACATTTAAAAAATTTAACAAATTTTTATAGCTACCCAACAAACCTTATTATATCACACTTATGGCATTCGTTAAACTCCCTCATCCCAGTTATACACCTGAGCAGCTACGGGTTAAAGGAATTTCCAATCAGAAGTCCAACATCTTAACCATTGAGCGCCCAGGTCTTAGTAATTCCAAAGTAATAACATATAGATATCAAAAGTTAGCTAGATAACCAGCTGTGGTAACTTTCAATACAGGGACTGAATACTTATTTGAAAATCCGTGTAATTTCCTCACACTGGCTCCCAGTACAGCGTGTTCACTTCCTGTAGATTCCTCAGACGTCTGTCGCGTCTCCTTCATTATCTCCCTTACATTTAATCAGCTAAAAAAGGAGCCTGTAATCAGAAGCCTACTAAAACCCCAAGGATTGAGACTGAGCCACTAATTCAATTTCCGCTCCTTTGGTCAGCGGTGGTATTTTTTACCCCCACTGCTGTCATCATCATCTACAAGGATAACTAAACAATTCTGCTGATTAAAAAGGTCACACAAAGTCTCCCACTCAAGCTAATTATCAAGTTTTCAAACAAAGTGTCCACACAGCAGTGTGAATTCATGCTAATGAAGAAACTAGCACACATTCATATAGCTATATTTATTCGTGTATTTCATTCTAGCTAGCAAACTTGCCGATCTTCTCAATACATGTAAAGTACCATTTTATATTTTACTGCAGTGGTAAAGGTAACGAAATTAAATTTCTATTCAGTTCTTATAGTCTCTCAATTATTTTTCAAACCTAATTTTTACCTCAGGATAAAAACTAATTGTAAAATTGTAATGAAGCTTAAATAAGCAAATTAAACCAGCACCATGTCCTCATCATGACAAAAATGTCACACACACACGAATACCTGAACAAATAAAACCACCAACTCAATCTCAGAAGTATACACCATCAAACCCCCACACCCACATCTCAGGTGCTAAACTCTAGATTACTATCTATAATACCACACTGGCACACAGCACCTTCTTACAAATCCATCATACACACAGCTTACGTCATTGTGTAATTGTTGGTTTTCAACGTCACTCACAACCATTCGCCATTCAACCAAACACTCAAAAGTTCAAACTCACACACATCTATCCACACCACAAACACCAAACTCACACTAACCCAACAAACATCCAAACACACCAAACCAACCAAATACACTGATCCTACCAACCTCCAGACACACTACAACCAAACACACAACCCCCTTCCCCCCCGCAACCAAGCACAACCGCTCAATCATTTCCAAAACACACCAAGCCCAGCTAAACACACACACCAACCCCACACACACACAGATACAACCCCACACACCCTTACACAAACCAACTTCAAAACACCTCCAATCACACCCCAATATAAAATACATCAAACTCACACCTCCAGATACCTGGCAACCAAATACAACAAAGTAACCAAGCAAACCACCCCCTCACCCAGAAACACAAAACAACCCAACACACCAACCTCATCTTCATCCAAATACAACACAGCCCCCCATCTATCCATCCAAACCCAACCCCACATCTATCCATCCATCCAAACACAACACAACCCCCCCAATCTATCCATCCGAACCCAACCCCACATCTATCTATCCATCCAAACCCAAACCCACATCTATTCATCCAAACACAACCCAATCCAATCCACCAACCCCACATCAATCCATCCAAACAAAACCCATTACACACAAACTCCACAACTACACCAGCTACATACTTGACAAAACACACAAACACAATCTCAAACACAATTCCTCACCTCCCTACCATCCGTACGTTTAAACACACACCAGACACAACCCACAGCTACACACTGCACAAACCCATCAACATCAAATCAAGAGCTCAATCAAGCCAACACACACACACACACACACACTCTCGCAATCACTGGCTGCACTAATTCTTTCAGACGCCTGAACACACACAAAGCGCAAAAAAAAAAAAAAACCTTCCACTGCCTCATTAATCCAAACACACAACTCCTTTAATTTTTAAAAATAAAATCCTAAAAGAATCTCCCACAGAGGAAGAAAACACACACTGTGTGAGTTTGGAGTGAGGAAAAAAAAAGGGGAAAAAAGAGGAGTGTCTCGTCCTGAATGCAGACGGAGGATAATTAAAGGGGCACATACACTCCGCCTTCATACCTCTCTAATCTAGTCTTCCCTTGAAGTGGCACAGTGTGTGTTTGCGTTTGTGTGTGTGTGTTTCTCTCTCTGTGTGATTATTTCAAACTATATTTTGTACGTGTGTGTGTTCTTTGTAATGGGATCTTCTGCATTGCAGAGAGCTGCATTTCTCCCTGGACAAACAGAGCGGCAGGTTTAAACTATGCCCGAGTTTTGCAGGTCTCTCTCTCACACACACACAGAGGAGATTAACAACCCCCTGCTTCTCAGTACGGTGGAGGAAGCCAGTGAAAAAGGGGCTAAAAACAATTCAGGAGGAAAAAGTAACAACCAGACAGCTGCCAATATAAAACTTTCTGGATAATGATTACCAATAAACAAACAGACAGACAGACAGACAGAACAATAGATCACCACACCAATAAACAATAAATACAGAAGGATAAACAAGATAGCCAGATAGACATAGAACGAATAATACTGTAGAACGATAGATCAACAGACAGATAAAACAAAAGGTAGAAGAGACCAATAAATAGACAGACAGACACCATAGAAAGATAGACAGAACAATAAATAGAATGATCAATCGATAGATAGATGGACTTCTGGATGGAGTTCTCTTCAAAAGGAAACCACTGCAGCTGAGGATGTTCTCCACATGAACAGCTGAAAGTTTCATGAGGTTACTGAGGATGAATCCACTCAAGAACCATGAAGATAACCTACAACTGAAATTGATTTAAACAGTAGGCTACAGTCGCCATGTTCAGTTTTGCACCCAAGTCTCCATCAATGATCAGTTGATAACCGACACTGATGGAACTGTAATGAATCGACATTCTATGTCTCCCAGATCAGGACAGGTTTCCTTAGAGACTTTCTAAAGAAAAACCTTAAGATGATCCAGAGGTTTTTCCTGCTATAGTCACCACTGGGTCACTCATTAGGGAATAATGGAACTAAATTACTAAACCCTGACACTGGAGACTCCTTCCATAAACATCTCCAGCGATTGTGTCAAAGCCGTTATCATAGAAACGAGAACAGCAGAGATCAGTGTGAGCGCATTAATCTAAACCCACTGGAGCTACTGTGGTGGCTGCAGGGATGGTAAAGTAATCAACACCTCCGGCCTGGGAGCTTCTTTATTAATGACCTCGATGTTCTTTACACAACCATGAGAAGAAAAAAAAAAAGAAAGCTGTTTCTCTCATTTGCACTTCTCCTTTTCTCCCCCTTATTCATCCCTGAGAGAAAGTGAGAGAAAGAAAAGAGCTCGCTTCTTGTTTCGCCGTCTTTTGTGTGTGACTGTAACTTAGCCGACACACACACACACACCTGGTGTGTGTGAGACTCCCCTTTTTATCCCCTTTCACCGCAGAACCCCTCTCTTTCTCTCACTATCACCTTCATTCACTTTCTTTCTCCCTCATTTGCTTTCTCATGCTCTCACACTTTTTTCCTCTCAACTTTCTCATCAATCACACAGCGTCGCCTCACAACTTGTCCCCAAAACGTACAGTCCTCCTCCTCTCGCGCCTCGTCCCCGAGACGTACAGTCCTCCTCGTCCCCGAGACGTACAGTCCTCCTCCTCTCGCGCCTCGTCCCCGAGACGTACAGTCCTCCTCCAATCGCACCTCGTCCCCGAGACGTAGAGTCCTCTTCCTCTCGCGCCTCGTCCCCGAGACGTACAGTCCTCCTCCTCTCGCGCCTTGTCCCCGAGACGTACAGTCCTCTCGCGACTCGTCCCCGTTACGTACAGTCCTCTCGCGACTCGTCCCCGTTACGTACAGTCCTCTCGCGACTCGTCCCCGGGACCTACACTCCTCCTTCTCTGGCGACTCGCCTGTGTGTGGAAAGTGGCGTCCGCACATTTCCAGCTCTGTTTTGTGCGCGAGACCCCAGAGCGGTTCAGAGTTTAGTGGGTGGTGCGTCAGTAATAAATGGTCCATGGGAAAACTGTGCTTTGTGTGTAGTTAATGAGACTAAATAAAGCATTTAGGGAAATAATTAGCTTTTCAGTATTTTAATCACTAAAGGAATCGTTTAAGCCGTAGTACACACCGTATAATCTCACAACTCATCCCTGAGACCTACACACCGTGTCGTCTTGTGACTTGTCCCCGAGACGTTTACAACACGTCTCACAACTCTTCCCTGAGAGAAACACGCTCCAAATCAGTGATCAGGTAAAGGAACGCTGCTACACACAGGAAACACGAGTACAGAAACAGTGTATTAGGAGACACTTTGTGTGAGTCACCGTTCTGTTTTGTGTTTACTTTTTCCTTCAGTTTACTGCAGTCTCCTAAACTCCGAGCGTCTCAGGCTTGCCTCCGGTTTTGAGAAATGGCTGCTGGAGGAACTTCAAAACCTTCCTGCTCTTTGATTTCTGTTTCCTCCACCAAATAATCACCGCCATTTTTCCTTTTACAAAGCCTTTGAAGGAAAAGAGACTCCATGACCATTATCCCTCTCTTTCTTTTTTTTTCTCTTTTTCTGTGCCACCCTCTCCAACTCTCTCACTCTCTCTCTTTGTGCCTTTCTATCCACCTCTCTACCTGTCTGCCTGTTTGTATATCTGTCTCTAGTTTTCTCTCTCTTCCTCTCCATTTCTCATCTTGAGGCTTTCACTCTGTTCACATTGTTGTCACACTGTACTGCTCACAAATCATCTCTCTCTCTCTCTCTCTCTCTCTCTCTCTCACACCATGTCCGTTTCTCTCCCTCCATCAGGGTCTTTCTCTTTCTCTCTCTCTCTCTCTCTCTCTGTGTAACTTTTTATTCCCATCTGTCTCTCAGACTCTCTCTATTCTTTTGTCTCTAGCCCTGTCCTCATCTTCCTCGCAGTATTTCGTCCTCTAATTTTTTTCTCTCTCTCTCTCTCTCTCTCTCTCTGAACCGTCTCTTCATGTCTCCTTGTCAATCTGTCTCTCTCTTGTCTCCTTGTCAGTCTCTGTGTCTCTCTTTTCACTGTGTGTCTCCTTGGCAATCTTTCTCTCCATCCCTCTGTCTTTCGCACTTTCCCTCCATCCTCATTAATCTTTCTGTCCCTCTCTTTGTCTCTCTCTCAGTGTCTTTGGCAGTCTTTCTCTTTCCCTCTCCTCATCAATCTTTCTCTCAATCTCTTTGTCTCTCTCGCTGTCTTTGTCAATCTTTGTGTGTGTGTGCATGTCCCTCTCTCTTTCTAGTCCCCCCCCCCAGTCCCCTCTCTCTCTCTCTCTTTCTCTGTCTCAGTGGGCTGCTCCATTCTAAGTCTTAGTCTGAAAGTTTAATAAAACTTGGGGAAGGGGGATTGAACAGCGCCATCATTCGGCTCACTTACCACACACACACACACGTTACAAGAGACTTCCCAGTGGTCATGACAACGAGCTCAGCAAGCGCCAAAGACAAGATTTTTATAGCCACCGAGGAGCCAATCTAAGGAGGCTCCACCCTCTAGTGGCACGACCTTTGAACTCCAAGAGAAGGAAAATCCGCTGAGATATCAGCAGGTTGAAGAGAATGCAAACATGAAAGAGGAACCCCAGAGATCAGCGCTCACAATCAGACACTCAGCCTGGGTGTGGGTGGGGGTGCGCATGAATTACTAGTCCAAATAAAGTTCTTATTTAATCTGAAGAATGCTTGTAAGTGAGACACACAGTCACAGAATGAGAAAGAGACACAAAGTGATAAAGTGGAAAAGACACGCTAAAAACACACGTGCACATAAGGCAACAACAAAAAAGATCAAGGGGGGAAAAGCAAAAGAGAAAGAAAAACACAAACCAAAAAGTGACACAGTGGGAGACACAAACATACACCAGTGCATAAAAGTATATTTAAAGGTCTCGGGCCACTTGTCTTCGTCTCCCTCTCACCTTTTCTTTTTGCTTTCTTTCTCAGCCTGCAATTCAGTCTTTTACTTTTCTTCTTTCTTTCTTCCTTACCCTTAGTCTGGGTCTCCATCTGTGTCTCAGTCTCTCACCTTTTCTTTCTTTCCCTCAGATTTTTGCCTCAGTCTCTCACCTTTTCTTCTATATTTCTCTCTCCTCCTCTGTCTGTGTCCCTCACCTGTGGCTGTCTTCTTTCTTTTTTTGCTCACCTCCTCTTTTATACCAGATAAGGAAAATCCTGAATTCTCTAAAGTGGGGTTAAGGTCAGGCCACGCAGCCACGTGCCAATGTAACAGGAAGCAGGGGCAGCCACAGACAGGAACTTGGGGAATAAATAGTGTATATACACAACACCAACACACACACCAACACACACACACCTCATTAAAGAAGCTGTATAAAAATGGCCACACAGTGTTTCCCCTCTAATGAAGTGTTTTTGCGATCAGCCTTGACAACAAACCCTAGAGTTCTAAACACACAGCTAAGTGTGTGTGTGTGTGTGTGTGTGTGTGTGTGGTGAGTGTAAGAGAAGCATTAGTTCACCTACACACCCCAACAAGTGCTCTTAAAACTAGTGCTCAGCCTTGTATTGCCAAGCCGCTCAAGCCATTAAACAGAAGGAGAGACGGAGAGACAAAGTGTCACAGAGAGAGAGACAAAGTAAAGAAAGAGTGAGAGAGAAAGGGAGACAGACTGAGACAGAAAGACAGACAGAGATGGAGAGAGACACATAGAAAGACACTAACAGACAGACCAGACAGGCAGACAAAAAGAGATAGAAAGACAGACAAAGAAAGAGCGATAGAGAGACAGGCAGACAGAGACCCACAGAGAGAGAGAGAGAGAGAGAGAGAGAGAGAGAGAGAGAGCGACAGACAATAGACAGGGAGCACAAAATGGAGTTTTCAGGGTGGAGAAAGCTGGAAAGGGTGGTAAAATGTAGATTAAAAAAAAAAAAAAAAGAAAAAGAAAAGAGCAAGCAGAGAGCTGGAGTCTGTTGAGGAAGTTATACACTTAGAAATCGCAAGACGAAATGTTAAAAGGCAATGTATAAAAGTTACCTTGCCGAGGACGGTGAGGCAGCTGGGGTCGAGCTCCGGCTGCTCCAGCTTGACCACGCCCACCCAGCCATACTCGTACAGGTCCTCCTCATCGTTATTATTACACAGACCCAGAGGATGCATCTGTAACACACACACACACACACATATTTAACACCAACACTTATGTACAGTGTTTTATTCCACTTATACCACACAGCTTTTCACGATTAGAGATGAGGAACACTGGAGGATGCAGGAACTGCAAGTGACCGTTAGCACTAATGTTCCTGCAGCGATTGAGAACGGAAGAACATATCTTCTTAGAACGCAACCGATACAAATCGTCTTTACACCTCAAGACAAACGGGTGCAGTGATGTTTCGTGTATGATTTGTAACGGTTCAAGCTGTCGCTCTAGACAACTAATGAAGACCTTCTGACCAATCAGGGTCTAGAATTCGCTCTCTCTACAAATGCTAAAGAGATTCCAGTGATCCTGTCCCCTACTGCTCTCCAGACCTGCCTGGTCCAACCAGATGCTGAACCTCTTACATCTGTGACAGTTTCGCACAACACCAAACTACCCAGAAGTGTCTTAAAAGTGTTTTTAATTAAAACAGACAGTAATTTGTTGAATAGTTTTAAGTGGGTTAGAAAATAACAGCACCAAAAAATTTTTTAATTATGCAACATCTAGCCAAAAGTAAACAAGCTTTCCCTTTTAATATTAAATTCCACATGTTGTGGGGTGACCTGCGAGGAATTTCAAAAGTATTGGCACACCTGACTTTTCCAGCCATAAATGCGGCTTCTTCAATATTGTTGGAGTAGGAGTTGAACTAGGAGACCAAAACCTGTTCCAGCATGGCACTGCCCGTGTGCACAAAGCCAGCTCCATGAAGAAATACTTTCCATGGGTTGGAGTGGAAGATGTCCCGCTTTAGAGCTCCACAACTCAAAACATATTGAACACTTATGAATGTGAATGCTGACTGCACCATAGGCCTCCTCACCTCACCTACATCAGATCCCGACTAACACCCAAATCTCCTCAAGCAAAATCTAGTGAAACATCTCCGAAGAGTGGAGGTTATGGGGATTGAATATGGAATGGGATGTTCGAAAAACATGTGCATAAGGACTTTTCTTCCGATGATTGAGAATTGAGGCGCCTGCATTTGTTCTGCTGAAGCCTACGTTTGGGAAAATAAACAAATTCTCCTCGAGAGTTCAGAAACGTATTCAGCCTTTTATTCCAGCGCTTCCATTCGCCCGCTTTCATGTAGGCCAGGATTTAAATTGCAGCCCTTGCAGTTTGAATAACGCACGCTTTGAAATCACAAGCGTTCCACTCTGATGCCTGCACGCTCGTAAACCCGAGTTACTCCACCGGCTCTGATCAAAGCCACGCCGCGCAGCAGGTGCTGATAAAAACGTCTTAATGTTGGTGGAAAAGAACTGGGCCAAAGATTATTTGCTATTTACATAACTGCTGGAAGAGGTCAGGTGCGGCGCGAGCCGCTTTACGGCTTTGTAATTCTTATCACCACTATATCAAGCGTGCGATTGCTTTTGCACAATAACACTATAAACCCGAGCACAAGAGTCTTTTCAGGCTCTTGTTTAAAAGAGTTGCATTTACATTTTATGGCATTTGGCAGACGCCCTTATCCAGAGCGACTTACATTTCATCTTGTTCATTCGACTGAGCAGCTGAAGGGCCTCGTTCAGGGGCCCAGCGTGGTGTGGCTGGGATTTGAACTCATGACTTTTGGTTACAAAGTCCAGTGTCTTAACCACTGAGCAACCACCTCTTCCTATGATATAGGTATGAAGAAAGCTTCTAAACTTTTTGATAACAGAAGGGGTGTCATGCAGAACACACTCAGAAAAATGACTTCTGATCGATCCAGCAGGGGCAGCAGTTTAAAAAGCTGGCTGGAGGAAAGTGTAGGGTCATGGGTTCAAATCCCCAAACCACCTCGCTGCTACTGCTGGGCCCTTGAGCAAGGCCCTTAACCCTCAACTGCTCAGCTGTATAACTGAGATAACTAAGTCACTCTGGATAAGATTGCTGCCGAATGATAATGTAGGTTTGTACAAAGCAGGTGTGGATTTGACAAAAACAAAATGAACTTCAGACAAAAATAACGCATGTTGTGGCAGCTGTGATCTCTCCAAGCGTGTGGATGAAAAGGTATCCACGAGTTGCACAGCTTTGCCTTCTAATACTAAATTCCAGTTTTTGTAGGGGACCTGAGGGGATTCCAAAAGTATCGAGACACCTGACTGTTCCAGCCATATGTGCTTCTTCTTCTTCAAACTGTTCCCAATTGTATAGGATGTCGTTTGGGTGAAATGTTCGCTTCAAGTTGAACTACCTGTTCCAGCCTGTGCACAAAGCCAGCTCACTGAAGATACATGGGGTGGAGTGGAAGCTCTCCTGCTGTAGAGCTCCGCCCTCAAACCTACTTATCTTAATGGAAATGAAGGCATGAGTACACCTGACTTTACTAGCATGCTAATCGGCATTATTTGGGGGAGACCTTTTCCCCAGAAGTGTGGAGGATTTTATAAGAGTAAATGAGGACTGAATGTGGAAGGGGAACTGTTCTAAACTTGTCCACAAACTTGTGTTCATATATTGCGTTTGTTTATAGGAATTAAACACGTGTGTAAAAACGTGAGTTACTGAAGAACCAATGACCATAACCAATATCGGATCATTCTGAGAGTGGACACGATGCTGCATGTCTGCAGGTGTCATCAATAAAAATAAATAAAAAACAAAATACACAGACTTCTATAACAATCTTTTATAAATACATCAAATCAGAAAAACAGGGTGCCATTTCTCCACGAACACCCCAGTGAGCTTCCCCTGGAGGCCCCATGAGCGCCTAAATGCCCCACTGCCTCAAACCGAATCGCGCGCTTTCTCTCCCTCCCCCTAATCCATCTCTTTCTCTCTTTTCACCACCACCGCTAGAGGTGTCCCTCATTGTTTAGCACGCCATCTCATTCCAAACCCTAGGGGGGTGGATTCAGTTGTGGATCTTCTTACACGGCCGCAGAGGAGCTTTCAGTCCCACAGTCGGCAGTGAACGCCGCCAAAAACGCTCCACCAATCAGAGTTCCTCTCAATGCAGCTAGCTGTGCACATTTACATAGCTTAGCATCGGATACGGAGATCCGCCAAATGCCTGAGCAGCACGCACACACACACACACACAAACGCACACACACAGGTGTTCACCATACACAAGGAAATACATGTGACAAGGAAAATTTACCCTAAACGGACAAAGAAAGTGACCCAATTTGAGTTTGGGATCAACACACACACACACACACACACACACACACACACACACACACACACACAGAGAGAGAAAAATCACTCAACTCAGTGACTAACACAAATCACAGGGGCTTTGATCATCCAACAACAGCTACTTCAGCCCCTCACTACTATCGCCCCTGGTTACATATCCGCGCACACACACACACACACACACACACACACACACACACACAATTCAATAGCTACCCATGCTTTTTTTGGTGTGTGGCATGGCATGCTGTGCTGGCCGTCTTTGAAAGAGGCTCGTCAAAGTTTCAGAGAGATTCAAAGCAGCCTGTGCCTGTGCGTGTGTGTGTGTGTGTGTGTGTGTCCGTCCTACAGTCCATAAAAGATGAGAAACTTCAAAAGAGGTAAATTATACTCCAACATACAAAGTCACAACTCTACACACAAAAGCTGGGGATACAACGATACGACCAAAATAATCATGATACGATTTCAGTCACAGGATATAAACTCTATTTATACTGTTATTAAAACTTTGTTTTGTAATTAATTTAACTTGCTAGAAGCAGCTGATATTGTGTTCAAATGTTGTACTTAAAACTGTAAATCAGATATTAAATAAATCTTTCAGGTCGACACTTTTTCCTTTTTGAAACAAAAAAAATTTGTTTTAATCGATTATTTTATTAATCGAGCATGAACAAGTAATTTGTTTCTTCCCAAACCCCGCCCACACCCTTCCCCAACCCCTCAATCACCACTACCTAGAAAAAATAGCTATAAATAAAATAGTACATTAAACTACTTAGCCCACTTCAGATGCAGTATATCGTACACTACATCACCCTCTAAAGTACAAACAATGTGATGTATGGTAAGTCAAATAATAATAATAATAATACCAAGCCTAATGATCCATTTCCAAAAGTAGCTAATTTTGTGTTTATATGTTGCAATTAAAATTGTAAATCAAGTTAGAAAAAGCTCTTTGCCAGATTTTTTTTGCAGACTATACAGATTGTTAGCTACCACATTACACTGCTAGCCCCTCCCACAGTGTCAACAACCATACTTCCACCCTTCCCCCGAACCCCATTGATTACTACTAGTAAGATTAGCTCTAAATAGAATAGCGACCTGAATAAACGACTAACCGCAATAGTGGCGTAATGGTGGTTACATTTAAATTCCCGACCTTCCTTCCAGAGGTCCAACATCTCACCCACTGAGCTACCACTAAACAACTAAATATACTTTCTCCAAAGGGACGTTAACATATTTTCTGTCCCCATGACCCAATAGAAAATGCAGGACATATTTTGGGATGCGACGTTAGCCCCTTTCGGTTGAACATTGTAGTGTATTGTAGGTCGAATAATAATAATATCGCTACCAAGCCTACTGATCTGTTTTCAGAAGTTGCTGTGAGCTCAAAGCACTTGTCTGTAGGCCAAGACAAAATGAAACCAGGCCATGTGCAGGTTTTTTTTTTCTTTTTTAGGTTCCCAAATTGAGTCTGGAGCGCAAGCGCTTTCCCCGAATGCATCGTTTAAGCGCGGTCTTGTGAACCTGGCGGTGGTTTTGCAGGCTTGTGTGGACGGTGTGAGATTGTGCATAGTGGCCTGGTTCCAGTAACAGAGGGCACACAGCGAGCAGCCTCAGGAATGGCATTTAGGTCGAGGCTGGTATCAATTTCAGCCACAACAATCAAGCAGCGAAGTTCGCCGCGGGCTCCGGGCCGCTATTGAACACGTCCCCATCCATTTCCCCCCCGCACTAAAACCGCAGCCACAATAATCCACCCCAATAATCTCTCATGAACTGTTTTAGTTTCATTGGATCTAAAAAATAAATTACATAGCACAACATTGTCCAATAAATATTCATCAAACAAGAACTTTTTTGTTCCTTTTACATCACTGTAGTAATGGAATACGATTTCTGCTCAACATTTTTAACCCCCTTATAGATACATTCCTAAAACAAAGTTAGCTCTGATCAGTAGAGGCTCTAAGCAGATGTTCTCCTAAAAGCTCTCAGCAACCCTCGTCATGTCTTGTTAAAACTTATTATTTCAAAAGCACCAACCCTCGAGACCAAAAACTGTTCATCATCTTCATACATCTTCCTTCACAGAATCAACAGCTGTATGCTTTAAAAAAAAAAAAAAACAACAACAACAACAACAATGCTGTAAAAACCTCTAAGTCCCATGTGGAAAATCAAGCAATTGTGACCAGTGATTTATAAAAACACACTTTCAGGCTACGTCGACACTAACGTGGATATCTTTGAATATGGCGTTTGCGTCTATAAAAACAATCGTCGTCCACACAATTGCTTTAAAACGCTTCTCAAAAGTCGCCTGTTTGCACCGAAACGTCTGAAAACGCTCACGTCCCGGTACTGCGAGTGAAAAAAAAAGGCGCTTCAACCCACACCAGTTCCAGCATGGAATGTATTTACTTCTTACTCTTATGCGTCGTCATTTCAGAAAGCCTTTTTTTACGGTCCGTACTGCAGCGCAAAAGCAACTTTTTCTAATCGAGCCACTCTAAAGAGTGTTTTCAAAAAGCTAAATTTTTGTAGTTGCCACTGGCGTTACTCTTTAGGGACAAACACTTCAAGGACAATTATAAGGACCAAATGTATACATTCTTTTATTACTGCTTTATCGCTGTAAAGCTGCTTTGAGACAATGTCCACTGTTAAAAGCACTATACAAATGAAAATGAAATGAATTGAAGAATGCTATCTCTGTGTGGACAGGAGGCAGGAATGGAGAGAAAAATGCATATTAGTATACAAATATTAGGTTAGACATGGCCTTGGTGTCACCCATATGAGGATACAGTTCCTCTTTTGAGTCTGGTTCCTCAAAAGATTATGCCTTCTATAAAATAGTTTACATTTTAATTTAATTCGATTGAACCAATTGGAATGGAGAATTCTAAAGTGCTGTGGTAAAACAGGAAGCCGTGTGTGTGATGTGGGAACAGGATATTTGATACAAACTACTTCCTTTGAATAACAGGACTTTGCCAGATACAAGTGCCAACTCCTGAAATGACAAAACCGCAAAAGTCCCGAGACATGAACCGACCCATGGAAGCAGCCTTACATGCATCAAACGCTCGGCGAAACTCGGCAGTCGCTGGAAAGAGCTGCATGTCTTAAACACCGCCATGCTGAATTTCACAACACTTGTAAAACGTTAGGCTTAGTAGAGTAATAAATGAGCTATGCGCGTTCAGACTGGGGACGAGGCCGTAAAAAAAAAAATTACAGTTTCACGAGGATACATGACTACATCATTCACACCAGCAAGGCAGCGAGTGTGTCCAAGCCATGTAATAGAACCCCTCTGCCTGACCCCTCTCTAGATTTTGTCCTCCATCTACACTGAACAAACCCTCCCCTCTACGTCTCCCCCAATTCCAACCCAATGCCCATCACCCAGCTACCCCTGCTTTTTCGACCACATGGGAACGAGGAGGATTTCCTGGAATAACAAACTGTCCTGCCAGGAGAGCTAGGGGAATACTTGATCAAAGACAGCAGAAAGCCCCATGGGCTCTTGGCCACTTAGAGCAGCCATGGCCTCAACGTGCACTTTTAGGAGAGCTTTTAAACATGGCCGAGGGCTTTTAAATAAGCCCGAGAGCTCCGCGCTCCGCTGAACTTAGCTCAACGCCGTGCTGCTATGCTATCGGACAGCAGCTGCACATGGGCTTTTCAGGGTCCCTGCTGGCCTCCCATTGAAACCCCCCATTCAAAAAAAAAGTAAAATCCCTTAGGCAACCATTGCCATTTTATCTAAACATCTCTAAAGAGACATCTTTATAGATAACTGCAAGCTGAACAGTAAAAGTAGTGTATGTTTGATATCTGAATCAGGTTTTCTGTGTAAACTACGGAAGCGTAGACTTCAATAAATGTAATTGGAAAGTTTATATTTTTCATTAAGCTGGTTTATGAGGACATGTTTAAAATGATGTCCTGATCAGATTACACGTCAGTTAGCTAACTAGCAAATGATATGACAGCTACCAAACATGAAGATAAAGACTAGCACAGGTCACCTCTGTGAGATGAGAAGTTATTCACACATCGACTTTGTCATTTTATAGAGGTTTTAATTCAGTTTGCGAGGTAGAAGCTCAGTGTTTAAGGCTTTGGGTTACTGATCAGAAAGTTGGGGGTTTACAGCCAGGTATGGCCAAGCTGCCACTCTTGGGGCCCCTGAGCAAGGACCCTCTGTGCTCCAGGGGTGCACATCATGGCTGACCCTGCTTCTCTGACCCCAGCTTCCCAAAATCACTGGGATATTTCAAGAAAGAATTTCACTGTGGTGTAATGTACATGTGACAAATACCTTTCTTTTTTATTTTCTTTAGAACAATTGAGGGCTAAAGGGCCATGCAAAAGGACCCGTTGTTGGTTGACCCCATTGTTGGTCAGACTGTACAACCATGATGTAGGATCTCAGTTGTCAATGTCAAGTACGACAGTCAAAAACTGATGCCCACAAGATGCGTTCTTGGTAATGATAGCTAGCAACAAAAAACACCCCAAAATGTTTTTGTCTGTAGCGTTCATTTGGTTCATGACATGCCTTGATAATAAAAATGTTATACAAAAACTCCCTTCCCTGCATTATTCAATAAGTTTCTCTTCTTGCTGTACTGTAAGCCCATGTCTCCTTTAGCAAATTGTGCTCTTTCAACCAAAAGTGGCTGAGGCATGATCAGGATTTGAACCATTTTCTCGTACACCACTTGGGAAGCCATTTTCTCAGTGCTGTCTGTGATCCTTAATGAAGATAAGACTTAAATACACAGCAGTGAGCTTTTTCCTCACATCTTTTGTAGGGTTGTAGAGGTCAAGACATACTTAACGTCGAAGCACTGTGCATTTTAAGATGGACGCCCTTCCGCAGAGGAAGATCTCGTGGCAAATACACTGAACCCGATAAGCCCTCGATCATCAGCTGTGCCTTCTGGAAAGAACCTTGTGTATTATCTGGCTTTGAAAAGCGTGTGAGTAATGTCTTCTCTTTGACCCTTGCCCCCTTTTTTCAGCTGCTGCATACTTCCAGGACTAGCTCACTCGCGAGGACCGAGGGCATCGCTCGCAATAACATATCCTCAGATCACAGCGAGGGCAAGGCCTCGATCGGCTCCACTGCCAGTTTCCTTTTGGTGAGTGCTGTTTGAACTCTGTCCCACTATCCAAACATGAGATACCCACAGAGACTCCAGAGCTCGTCTGGTTTGTCTATCAGAATAGTGCAACAAACCCCAGATGGGACAACTGCCACTTGCCACATCTTTGCTTGCCAGGTCTATTTATCTTTCACACTTCTTTTATGTCTCAGCTTTTTTCACTCCTCTCTGCACAGAACTAGCATGTCAGGAACAATCTCTCACTCCGTCTCAATTTTGGTTCAAGGGCTTGGCCTTTTAAAAGTCTGAGCAGGAATGAGAGAGAAAGAAACAAAAAGAGAGAAAAGAGGAGGAGACAGAAAGGGAGGAGCTTTTTCTCCCCACGATTGCCTGTCTTCTAGTTTCCCAAGCACTGGAAATAACTTCAAAGGGGATAGCTGCCTTGAAGAGAGAGCAGAGAGAGGAGATAGAGTTTCAGAGTGGCAGCTGGAGAAGCCTTGCAGGTGGGGCCTGCTCTTACAGTGTAATATTATCTCAGAAAAAAGGAGCCTCGTCCCATTTTCAATGCAGGAGACTTCCTCTCTTTTGTCCCGTCGACAAAAAACGATGGAACCACTGTTGCAAAAGTTGTACCCCCGCCAGAAAGGGGAAAAAAAAAAAAAAAACCTGCAATTTGCTTGAAAAGGTAGATTAATTCAAGCCTCACACAAGTGGTGACATCATAGCCCATTAAGCAGCAACGTGAGAGTGGCGGCTGTGCTAAATGGGTAAAAAGACCACAGCCTGATCCGTGTGAAGCGTGAAGCATTTCAAGGACAGATTCAAACCCCCGCCACCACCCCCACCCCATCCACAGCGAGGAAATACTTCAGGATGGTTGGCATACGAATGGGACTAGAACCACTCCCCGCTTTACAAACTCGCCTATTAGCATCTCCCACAAAAACCGCCGCCGCATGCCATCCCCATAGATACCGCACAAACAAACAAGCGCTGCGATTTGGGTATTAGAAGGCATAGCTTGGAGCAGACACTTAATATCATGTAAATATTAAAATATGCAGCCGTGGGCCTGTGAAGTGATGGCTTCAGGCATGCGAGAACTTGGCACTGGGGACTCGATTAGCACGCAACGAGTGGAGATTTAAACCATCAATGGCGCGATGCGCTTCCCAAAAGGCCAGAGTGGTGTTCGTTTCGGCTTTCAGTCACTTCAAAGAGTGAAACTTGACTACTGTACAAAACAGATAATGAGAATAAAAAAAAACCGAATGATGCACCATTACTTCACCTGTTTGAGATTTTGCCATCTTGGCTCTTGTGGGAGTAATTCAATTTTTATTATATATAAAAATAAAAAATTTCTATATATTGGCTATGCATCTCCATAATTGAGGCCAATGCAATTCACATCTCGATACATAGCCAACGAGACAATACATTAAAAGATACATATGAAGCAGCTACTGATGCAACGCAATATGATCGCCCCCCTATTACAATGCGACCCCCCCCCAATTACAAGTGCGATCCGATTTCGATTTGATTCAACACAGTGCGATATAAAGCAATGTGAGGCGCATAATAAGTCAGTCACGTAGCATCAGCTTAGTGAAAGTGCAAAAATGTTTAAAACAATAATAGACAAATAACAACTTGTATCAGTTGCAAAAGTGTGTGCGTGTATATCATTATTTTTGAGTTCTCTCAGGAACTTAAGTAGCGGACCGCAAGTTTGTTTAGTCGCCACCTCGCATTGTGCGAATTTTATTAATATAATTAAACTTGAAAAGTCACAACGATGCCAAGAGCATAATAAAGAAACTACAGTTAACGCAGTGTCACTGTACTACTCGCTCTTTACTCTTAACATTCTGTAAAGCTGTTCTGAGACGCTGTCCACTGTGAAAAACGGCATAAAAATAAACGAGACTCGTACCGGAAATTAGATTTGTTTTGCGCATACATGAAAACGTTAAAAAATCCAAAGCGCAATCGATACTTTAGTATTTTGTATCCAGCTTAAATTTCTCTTAAAAGAAAAAATCCTGATAATTTCACATATTGAGGGAGTAAATGAATGAATGATAGAAGGAAAAAAGACATTTGTTAAACATGTGGAAATAAGTAGAAATATTTATATATAAAATTTCATATTTAATGTAAAAACATTTGTCTAAATCTGTGTTACCCAAATGGGGTCTAACAAATATAAACTATTAAATAAATTTTTTTCATTTTAATCAATTTAATTTTTCACAATTTATTTGATCACTCAATGTAATCAATAAAATAAAAGTGTATTGCATTAATTTGATTTATACGATAATTTTTTTATCAAATATTATAAAATTTGATTTTATATATTATTTAACCAAGCAAGCCTTTTATTTCAAATTGTAAAAAAAAAAAAAAAAAAGTAAACTGATGTTGCTCACAAATGATAAACTGCGTTAATAAAAAAAAAAACCCAAGCAATTTTGTGGTGATTTAAAAAATTTTTTAAATCATAATATGTTTGTTAAAAAAATAAATATAATAAATATAAAAAAAGTTTGTAACTTTATTACAAAAATACATAAACTCCAGGCCTGGGTAAGATTATCAGGTATATCCAAAAGCATTTTTGAGCTCAGCTATAATTATCCATGACATAACTACTGTTTTGTAATAGCGCAACTGCAGCTTGATTAAGAGCTAGCCAAGGGAAACGCTTTAGAACTTTGCCGTGCACTTTAACATGGCATGCATCGCTCACTTACTGCAAAATAAAACCGGTACCCGGTCGTAAACACGGCGTGATTTATGCCGAAGGAAGGTACATGAACAGGTCAGGAGATCTCTCTAGGACCATTCCTAAACTTGGGGACGGGGCCAGATCCTAACTGAGCCGGACTAGAGTCATTGACACCTAGCCTAGATGAAGGCTTTGAAGTTCTGCTCAGGCTTTGAAGGTTGCGGCAGAGGCAAATGTCTGCGCCGGGCTTTTGGAAAACCCCCAAGTTGTGGAATGCAGAACAAGCCACTGCTCAGCCTGCTGGAATGCGATTAAAGCACTGAAACACACCGGAGCTTCCGCAGCTAGAGACGACGAAACGAAGACTGCCATTGAGGCCCACCAAGGCACCAAGTATTAGGAGAGGCAAAGCAAAATGAGATAACACACTGGGGAAATAGACTAAAAAGACTCTAAAAAAAGATCGTCTACAACCATAAAAGTGAAAGATGAGGTTGAACTTGCTAAGAATATGAAATGATTTTGTAGTCAAGGCAGGTCTTGGCAAGCAATAAAAGACAAGAATGGCTAATGTCATTGCTAAAGCTAAGGAATTTTTTTTCCACACTCTAGGCATTGTGGTCTAACGCTTAATACTAATACCTACAAACAATCCATTCTGCTCAGGAAAAACAAATCTACGTCCCCCGACCCCCGACCTTCCCAACCACCCACACGGACATGCTGACCTGCAACAACTTTGTCCTCTCACATATGCCTTACGTCTTGTTTGGCAGGCGTCTACAAAGGCTGAGTAAAGCCGAGTATGAGTGGAATTATCCTGCAGGCCTTACGGGTATGATTGGGAGGACTCCAGCTCAAAAAGGTCAACACCATTCCGTCTATTCCCGCCACACTACTCTTCACCATCACCTCAGACAGAATGTCCTTCTGCTGGACGAGCAACAGGAACTACAAACCCCCAATGGGTCGAAGGAGCAATCGTGGCCATGACAAACAAGCGATGAAGTAAAGGCTTCATCAGTGATGACAATTCGTTGATAAAATAGCCAAGATTTTATTCGACTGCTAGAGTTTGCAAAGGAAAGGTCGCCGTTTGCTGCAAATTCCCAAATTATTTTTATTTCAATTCTGTTTAATGTCTTACAGCTGACGATGGCTGCTTTGCAAACGCTTGCAATTTCCAGGAGTCCTCCCCAAGACTTCAATTTACAGTCTACATGAGTTTAGCATTGATTTCCCAGTACTTAAAACACATTTAGGTGCACCTACTCCACTTGTTTAATAGAAGTGGCAGCTCAGAAGCTAAGGCATTGAATAGAAGATCGGGGGTTCCACCCCAGGTATCGCCAAGCTGTGACTCTTGGGCCCTTAAACAAGGCCCTTAAGCCCTCTGTGCTCCAGGGAAACCGTATCAATGGCTGACCGCCCTGTGCTCTGACCCTTTCGCTGAGATATGTGAAGAAAGGATTTCACCGTGCTGTAAAGTATAAAGCTTCTTTCCTAATGAATGCATATGGAATACGCCCAGTCAAGTAGTGTAAATGGAGTGAACGCAATTTTCCACACAACCTTTGAGAAAAGCTGAGACTTGAAACATTTTCAAGCATGTTTCATCTCTGCAAAATCATTACATATTTAGTATTTGTGTATCTAGTACTTGCAGGCAGTCACAGAGGGCTTCACAGCAGAACGGAGCAATAGACACTACCATAATGTATAAACGTTACAATATATATGTATGTAGCAGTGGGCACGTGGATCTTTGTGTGAAAGATTTCTGCGATTTCGAAAAGTGTGCATTAATCATCAAATTAAGGCCTGAGAAATGAAGCAGAGAGTTAGCGTAAATTGGAATATGGCATTTTTGGACACCACTTTGTCGCTGTTATTTCGGCTTCCTTCTCGAGTCATTGTTTAGTCACAGTTCAACAGGTGGAAATAAAACTTGTAGCAGTCGTGCGGCCGTGCTGTCATTCTTGTCGAAGCCCAGAGGACTGTAAATCTCCAAATTCAACACTGTGAGAAGATTCACTCTCTCGAATTTCAGTGTTTTTACAACCAACTGAATCCGAGGTCCCAGGAGAAACACTTGTCAAAATATCCACCCGTTCACCGACAACCTCACACATGCACGAGCTGAAAGCCCTCAACCTCCTCCTTCTCCTCCCTCCCCCCTGTATGTCTAACAGTTGGCTCAGCTGTGAAAAGCTTAGCTGAAACAGAGCAGGTCGAGGTCATGCAGCCACTTATCCACCAAGGGATCTCAACGACTCTGGTCTCTATGCCAAGACTACGTGTCAATCAAAAAAATCACAAGTCCATCATCAGACGCCAGACATGAACGGTGGGTGGAGGACCTTTCAACCAATCGTAGCTGGAACCGCTTAAATGTTATCGTCTTCCTCAGAAGTCACACAGTCTCGGGTTACAGAGATAAACCTGGGTTGAATGATAGCGTTTAAGAATCTGCAGCCATGGAACAAATAAAAATCACACTAAGGTTATGGAGGAATACAGCACCCCCATCCCCCATGCCTTTCTCCAAGCTGGATTAGCAGGCTAGCAAAAACAAGAGTACACATGAGTCTCAGGATTGAGACAGCCTTCATGTTATTTGGATCTGGTTTCATCAAGCTCATTGATGTACTGGTAAGGTGGGAACTATAATACGGGGTTGGGGAATGTTTACCACAAATGACAAGTTGATGAATCTTGACAAGTTTTTAAATCGAATCGCATGTCCATAACGACTCCCGTCTACATCTGCAATTGTTTACAAAAAAGATCTGGCAACCCCTGTCAAATGATCCAGGAATTTCTAGGCAAGACATTGTTACTCCATCGAGATGGAGGTGCACTAAATCTGAAGCAAGGAAGCCCCCACCACCTTCAGCCTTAGGCTCTCGATTCTTTTCCCTCTTGTTTTGAATAAGCGAGCGATCACCTTTCGTGAGGAACTAAAGAAAAAAAAAACTTTGCTCCAGGAATTACACGACTCAATGGGCTGATCATATTCTGGAGGAAATGGGAATGTGAATAAACAAAGCAAGGCTATTTCCTGGAGCAGGGCAAGGAAAGGCAGGGAGCTGGTCGGAGCGGTCCAGGTCTCTGGTTATATTCCTTGAGGGAGGACCTTGGCCGCCATGCGCAGGAGAGCCGGAAGCTATTTGGAACAACTTCAAAAAAACGGGAAATCGCTGTTTTCGTGCCATGGCTGGAAGAGGAAAAAGCCGAGACATATCGATTCGCTTCTCGTCTTGCACGAGAAAAGTAGAAACACAGGAGGAGGGTTTGTCAAAAATTGCACCATTTTTGACAAACTCTCCTCCTGTGTTTCTACTATGAGTTCAATAGGAAAAAAATTATACCAACCAAAATAAATAGACTCCAAGCACTTTTGTACGTCGCTCTGGATAAGGGTGTCTGATAAATGCCACAAATGTAAATGTAAATAAATAAATAAAAATAATAAACACACCAAAAGAGGACTGACTGGGTGTATTTGAAAGTCAGATCAACAATAAGCTCCAAATCAACAATTAGAGTGAGTTGAGATGGAGCTCAAAATCGGACTCTGATCTTGTCTAACATGGTCAAAAATCCAAACTCCAGAAAAAAAAAACAAGAAACATCAACATCAGAGTGGCAATGGGTATTTTTTTACCACAATAACATCTTTAAATGTGACCTCGGTACGACCAGGTATAAAATACAGCAAAAAAATTAATCTGTTATGTTGTAAAATGTTATGTTTCTACTTTATCTACTTCTATTTTTCATTTTTTTTTATATTCCAGCTGACACTTTGACAACTTGATTCTTTATTCATTCCATTTCTCTCACAGATCAGAGTAAATGTGCCAAATAAAATGAGAATCGATTTTGAAGACATTATTTAAACCATTTTCATATCGCTAAAACTATTATAGTGTGACATACGAGCCATTCCTATGCCATGCTCCTCCGAAGTCATTTCAAGAAGCGATGCATCTATTAAAATCATCTCTCTCAAACTGAGCGTTTCAACCTTTTGATCCGCTGAGAATTTTTCTATAAACCACAACACTCGAGTCTTCCCCCTAGACGAGCATCAGGTCTGACAGCAGTAATACCAATTTTCCTTCACACAAAAGAAAAGAGTGAGGGGGGCTTTGAAAAAGATTAACTCTTAGGGGGCCAAGCACCGTTTGCGTTGGGCATTCCCTCGACCCCCCCTTCACCTCCACGAGGTCTCATTCTAGAGCTAAGTATGCCTTTGATACTCGACTAGAAGCTGGAGGAGTTACAGGTCTCTTTTGTGGGGTTGTGCGGCACTGGGAAAGAGGGAGGATCATGTCTGAGGGAGCCAAGCCTGAAACTTTGCATCTCTTTTCTCTTTCAAAAGCCCCGCCCCTTTCCAGACACACCCCTCTCTCGCTATTTGTTTGCCCCCAACCCCCAATTCAAACAACCCAAAATGAAATCAGAAACTTTACATTTAAAAGAAAAAAGGAAAATGTTTAGGATAAACATCTGGAATGAATGAATATCTATTTCTGTTAAACAACGCAAAGATGATGCATGCTTGGAAACAACAACAACAACAACAAAAAAAAAAAAAAAAAAGAAAGAACGTGAGAGGGAGCAATGGAGACAAAAGAAGAAAAAAAGAGGGAGAGGTTCAACTCCCCTGGGAGCTTTTCTTAAAGCCATTACATCAGCCTTCTTTTGCTTCATGGATCCAAAGAGCTGAATTTTTTTTTTGATAACCAGAACATGACGTAAACAGGCTCCCGGTTGATGCTTCGCTTTATGGATGTCGTCTCTGTGCTGACTCGCTGGCTAAGAAACAACCTAGGTTCAAATATTGTTAAAGGAAAAGTAGAGATGAAACCCTATTTAATGGTTGCCAAATCCCAGAAATTAGCTGTTTGAGGGCAAACACGTGCATGCTTCTCCTTCTGCTTCATCGTTTCAAACTGTTCACTTGCACAATGTCATCATGGTACAGCTGAAAAGCTTTGGAGCAGATCTTAGTCATACCACATGGGAGCTGTTACTTTTCTGTCCAAGATCATAAATACTGTACGCTGGCTTCTGTATCATCCCTGAAGTGTCCCTAGTGAAGTAGTAAAGCTTTGGTATTTACAACAAAACGTCGTGCGATTAGTGAAAAGCGAAAATGCAATTTGTCCGAGAGTAATAAAGCTGTTCTGGAGGCGTTACTCCATTTCAAGGCTTTCATTTCGTTTGTGTTGGAAGTTTGAAGGCAGCACTGATGGGGTCCTTGTTGAATTAAATACAATACATAAATGAGTCAGTAAGCCAGAGAAGTCGTCAGTAAATCAGTCAAAAAATAAATCCACCACTTAATTATTGAGTCAGAATGTCAATATGTAACCAAGTCAGTAGGTCTGAAAGTCAGTAGTAAAATCAATTAGTATGTCAATAATCAAGTCAGTAGGAATAAAATTAAGTCAGGATTAAAATCAAAAAGACCCATAGGTCATCAATCAAGTCAGTAGGGCAGTCATTACGTCGGTAAGAATGTAAGGAAGTCAGTAATACAATAAATAACAATAGGTCAATAATTAAGTCTGGAGTAGTGATAAAAGTAATAATAACTGACCTGTGGTCATTGAATTTTAGTTAGTCTGTTATTCAATTTCTAATAAAACTAATAAACATAAGTCAGTAGGAATGTAAATTTTTAACTGAATATATCTATAATATCAAGATAACTAATGGTCAGTAATTAAGTCATTAGATCAATAATACAATCAATATAACTCTCGGCGGTCAGTCATTAAGTCTGTAGGCCAGTAATTAATTTGGTCAATAATTCAGTAATAATTACTGACCTATAGGCATATAAATTTTAAGTCAAAAGGTCTGCAATTGTTAAATAAAATGTATAACTATAGGTCCTTCATTATGTCAGTAGACCAGTAATTAAGACAGTGGGTCTGTATGCTAGAAATAAAATCAATACAATTAATGGCCTGGAAATAAGTCTGAAAATCAGTAAGCAATTAAACCAATATAACCATCCAAGGCTGTAACCAAAACCATAAGTCAGTATTTCGTTGAATACATTATTAATTAACCAATTCAGAAACTTGTCAATAATCAATGTCAGTAGGTCAGTAAATCAATCATTCAATCATCATAATGTTAATAAGCTCATAGGTCAGTATTTTGGACAGCAAACAAGTCAGTAGGTCAGTAAAACGGTACCATATCTATAAGTCCATAGGTCACTAATTAAGTGAGTAATCCATCAAGTCTATAAATGAGCGTGTCAGTCAGTCCGTGGGACAGTCGGTAAATTAATGAGCGAGTAACTGGGAAATCAATTCCACAAGTCTATGGACGTGTAACTCGGTAAAGAACTCAGTCAGGTGATGTATGAATAAATACATAAAAGCCCACATTTCTGCTTCGACTTGGCAGCATTTGAAAATGTAGAAATTGAACGCTGATGTTCAGATGTAAGAAAGTTAATATAAAAGACAACAGATTCACAAAGCAAATTATTTAGGACAGATTTTTGAAAATGAGCAACCTCACACCAGTACAGAGATTCAGTTCTACCTGAAGATAACACCAGATCATCATCATCAGTGGGACTGAAGCTCGAGAGACAACCACCACCTCACACTTTGCTCTCGTACCACAAAACCTTGTCACATGTTACTTCTCTGAAGCCAAAGCAAGACGTCAAACATTACATGGGACAACGTGATCGCGTTCCTTACACATTAAAAAAGGTCTCAAAGAAAGCGAGATCAATAAACGAGAAAGAACCATGAAGATGGATTTGGACTGTAATTCATATAAACAGTCTGCTTCAAGTACTTAGGACCACAGTCACCAAGTTCTGCGTCCATCAGTGAACACATGGCAGCTCAATTATTGTTGAGATTATCATGAAAGGACATTTGGTGTCACCAGGATGAGCATGAAATCCTTAAATCAAGGCGCCTCATGAAGTCTCAGGGAGTTTTTCCCTTTCCACTGTTACTACTGCCTCACTCATTAGGGATACATTATTAGGGACCAAGTCATGGTGCTACAATTTATTCTGGTAAATGATATATACCTGTAGAGCTGATTTGGGATATTTACCATTGTTAAAAGTGAACTACAAATCAAACCGAATTAGGAATCAGTTGATAGAATGAATATCGTCTGCAAAGCTGTTTTTTCACATTCAATGCATATATTATATCAAATCAACATTTTTTTTTTTAAATACCCCCAAACACAAGCATGTTGTGTTTCAATGTTAAGAAATGGTTTTATCTTAAAAAAAAATTATACATATAATATTTAAAAAGTAGCTATAAGAAAATATATATTTAAGAAAACAAATGAAAAACAGATAACCATTTCCTCCAGAAGACAAAAAATAAATAAATAAATAAAATACTTATTTGCGGCTTTGCAAATATTGCATCACAGACAGGCATGTTAATAGAGCTATACTGAAATGAACACAGCGAGAGAGAGAGAAAGAGAGAGAGAGAGAGCGCTCCAGGGTATAGTGTGAATAGTGAATGTACAGCGGTGTTGCTAGGAGAAGTGAAGCCACGCTACAAAATATTTTCCACACTGAGAGGATAAACTCATCGGGGAAACCCTGAACTCACACCGAGCACAATAACCAACAAAGAGAAGAAAAGCACTGAAAGAGTGCGGATGTGAAAAAAGGGGAGGAACTTGCTCAATTATAAAAGGAGGCCACGATTTTCACGTAGGAAGCATTAACGTTCCTAAAAAAAACATCACCTTTTTCAGCTAATTATTGAGTACAACATATTCTGTATATTACTGAGAGGGGAAATTTTAAAGTCATATTACAGCCCCCCCCCCCCCCCCCCCCCCCCCCCCCCCCCCAAAAAAAATAAATAAATAAATAAAGTAAAATTAAAAATTGATTTCATTTTTAACTATAGAGATATTTTCAAACATCAATGACGATCCACTTTTCCTGTAATTTTTTCCCCCACACGTTACACACACCCCCCCAAACTACCTTAATTCACCGCACTAATAAATAGTAAAGTTAGAAGGTGGGTGGAGCTAGATGTCTAAAGCTAGGTGTTGCATTTCAGGCTAAAATGGCTTTAAATGATCGGTGTGTGTGTGTGTGTGTGTGTGTGTGTGTGTGTTTATAAAAGATTTGTACAAAATGTTACGCACAAACTACTCATAACAAAACCATTAAACAGGAAAAGTAGTTAAAAGGAAAAAGTAGCGCTCACACACACACACACACACACTAGCGAGACAGCTCCATCTCTTCGACACTGTGAAGAAGAAAAAAAAAACCCAGGACGTGAGGGCCTGAGTGAATTCCAGCCAACATTTGTTTAGCAGTGAAGTGAACGAGAAACACAAACGGCGTATTGTTCAGGCCCTGCAGAGGGACGACTCCTTCCACAAACAGCCAAACAGGAGGGAGTCGTGCAGAGAGTCTGAGAGAAACACTCACACAAAGCGTTAAACATCAATCCCCCCAACCACACACACACACACACACACACACACACACACACTCTCTCTACACCTTTCTAAAGGCAATTTAATAGTCGATCATTTCTAGAAACGATTCTGAATCACTGTTGTCTGTTCTTGCAGCCTGACTAGCAAAATTAGCTCATTACAACGTTTAACTTGTGCACTTTATCTCTCTAAACCACACACACACACACACACGCGCACAGGCACACAGTAATTACACCTTTAGGTTAGCAAAAAAATAAAAAAACAGGTTGACTCACACTATTACTCTAGGATTTGTTGCCTCTTTAAAAGGAACCATTTGCCCCCGAACAAAGCCATTAGCTAAATTTTACACTAGCTAACAAGCTAGCATGGGGGGAAAAAAAGTGAAAAAAAGCCGACTCATAGCAGAGAAAAAGCCAAACAAATTTGCTGTACGAGTTGTAGTAAAAATAAATAAATAAATAAAAATTTATAAAACACCAATTAAAAAAAAAAAGGGGGGGGGGGCAGTTAGTTTTTTGGCACCATTAAAAAGACTATGATTTTGTCGATAGCGGCACTTCCTGAGGCGTTTTATTCCTCTCATCATTCTGGCAATCTGCCATAGATTACAACCACGTCGTTAAACGGGTTCTTTTTATCCGTTTAGAGTTGCATTTCTCGTCCAAGTCTTCTTTTTTTTTTTTTGCTTGTGTGGCTGTTAGCGCTCGTGTTCGCAGCAGCCTTTTTCTCTCCGTCTCTCTCTCTGTCTCTCTCTCTGTCTCTCTCTCTGTCTCTCTCTCTGTCTCTCTCTCTGTCTCTCTCTCTGTCTCTCTCTCTGTCTGTCTGTCTGTCTGTCTTAAAAACAATAAATAAAATCCTCAACAAGAATTTACAGGATTTTCTTTAGACTGTTACAGCGATGACACTGGAGACTCCTTCCAAAACACCCGAACCGCTGTCCGAGCTGCTGGTACTGAAAATTAATCAATTTCTGACCAATCAGAAGCCTTTTGGACACACACACACACACACACACACACACACACACACACACACACACACACACACACACACACACACACACAACGTCGATCGGTGGTTTCATGATCCGTACAGTTTACACAACGCTCCACAAGCGTGAGCCGGAGGAGAACAGAGCGTCTTTTGTGGCCGCCCTCATCCCTCACTCCTTTCTTTCACCTTCATAATCCTGAGCTCTCCATCATCACCCCTACAGAGGAGTCTATTCACGTCCTTCCAGACAGAGTGGACGCGGCCATCCCAGGCATCCCTGGCACGCTGATGTTCCCCGCTGATATCACCTTCAGATCCTTCACGCTTCAGCCTCTCTCCCTCTTTCTTAGTCTCCTTTCTTTCTTTTTTTTCCCTCGCTCTCAAAAAACATGATTCATTTTCTGTCTCATTTTTGCTTCCCCCCCCCTCTTCAACCACAAGCCTGAAATCTTGCTTTTCTTTTCTTAATCTGACTTGATCATGTTAATTCCACCCCCCCTTTTTTTTTTTTTTCTACTTTCATGATTTGTTT
>MU563244.1:11585568-11609633 GCA_024362625.1 Silurus asotus
TGTTGCCACCCCCCCCCCCCCCCCCCCCCCCCTCCTTTAAATCCTCAATTCTTTCCTTGTTTCTTTTTTTCCCCACTTGTTCTTTTTAGGGGTGAAGCACAAATTCTCAATTCTTTCAACATCAAAACTTTGAGTTTTAAAATGTATTCTTCAAATGCTGATCATCGATTCTTTTCCATTTTTCATATTTGATCCTCAATTCCCCCAATAATTCCAGAGCAATTCCAGTTCTTCGCACTCCAGAGCCTCAAATTATTCCTTTATTCTTTTTCACCTTTTTGTCAGAACCGCAGTTCAGGTTTTATTCCAGCGTTTTCGTTTTTCCTCCAGCTGAGCAAGTCTGATGCTTCTACTCCACTTCCTTCAGTTCCAGAGTCTTGAGTATTTGAATCTCTGTGCTTCAAATTATCCTCCTTTTAATTTCTGATCCTCAATTCTTCTTGCTTTTGAGGCTCACCTATTTCTTCCTTCCCTGTCTCACAGCTTTTGGCTCCATTTATTTCCTCCTTTTGTCAAATACATTTTCATTTGAATCTCAGAGCCTCAGTTTCTCCCTCTGCCCCCCCCCCCTATTCCAAGGGGTCTCCTTGTTCTCCTCCGAGAGAAGGGAAAATTTCATGCTACCACATCCAAAGAGGTCTTGTAAAATTGTGTGCCTTGGACTTTTTGCGGAGACAATTTGAGGGACGTCAGGTGTCCCAATACTCTTGGAAATAAAGTGTGAATCCAACCATCATTTCAATTTAATGACATTACCTTTGTCTGATTTCTATGAACTGCTTTCTGAAAAGTCCACTATAAGACAAATAAAATCCACATACAACTGAATCACAGCATGACCCAAATGAACCCCTTTATCCCCTCCGTCAGGATTCAGGCAGAGGCGAGTTGAGGAAGGGCGTGTGTGCAGTTTATCGCCGCTCCGGGGCTCAAGATCAACATTTGGGGCCGATTTCCAGTCACCCGGTTGGCGTGGACTTCTCAACGAAGATTAATTCTCAATTTGGTGACTAACTTTTTTTTTTTTAACAGTAAAGTATTTGCTCTTTTCATCTCTGTACTCGTTTATCGAAGAGCCATCTCCAGCATGTCAAGAGAAGGACATGCCATTCGTTCTCACCGTCGCGAGCGCTCGAGCCGGGCACAGAGGCCTCCGCCAGGCTTTGATGTGCCGCCTGTGCAGCTGCTGATAGTATCAGAGCTCGCCATTACTCTCTGTGTGTGTGTGTGTGTGTGTCCGTGTGTGTGTAAGAATGCGTTCGGATATGATAAGGAACCTGATGAAGGAAGCGTAAGCAACAAAAGTATTGAACAAACAAAAAGGTAAGAAAGCGAAGGAATGAATGTGAATAAAAACTAATGAGAAACAAAAAAAAAAGGGGGGGGGAAAAAAAAAAAAAAAGGGGGAGAAAAAGAAAAAATGTTGATCTGAATGGAAAGTTTGGTGTAAAGCAGCTGTTTGGAAACATCCTACACAAGGAGGAATAAACATGACTGACTGATATACAGTAGGTATCTTTGGTCAGATGTCAATCCTCCCCCCCAGCCCCCCCTTTTTTTTTCTTTTTTTTTTTTTTTACAGCCTCAATTCTTACCTGGGGTGAAGAAAAGAGTGCAGGCAGGGTTGAGTGGGTGGAGAACAGTGATAGCAGGAGTTTCTGTAATAGTGAAAGGGAATGTTTTAGGACTGTGGTGAGACCTGAGATGTTGTATGGTTTAGAGACAGTGGCAGCGCTGGAGGTAGCAGAGCTGAAGATGTTAAGATGTTCGTTGGGAGTGATGACGATGGACAGGATTAGAAATAAGTTTATTAGAGGGACAGCGCATGTAGGACGTTTTGGAGACGAGGTGAGGTGGTGAAATTGGGATGGTTTGGACAAGTGCAGAGGAGGGACATGGGGTATATCAGTAGGATGATGCTGAGGATGGAGCCACCAGGAAGAAGGAAGGCTAAGGAGGAGGTTTATGGATGTGGTGAGGGAAGACATGCAGGTAGTCAGAAAGACAATGAAAAAGTTGTAACTGTAACTTCATATGATTTTTCTCTTTTTGTCAGAACCTCATTCTGTTTTGTTTTTCATATCTCCATCTGGATTTCTTTCTTCTTTATTTTTCTCTCCAGATTAGTCCATGTGGATAATATATTTATTTTTTTCACAGCTATAAACTACATTTCCTCTCTTGTTCCATGTCTCCTTCTCACTTCCTGATCTCAAACCTAAACTCAGTGACAGACACAAACATTTTTTGTATTTGGGAATCTGACGTGTGTGTGTGTGTGTGTGTGTGTCAGTCACACATGAAACCTCTGAACAAACTGCAGGTGTGTATTTACGTCTTTACTCTTTCCTGCGTCTTTAATTATTCCACCTGTGTGGTCTCCACTCTGGACGGTGAAAGAAAACACACCTCTGATCCTCCTGAAATCGGAACCCGACCTCTAAAAGCAGCCAAAAGAGGGGATGAAAAAAAAAAAAAAAAAAACAACTATAGAGGGATAAAGAAAAGGAGACGAGGATGAGGAGGAGAGAAGAAAAGAAAGAAAGGGGGGAAAAAAAAAAAACAGAGGGACGGAAAAGAAAGACAGATCTCTCTCTCTCTCTCTCTCTCTCTCTTTGTGTTTCTCCTTTTCTCTCCATGTCTCTATCTTTTACTCAATGCATCTCCCTCTCTGTCTCCCTTTCTTCTCTATGTCTCTCCCTCTGTCTACAAATGTGAGGAAGACTAGATTTGTTGCAAAAGGAATAATATCTATAAAAATAGACCTATTTTCAGGATGGAGGGAGAAAAAGAGATTAGATAAGAGAGTGGGAATGAGGGATAAGATGGGGAAGAAAGATATTAGATAGAGAGAATGGGAATTAGGGACAAGACAGAGGGAGCAATAGATACATGAATTAAGACAAAGATAAAGAAGTCAAATTAAAGAGAATAAAGGAAACAAAACAGAATTTACGGTAAAATAATAAACTGTACATCGAAAGGATTCAGAAGGGATCAGCGTCCGAGTCGATGATTAACGTTCGCCATATTGGCTGCTTCTCCTGCCTCACTCACTCTCTCACACACACACACACGATTAATGACACACCAAAGTCGAAATTCGAAAGAAGCAGTAAACGAAGTCTTGAGGGAGAACCGAACTCTCGCTTATCCTTCAGCACCAGGTTTCATCCATCAAACACTGAGAGCTTATTCCTCGTCCTTGTCCCTCAGGTCTCTTCGGCTAATACAGAGCACAGAGACATAAAACGTTCGTGCAAGATAGATCGGGACAAAGTGTGTGTATGTGTGTGTGTGTGTGTGTGTGTGTGTGTGAGAGAGAGGGAATGAGAAAGAAAAATGTGGCCCATATCGGCATTTAAACGAAAGCAGCACTGAAGGCCATAATGGGGATTAGTTATGAACAAGAGACAAAAATGAGGACGCTTCCCATTTCCCTGTACACCGACTCGCTACTTTATTAGGGCTATAATTGCTCAGTTTTGATTGGTCAGAAACTGTGGAAGCATTTTCTAGAACACTGCAGTTTCAGATCGCAGATTTGCATCCATGCACTCGTTCTAATACATTAGCATTTCTATAGTAACGGATTATTCAACGGGGACGTGGTTTATTTAGGGATGTGTACGTGTGCGTATTGTTTTGTGGGAAGAGTTTGTGTTTTAAAAGAGGTGGTGAGGACCGAGGGGTTTATAAATTGGTGTCTCAACTTGAGAAAGACAGTGAGAGTGAAAGACAAGAAGGAAGTGAGAGAGTGGCTCAGACAAACAGTGAAAACAAGAGAGAAATAGATATTGAAAGACAGGAAGGAGGAGAGAAAGAGAGAGACAAAGAGACTGATGGGAAGTGGAAGACATACAGAGAGGGAATGAGAGACTGAAAGATGCTTACGCTTTCAGCCTTTTTAGCAAACGAAATCAAATCCGTGTTTTTCCCCAAATCTAACGTCTCAAACAACACTCCCACAAACCCGACAGCACCCCTAGCGAGCGAATGCCACAAACACGTGTACAGATAGGCATGTACTTGGGCGCACGTGCGAGGTGTGATAACGTGATGAGGATAATCCTGAGCAAATGAGGAACTCAAATGCATCCAGGTTTTAGCCAGAAGCTCATAATTACTGACAATTAATTCTTTTATTCTAGAGAATAATCATATAATGATATGCGAGATTAATTAGACGGACCCAGCCTTGCATTCCATTTGACAATAGGTAGTGTGTGTGTGTGTGTGTGTGTGTGTGTGTGTGTAAACAATCAGAAAAAAACATGCGACATGACTGTATTATCGGCGCATGCCTGGCAGCTCACGGCCGCTCGAATGAGAATAAATACTCCGACCTCGGCGAGTGTAGACACTGAGATAAAAGATGCTACTGCACAGAGACAGTGATGGAGGTTAAAAAAAAAAAAAAACGAATATGAGCAAGTGCATATGTAAGAAGGAGAGAAAAGAAGGGGGAAGAGAGCATGAGCGAGGGAAAGGGAGGAGGAAAGAAGAGAATTTTAAGCGAATACGAGTTATAAAAAGGTCTACATGCGAGTTATGGATTTGTCCGTCAGTCAGCACATTCCTGTCAATAACAAAGCAGCTGTAATGTCCTAAAAGACGAGGAATTGACTGTCTCTGAACACAACACTTTTCATACAAAGAGTGAGAGACAGACAGACTGGGGCAGAGAGAGAGAGAGACAAAGACAGACAAAAAGAGACTCTGTGTGTCTCTGTGTCGCCCTAAGACTCACAGTTTGAGAAAATGAGACGTACATTTATGAAAACGAGACAAGATCAATACAATATGACAGAAAGAACGAAGAGTGATAAAACAGACGGCTGTTTATACAGAAAGAGAGAAACTGACTGATAGACACCTAAAAACAAAGACAACCGCTGATATGGACTGGATACAGAAAAACCTGCACACAGAATGAAAGATAGACTGATGGAAACAGAAGGAAAAAAGAAAAAAAAAAATCGAAGGGAAGGAGTAATACAGATGCTAATCTGTGAACAAGCGTTTTGTATGAGCGCTTAATTAGCCAGAAATCAGGCCTGTTTAAAAAGCTTACCAGCGACTAAATATGGCAAGACGGTATAGAGAAATTGTGGTGTTCGAGATATTTTTGATTGAATCCGATGCTTCCAGTCAAACAAATCATTTCGACATTAGCAAACCTGAACATCTTAATGGGCTATTAGTACACGGCTAAACAGGGCCCTCACCATTTTCGACTCCTCGTTATAAAGAAAACAAGCGGGAAATATTTTACGTAACGATTCACTTAGCGATTACCGGTGCTGTCAGAACCCTGTTGCTAGGCAACCGAGAGACACGGATCCCTCTGTGTTTTAAAGCCCTATACACGCGTACGTATTTTCACCGCATTACCACATTTATGGACAACGAGAAGGTCTGGCGATCCCGAAATCAAACCCATATGATCTAGAAAGACAACTTTTACCTCAGAAACGTTGATAATTTGCCAACAAAAAAGCTACTAAAATAAGAAAATGGAGAAAAAGACCCTAGAGTGATCCGTAATGCTAATTTGAAACTGCAACTGGAATTAGCATTGATCGATAACTTTTTTCACAACGGTCATGGTTTTAAAGCGCCGAGATGTGAAAAATGTGTGTCTGATGTCACACAAGGCATAGCAGTGACCAGGTCCGATGTAATATTAGTGTAAACGCGACCGTCAGACGGCGGGAAGGAGAAATACGACGGCAATCAAAGCGCAAAGAAAAAACAATTTAATCTGTTTTCTCCCAATGGAGGAGGGAGACGGGGAAAACACACACACACACACACACACACACACAGCCTTAAATGACTTTGGCAAGAATATGAAAGGCTCAACATACAGCTGTTGCCACGAAGCGGGAAAAAGCCCAGACAGGAGGCTTTTCAACGTTTTCGCCTCGCTCTCTCCTCAGAGCAACCTTCCGTCCAACCAAACACTCATTACGCTCTTAATTTAGCACCAGGAACTCAAGCAAACGTTGAGGAGTCTCATAAGTCTGGCTTTACCTTGGCCTCCGCTATATGTTACACACATATAATTACATTTTTTCAAAACACGCTAATGGTTTAACCTTCAGACTTGGGAACAAACGAATACGCTTATACGAATACACGCTTACGTGTAATGGACATCTTTTCAAATTTGCACTGACTGTCGAATCTTTTTTTTTCCCCTTCACGCTCCAAAAACCACAGCTATTCACTATATAGTGCGGCGGGCCGTTTAGTGTCGTAAGGAACAATCCCACAATGCAGTGCGGTAGATCTGATGGAGACTGAGACATGGAATAAGACACCGAATTCATCCAAAAATAAGGCTGAGGAAAAGACCGCAGTCCTTACGCCGCCTTCTGAATGGAGGCACTGGAGGATAGTTGAAATTTTACCCTGCTCTGTGCGATCGCTGGATTGTGATTGGATGGTGGTTCAGGTGCGAAATCGGAAGGTTGAACACACAGGAAGTCCGTCAGTTGACAATCAAAATTCTAAAACGCCTCTAATAATAGTAAAATCCAGCACCAGTTCCAGACCGCTATTGCTATACACATTTCCTAATGACCTTACTGAGGGGGAAGTTCATTGGTTAAGGCTCTGGGTTACAGATCAGAAGGTCAAGGGTTCACACCCCAGTATCGCTAAGCTGCCACTCTTGGGGCCCTTAAACAAGGCCCTTAACTCTCTATGCTCCAGGGGCATTGTATCCCCACTGTATTCCCTTTTTTAACAGAAAAAGCAAAAATTTGGAAGGAAAAAAACAAATATAAAAACATGAGTTAATTCCAACAGCTTAATTCTTAGAATGCGTCTATCAAAGAACTATGTATTAAGACTTGTAAAGAAAAGCACTAATACCTTGGCACCGGTTCGATGCGGAACTCGTGTTACGACTACTGAAAAATGTTACCCGACTCGCTGGATGCCCGGAACGTGACACCGACTCTCACCGGTTAAACTCTTGAGCGCTTCAGTCTCATGGTAAAACGGAGGCATGAAGAGTCTCATGCGCACGAGCGGTGCAATGAAGTTTAAAAAAAATCCTTTAATGCATTCTCTTTACTCCTTAAAAATACTTAAGTAACGAGGTTTTACTGTAATCGAACGGCGCTACTTTACCCGTGTGAATTCTAGATCTGATGAGTCAAATTATTTTGATCCATTTAGTCGTTTTTTGTCCTGCAAACATCAATGACTGGTTTAATAACTCCTCAATGCAAGGAAATGACCATGATAAGGTGATATTCCATGAGTAGGTGCGAGACCTTTTCATGCGTCACATCAGGCCATTCTTCACCTCCACATCATGCACTAACATCCTGTAACTCACTTTTACTGTATGACTGTAGTTAACTTGTTTAATGTTTTCAGCATCGATGGCTATTTTCAGACCAGGATCAAGGTGGGTATGATGAGACGTTCAGTAGTTATATAGACTGTACATATCTACTTCAGGCCTACGTTTTAACCAAAAGCTGATGTAAAGCTACATTCGTTTTGAAATGTTTCATTTCTACACATACACCGAATTTGAATTAATCAGACCAATCTAATGGCATATGTGGCCTGATTTTCTCCTCAATTGTGTTTAAAGGCATTAAAAAAAAGAAATACAACATGGAAAGTAGTGGGGGAGGTGGTAGCTTTGGTTAAGACATTAGACTTTGTATTCAAAGATCACGAGTTAAACCTGAGCTCCACCAAGCTGCCTCTCCTGGGTCCCTGAGCAAGGCCCTTAACCACAACGTTGTATAAATATGAATCTAAAATTAATTCATTAATTAAAATGAAATGAAAAAAGGATTGCCGTTTCCTGATTTGTTCCCACACTCTGGACCATTTTGAAGGAACATTTCATTTATGTTCTCATCTATTCTCAGACAGTAGGTCTGATGCCCTTTCGCTTCTGAACAACGCAATCAAACTCATGACAAATATCGAGTGCTTTTCTTCCCAAAATTAGCCACATGTGAGCATCAGCCTTCAGACACAACCTTCATTAGACCATCACACCCCTACATCTGAGGACGTACAGGCCGGGTGATGCTCCCTGACTTTTTACCGCCACGAGTTACATATAGCCGTGCTGGCGTGCCACGTCTCACATCTTCCACTCTCTCTCTCTCTCTCTCTCTTAGAGTCTTCACGGTTGGAAATCAAAGTCAGATGTGGACAGCTGTGTCGGTCTCCCGCTGTCTGACTGATCGCTTTGGCATTACAGTTAGAACACGAGGACAAAAAGTGACACAGGCGTAGCATATTTGAATTAAAAATTGCACAATTATTAGCATTAGAGCTCGTGTATTTGTAAAGAGATCAGAGTTTCTGAAGATGGATAAAAGATTTGGGACTCCTGACTTTTGCAGCCATACGTGGTTCTTCGCCAAAGCCAGACGCACCCAGATGTATAGGACGTCTCCGGATGCTGTAGCATAAAGTTTGCCCTGAACCTCAACTTAGAAGAAACGAACGTGTTCCAGCACGACGATGTCCTGCACTGAGAGCTCAGTCGGTTTGGGAACTTATTAAATTGCATAAATGATGAGCAGTAATTAGGTGAAGGGGGCGGAGCTGAAATCTGACTTTGTTCAACATGCGGGAGAGAAAAAAAAAAAAAAACGACAAGCTCAAAAGATCATCAGGTGCATTTCGGGCGGGTCACTAAACCACAGGTAAAACAAGTTGGCACGCACGTACACACACACACACACACACACACGACAAAATAGGGGTTGGGACAGCGACAAAGACACAGATATAGACACAAAGAGAGAGACAGAAAGATAGAGAGAAGAGAGGAGACAGAAAGAGAGGGATGGGGACAGCAAGACAGAGAAAGACACACAGACTACTTCAAACGCTTGTATGACTGTGTGTCATCACACACACACACACAGTGGCCTACGCAGTCTAATGAAATATCGCTTCTGTTTATACAAGAGATTTCAAACAAGTGGCCGCACACACACACACACACACACACACACACACACACACAGTGTTTGAACGTGATGACAGATGGGTGACTCAGGCCAGGCTCAGGGGATGAAAGATACAAGAGGAAATGAAAATTGATTCATGGTGATTAAATCACAAACGAGTTAATGAGACACGCAACACAAACACAATGTCAGGGTGTGTGTGGTGTGTGTGTGTGTGTGTGGTGTCTGGTTTCTCACCTGGCAGCTCATTTCCCTCAATATACACACTTTCACTAACTTCTGTAATCAGCAGCCAATCACAGCACACAGGTCGAGTTTAATAAAACCTTACTACAGGGCCAGGATGAAACATTTTAATAAAGCAAATACATTTGAAGTGATGAATAGACAGACACACACACACACACACACACACACACTTGCTAGCACAGGATAAAGGCATCATTACAGGTGACTCGAGATTTCCATACGGCTGACTCCCAAAACCATGTGCTGTGATCAAAACCGGAGTGAAGAGCCAATATCTCAGCCATCACAGACCCTTTACCTGAACCACCGCAAGTCACGGGACAGATACATGTTTATATTAACACTTGTTATATAAATCATACAGAAAGGAAAAACAGTTCAGGACAAAGAGAGACAGACAGAGAAAGGCAAAAAATAAATAAATAGTGAGCCAAACAGAAAGAAAGGAAAAGACACAAAAAGACAAAGCAAGAGCGAGACAAAGAACAAAAAGTCGATCAGCAAAAGACACAGGGACAAAGAGAGAGAGAGAGAGAGAGACAAAGACAAAGAGAGACAGAAAGAGAGACAAAGAGACGTCCCAAAGCCAAGATCTTAGTCACATGTCTCATGACAGTTTAAAAAGAGAGAAACAGTCAGAGCTCCATTCCCTCTTTGTGCATATGACACACACACACACACACACACACACACACACAGCCCCTATTTGAGAGTGTAAGAGACTCCACCATAAACTTTGTCGTGCTCTACTCCATAATTCTCTGAATTCCTGGTATAACCATCACACAAGCCAATGCAGGACCTGCTCACAACTCCACAGTGTAAACCTCCAGTGGTGATCAAACACCTACAGCTGACCCCTCAGCACCACCACACCGAGTCTCAGACAGTAGTGTGGCTTCAAATCACAGTTTTTCATCCTTATAGTGTAAAAACATCAAAAAATTCATCTCCTTTGAGGTGTAAGGAAGTGTATTTGTGCACAATCCAGTCATGGAATCAGATGTTTCCAATATGGGGCGAGCGATACGGCGGAAATATCGTATATCGATACACGAGTTGTTGGAGTTGAAGAGTGAACGTGACATATGGGGCTCCCAGGCACATTTTTATTGCTGTCAAAAACGGATCACTAAACCGAAATTGGATCCGTTTTTGACAGCATTAAAAATAACCCCAAGTGTCATTCTTTTATCCTGAAACTTGATGACTTCTCTTAACTTGACCCAAAATACACAAAACTAAAAATATACTTTTGAAATAGTGCTACGATATTTTAGAAACCTTGAGAGAAACCAAATTAAAAAAGGGACCCTGGGGGACACCGAATGTTAATTTATTACAGTTTCATCATTGTTGAGGTTCAACTGTTCACCAAGTGACCTTTAAATGCAAAACTGTTCATGCTGACTGTAGCTATTGTAGCTACCAGTTTATATAAATTACAATCCAAATGTGTGCTTGTGGGTGTAAAACCATAGGCTTGATTTTCTTTCCTCAGGAAATTCGCCCCACATCTGTTCCAGGTGTTCAGGGTTCCAGACGGGCAGGTGTGTAAAAAAGCGGAGAGGTCATTTTCTCCGAAAACCGTTCCTACACAAAGTCACGAATCAGAGACGGCGTCTGAAGCCAGCGCAAGACCTAAACGCCTGCGGTTTTTATGATGTAAAGCCGCGACCTCGTAGCGCCAAACAGGCCGCACTAAATACACACACGGCTAGACTAAATATCGCGAGCGCGAAAAACCCCTCATCCTGCTCGGTCTACACCGCAAACACCAGCGACCGCACCACGGCTCGATGAAAAAGGCCCCGCGCTCAGAGCGATCCCACGACGAAAATCACACGCTGCTAAAACATCCGCCACTGGGTGTAGCCCGAGTATATAAAGTCCAAAATAAAGAAGAAAAGAAAGAAAGAAATGAAAAACAAAAACAAAACAAAAAAAAAAAACCCTACATTTTCCATTCTTCTCATTTCGACCGCATGAGGTCGAGGCGAAAGAGCCGAGAGGCTGCCTAAACAAAGAATGCAGAAATGTGCGACGGCTCCAAAGTGGAATCTTTCACAGACCAGCAAATGCAGGGTTGCTTCCAGGCATGCAATTAGGCCGTATTTCACAAACTCCCGGCAGCTCGTGCTGATTGGCTGACGCCGACCGAAGCGCTGGAGATAATCACGGTTCTAAAAATGCTCAGAAAAACGACATCTAAAAACTGCCCGAGTCTCCACCATGGCCCGCGGGCTTGCGCAACATGCACACATTCCACATTTCCAGAAAAAAATCCGTTCTCGGCGGGAGAACGCTCAGACAGCGACGCTAGCGGGACAGTTACGCTGCGCCTTTTTTTTTTTTGGTTCCTTATTTCTACCCACTGAAGCCCAAATTTTAACTTCATCATCGTATAAAAGTTGAAAATCATTTTCAGGTCACGATACATCGTTACTTCGTAAATCACAACCTGTTCAATTCGCTGGATGACACACGAGATAACGTTATCAATACATTCCCTCTGGAAAATGTTACTGTCCCAGGAAGCACCACGTTCTGCTGAAGGTTTCATCTCCATGACCTTCAAACTGCATCACATGGTGATAAATATGACCATGACCAAATGTTCGTGGACACCTGCGCATACGTTTAGTAAATAGTGTCTCCCATACAGTCTTGTTTGACTATCAGTGTGTATTTAAAATATGGTTTTCCCTTCTACCAAAAGAGGAAGCGCAGAAGACGTGTATTTGTCAAACCTTCCTGAATGTGCTCAAGTGATTATTATGTACAGGCTACACTTACAGCGATCTGAAACCTGAATACCAAGATTTAGAGTGAGAAAGAGATGGAAATGGCATTGATGTGTCTTTTCCTGTCTTTTTCATAGCCCTATAAAGAAAGAGGCAACAGATCCGTAATAAAGTATTGGGAACGTGGAGCAGTGGTAAAGGATAAAGGGATGAGCGGTACTGTAATTAAGGATGGATGGAGTGAGGTGTAGCAGTAGAGAATGGAAGAAGTGTAGAGCAGTGGTAGAGGATGAAAGGATGAGTCGCACAGTAATTAAGGATGAAGGGATGAGTGGTGTAGTTAATGATTGGAGGGAGTGTGGTGCAGTATTACAGGATATAGGAATCAGTTGGCACTGGTGCAGTGGTAGAGGAGAGTGGAATCAGTGATGCAGTGGTAAAGGATGGATGGAATCAGTGATGCAGTGGTAGAGGACAGTGGAATCAGGGATGCAGTGGTAGAGGATGGATGGAGTCAGTGATGCAGTGGTAAAGAACAGTGGAATCAGTGATGCAGTGGTAGAGGACGGATGGGGCTGGTGCAGTGGTAGAGGATGGATGGAATCAGTGATGAAGTGGTAGAGGACGGATGGGGCTGGTGCAGTGGTAGAGGATGGATGGAATCAGTGATGAAGTGGCAGAGGATGGATGGAATCAGTGATGAAGTGGTAGAGGATGGATGGAATCAGTGATGAAGTGGTAGAGGACGGATGGGGCTGGTGCAGTGGTAGAGGATGGATGGAATCAGTGATGAAGTGGTAGAGGATGGATGGAATCAGTGATGCAGTGGTAGAGGACGGATGAAGCTGGTGCAGTGGTGGAGGATGGATGGAATCAGTGATGCAGTGGTAGAGGACGGATGGAACTGGTGCAGTGGTAGAGGACGGATAAAGCTGGTGCAGTGCATGTTAAAAAATAAAAAAATAAAAAATAAAAATAGGACATGCAAATCTTATGCTCAGGTGTTAAAAGCAAGGTGTGTATACGATTTTATAACAGACTGTAGAATGAGCAGCAAATTAGCAATCAGTATGTGAAGAAAGCAATTTAAGTAATTTAAACCAGCTAGTAAATATTAAACCAGGGATCTTTCTGAAGCAGCCTGAATGAAACCCTGAGCAAAAACTCATCACCAGCTTCATCACTTCAGATCTAGAAAGAAAACTGCTTACACAGATGGTCCCCGAATTACAATTTTTCTATCTTACGATGACGAGAGTGACACGACAACATTGTGCGCAACATGCAGCAGTGCACGATGTAAGATACGTTGGACGCGCAACTGGGATGAGCCTCAGTGTGAATTTCTTTCTTTCAAACAGCAATTTTAGTGATAAAAGCGTCTTCCAAGTGGCAAGTATGTCTTCTGCTTGAAGTGGAAAAAAAAAAAAAAAAAGGAGGAAAGGTCTTCGACTTAAAGTATCTTCATCCTAAGTAGGGTACTACCTGTATATATAAATAAATAAATAAATAAATAACACCTTTAAAACTGTCCAATATCAGGAATTTCTGCACACACAAAAAGGTGATCTGAAGGTCAAGCAGGGAGGAAAATCTGGCTGCAGTAGAATATTTAAACACCATAAAATGTCCAAACTGAAAAGGATCATGAAAGCAGTTCAAAAGAACACTAAAGAATAAAGCAAACTACAACAGCGACCAAAGGACCGAATAAACCCTGAGAAAACAATTTCAGGAAATTCCTCATCATTTTTTTTTTTTTTTGATGCATGTACATTTCTATGGCCTGTGTTTCTAAAGTCAGATATTTTTGCAAGCACTTGAGCGTGGAAAGACCCCTGAAAAGACCCAAGATGTAAAATAAAGCTACACAGTGATCTAAAACTCACCAAAAACTTTCCGAGCACAGGAAATAAAACGCACAGGAACAGTAAAAATGTTCAAATTTAGCTGTTCAGAAGGAGTTATGAATGAGAGGAAGGTTTTTTTTTTTTACATGAAAGCAGTTCAGAAAGGACTTAAAACCACACAACATCACCAGATCATACAGAAAACTACACAGTGAGACAAAAATGGATCATTTCAGTGCTGCAAACAAACAGTTTGACCTTGAGCCTACAATTCACCAATTCTGAATGATAAATGAGGTTTTCTGGACTATGCAAGAAGCTCAGAAAGGATTTTTATAGAAAGACACACACGAGCCGTAAAGTGTAAACTTTTGTCAACTTGACAAAGAAACTAAAACAACATACAAGTATTGACATTATTCTCATTACAAAAGTAAGAAACAGTTCAGAGAGTTTGAATGGGGATTAAACAAGTTGTGTTGCTTGTTTCTGTATGTACAGAAAAACCAAAAGCTACAAAGTGACCTAAAATAGCTAATAAATTAAAAACACATTTTAACTATATGACTGGGAAATTCTCTTATTACAGAAACATTAATTAAAAACATTAAAACATTAATAATGAATTGAGTGAAAAGTTTCTTTAACTGACTAATAAAAGCTTTACCAATAAATAACAAATACAATCGCAAACCACAGAAGAACGAGAGGGTTGCGGATTTTTCATTATTTTCACATGACTTTGTTAAAAAAACAAAAACAAAGAAAAACAAATTCAAACCAGTTATGAAGCACGAGGTGGTTTCTAATTTTTCATTACAGACATAGATGGAGGAGTGTAGATAAGTTTGGAATCAAATGCGAAGTTCTAGTTTGGAGCAACAGTTCCCAACTCCGGGGTCGCAACCCCCACCACTAGGGGTCGCTAAAGATTTGATGTGCAATTTTCATTCGTCAAAAATCTTTTTTTTTTCTTCTTTAATTTATATTATATTTTGAATAAAATTGATACATTTGTTTCAACAGGACCTGTTGCTGAAAAAGAATTCTTGTGAATAGTTGCAAGTTGATGCTAATTGTTTGCATTCGCCTTTTGCATTAATATTTATTAAAACATCCAGTTGACCGTCACGTTAAATGTAATGTATCTGCCAGTGTGTTTAAAAGGGTGGGCATTGAGGTCGTTACAAATATTCAGTGCTAAAACAATTTGCTGAAAACAATTTGGGAACTACTGAGCGTCGAGCTCAGAAAGCAACACTGACAAAATCGACTAATCACTTAGACACAAATATTTTTCTGAACTTGGGAATAAGTGTTTAATAATTGGGAATAAATTGCAAAATTCCCAATTGCTAATCATTACAAAAGAATGTTTTGAATAGAAAATTGGGTTTTTTGGAGTATAGAAGAAGCAGGAACAGGACCTTCAGAAGCACAGAAAACAAGCTAAAATCAACAAACTTGCTAAGGTTGTAAACTTTTTCTAAACTTGTGACAGAAAAACAAAACAACCCAAACCACACAATGACAAAACGACCTAATAATCAGAAATTCTATTTAATTTTGAAGGAGCCTAAATCTAATAAAACCCATAGAAAGCTACAGATTGACCTAAAACTAGCCAATAACTTCAACAACGGAGATACAAACTTTAACTGCAGTTACCATAAGCGTCACGCTTTTTAATTTCTCTTTACAGAAGTATGAAGGAGTGTAGATGAGAGTTTTGAAGGAAGCAGAAGAACACAGGTCAGAAAGCTCCACAGCGACTTAAAACTAGCTAAAATTTAGTAGCTGTAAACTTTTTCTGAACTTTTAGTCAAGAACAGGAGAGATTTCTTATTTACCATTTGAGAAGGAGCTCAGAGTGCTTTTGTTTTTTGCATATGAAAGAAACTAGAAAAAGATTTTCAGGAGCAAGTCAAACCTACAGAAAGCTACATGGTAAAATTTGCTAATATGCTAAAAAAGCTGTATTTATAACAGATACAAACTCGAACCACAGTTTCTACTTAGTACAGACATATGAAAGAGATCAGATCGAAGTTTTGGATGAACCAAGAGGTTTTTGGAGGACAGAGCTCTCAGAAAGCAACACGGTGACACAAATCTCGCTAGTTTACACGCTAGCTAGTTAACTTCATCTGAACTTGCAACCGAGCAATTAAGTTTAATACACAATTATGGACAAGGGAATCCCGTCATTACAGAAAGAGTTCCGAATGAAAAATTCAGTTTGGAGTATGGAAGGAGGCCAAACTTACAGAAAGGTACCTGGAGACCTGAAGTTAGCTAATAAACTAAAAATAGTTTGTTTTTCAAACTAAGGCAGTGGAAATTTTTTGAAACAGTGGTCAGGGAGAGTGAAACCGTTTCTAGTTTCTCGGGTATAGACATGAAAAAGTTCAGCTTGAAGTTTTGAATGGTGTTACCGTCTTGAAAGCAACACAGCGACACAAAACTAGCTAGCTAGCTGTAAACTTTTTAAAGTTGTAACTGAGAAATTAAGTTAAATAAATAATTACAGACAGGAGAATTTTTCCATCGTGAAAAGAAAAAAGAACAACAAAAAAAATGGTTGTCTGGATTACGGAAGAAGGTTTGAAAGGATTTCGGATGATCAACCCAAGCTACACAATGACAATAAATAGCAAATCATTTAGAAAGTGTCAACTTTTCTACTAACTAATAAAGAAGAAACTAAATAAAAAAGTGGTCATGAAGCGTAAAACAGTCCCTAGTTTCTCCGTACACACAAAGGAGTTTAGATCAGATTTTTTTTATGAAATGAGGTTTTGGAGGACTGTCCTCAAAAAACTCCACAAGGACCTAAAACTAGCTAATAATTCAAGAGCTGTAAAATTTTTTCTAAACTTGTGTAAAAGTTAAACACCAGTAAGAAACAGAAGTTGTTCCTAAATTCATTATCAAGAAGCATGTAGGACATTAGATAGGAGTTTTGAATGAAACGTGCGGCGTTGACGCATGAAAGAAGCTCCGAAACAACCAAAAACCTGCAGAAAATCTACACAATAACCAGGACCTTGCTAATAATATAGGAGCTGTAAACATTTTTCTGAACTACTCACTAAGAAATAAAGTCAAGCAGCATTCAGGAACAGGAGAACTTTCTGGTGTATAGATTTTGTAAACTTTTTTGGACTGATGATTGAGAAACTAAATGAAACCGTGGGCATGAAGAGTGAAATGGTCCCCAGATTCTCAGTGAACAAATATGAAAGAAGTCAGATCAGAGTTTTGAATGAAACATGAGGTTTGTGGGGACAGTCCCCAGAAAGCTCTAGAGTGACCTAAACCTGAGCCATGGAGGAGCTCTGCTGATGAAGAGTGAACCGGTCCCTAGATTCTTAGTGCACACATATGAAGGAGTTTAGATCAGAGTTTTGAATGAAACATGAGGTTTGTGAGGACAGTCCCCAGAAAGCTCTAGAGTGACCTAAACCTGGGCCATGGAGGAGCTCTGCTGATCATAAAAAGCTTTTTTTTGGGAACCTGAAACTAAGAAATAGCAGTAAAAAAAAGTTCTGCTGGACTATGAAATAAACAGGAAAGTGTGAAGGTAAGGAGGTGATCCTGATTTGTCTGGAGTCTGCATGCACGTAAAAGCAACCACACGCGGTTTACACGAGCTGGAAAACACGCCGCCGACCGAACGACTGAAGAACAGAAGGACCTGAAAAGTGCAGTTTTTCTTTCCGAACAAACAAAAACACGGAGAGGAAGAATCGAGGAGGTTGGAAGAAGGAATCAAGGACGAAAAGTTACAAAGTGAACAACGAAAAAGAAAAACAAAAAAGTCGGCGCCTGTTCAGAAGTGCAACTCAAGTCAATACACACACGCGCGCGCGCTCCGAAACATCAAATGTTTTCATTTAGGAGCGAAAGAAAAACATTGGGGAATAAAAAACAACAACAACTGAATAAAGAAATAAAAACGCAAGGCTGCGCGCTCCGTACTTGCACGATCTCCCCCTCGGCGCTGATGGTGGCTCCGGCCCGGGAGAAGCGGCCCTGAAGCCCGGTGGTGTAGGTGGTGTAATCCCCGCTCGGGCTCGACTCGAACAGCACCACCTCCACGAAGGCCGTGTCCTTGGCCGAAACAGTGAGGAAGGAGCAAAGAAAAAGCTCCAGCACAGTGAACACCTGGTCCTTGCTGCTGCTTCTGCTTCTTCTTCTCGTGGGGAAAACCACTACCACCACCATCATCATCATCACCATGACCATTACCACCATCATCATCATCATGATCATGACCATCATTATCATCTCGCCGGCTGGTTCGGTGCAAAGCAACACATCATTTCCTTAATTCTTGTTTTTCTCTTTGAAGTGTAAAAAAAATAAAAGTGCAGGAATTTTAGATTCCCGGCAAAAAAAAATTCAAAGGAAAAAATCAAAGCGAACCGCAGTCGAGACTTTTTTGTGTTTTTGTATCTGATTTCAGAAGCTCCACTCTTTCATCTGCACGACTTCCAAACTCGCTGCCTCGCATCGCCTTGCCTTCTTCCTCTCCCTCCGCGTCCCTTCTTCCCTTCGTCCCTTCTTCTGCCGCTCGCGCAGAACATTTTTTCCCCTGCTCGCTCGCTCTCTCTCTTTCTTTTGATCTCAGACCACGTGACCTTGTCATAGAATTTTTTTTCTCCCTGAACCCTTTCTTCTCCCCGCCCACCGAATCTTCCTGACCCGCTTCATTTCTCCGCTCTCTCTCTCTCTCTCTCTCTCTCTCTCTCTCTCTCTCTCTCTCTCTCTTTTCTCTTTTTTCTTAAGGTGGCACGCGCTCAGCAAACGTTTCCGCTTTAACAATGTAAAGACAAATTGTATATTTGTGTTTATATTTATTTATTTATTTCACACAAAACAATCAACATAAATCAATTTTACAGTAAAGTCATTTTGCTCTACAACAAATAACTATTAATCTGCTTGGGGGTGAAGTTTAGCGAGACCAGGACCACCTTAAAGAACAACGCGAGTCTGGATTATTAAAAAAAAAAAAATTAATATACATATTTTTTACTGCCAACTTGTTTTTTTTTATAATGATACGTTGTTATTATTATTCCCATATTAAATATGATTAATTATTTAATCATATATTTTACAGCCAACTGAATTTTCCTAATTAAATAACAACAAAAATAATAACTATTATTACCTGTCCTCTACATCTTTTTCTGTCACACCATCTACCTGCATGTCTTCCTTCACCACATCCATAAACCTCCTCCTTGGTCTTTCTCTTTTCCTCCTTCCTGGTGTCTCCATCCTCAGCATTCTCCTACTGATATACCCCATGTCCCTCCTCTGCACATGTCCAAACCATCCAAAAAAAAAAAAGATTATCAGCTACAAATTTGACTTGATCTGATTTTATTGGTGTTTAAAATTGTGGACTGTTTACCGAACCAGCTGGTTCCTGTTCTTCTCTCAGCTGCTTCATCACTATTGGTTCAGATTTTTATGCATTGTGACGTTTTTTTTTAATCTACATATATCAAAAATGTGTGTAAACTATTGTAATGGTTTCCTCTAGTTTTTTTTTTTTTTTTGCTAAAACGTGAACACTACAGTATATAGGGTGATAGTATATAGAGATAAGGGTGTTAGTAAAGTCACGTACTGATGTAAGTTGGGGTCCAGTCAGCATTCACATTCATCCCAAAAGTGTTCAATAGTGTTGGAACTCTATAGCAGGAGATCTTCCTTTTCCAGCCCATGTATCTTCATGTACAGGCTTTGTGCAAAGGGGGAATCGTCATGCTGGAACAGGTTTGGGGTCTACTAGTTCAAGTGAACGTAAAAATAATGCTGCAGCGTCCAAAGACGTCCTGTACAATGGTGAGCCTCCCTTTTGACTGGTTTTAATGGCCACTGCTGCCCCAGAGTCATGGTCTCTGTAAAAGCTGACTGTACACATTAAGGCGATGAGGGGGAAAAAAACGGGAACACAAAATGATCAACACATGTTTCTGACTCAAAGGAGGAAAAACAAAGGCTGAATCTGAAAACGCCTTGTTCGCCCCGTAGCACGACAAAGACTTCCACTTGTGTTTGAGAGGATGATGAAGTCAGACCTGGTGATGGTGGTAATGATAATGGTTATGATGACGATGAAGGCCACATGTTACAGCTGAATCGAGGAAAATCCTTGGCGAGACGAGAAACAGGTGGGAGACTGAGTGTGTGAGAGAACTTGTGAACTCTCTTCACCTCCACTACACTCTTACTGTACTCTTCCTTCAGAATCACCCCTACACCATTTCTCTTTCCATCCACACCATGATAGAACAGTTTAAACATCTCTAATGTTCAATATCCATATGCATCATATCAGCACCCTCTCTCCCTTTACCAGTCAACATTTAAAGTAACAACTCTAACCTCCACTCTCCTACACTTCTCCTTTTCCTGCTGTCTCTGTAGACATCTTTCTCCTCTCCTTCTCCTCCTTCAGCCAACAGTAGCCCAATTTCCACCGGTACCCTGTTGGCTAACGATACCAGTGGCGATCGTTGGTAACCCAGGCTTCGACCGATCCGGTATGAAATTCTTATTCGTGATCCGCATGTTTGATTTGGCACGTTTTTATGCTGGATGCCCTTCCTAACGCAACCCTCCCCATTTATCCAGACTTGGGACCGGCACTAAGAGTGCACTGGCTTGTGCCTCCCTAATGGCTGGGTTCAGGAATCCAGAATTCAACTGGGAATTTATGGCATGTGAGAGTCAGAATCCAAAGCTGAATTTACTGTAAAAAGTAAATCTAATTAAAAAGTCCATTGTCATTTATTTATTTATTTGGTTGATTGTTTTTTTTGGTAGTTTTTATATCTGTTGAGTTATCTGAGTTACATATTAGATCAAAAATTCATCAAATTAGTTAAAATAGTAATACTGTTTGGCTGACTGATTCAATAAACTAGTGTGCTATGTAATGTCAGGATTTAGAAATATATAGGCATTTAGTTATTAAGTTGGTAACTTGGCAAATTAGACAACTAATTTTAAAAGTTAATGAGTAAAGTTTAACAAATTAGGTTAGTGAGTTTAGATTGTAAAGTAAGTAACTTGGCAAGTTGGACTACTAAGTTAGTGAGTTTAGTTAGTAAACTAAGTTACTTGGCAAGTTGGACTAGTAAGTTAGTGAGTTTAGTTAGTAAACTAAGTTACTTGGCAAGTTGGACTAGTAAGTTAGTAAGTTTAGTTAGTAAATTCAGTAACTTGGCAAATTTGACTACTAAGTTAGTAAGTTTAGTTAGTAAATTAAGTAACTTGGCAAGTTGGACTAGTAAGTTAGTAAGTTTAGTTAGTAAACTAAGTAACTTGGCAAGTTGGACTAGTAAGTTAGTAAGTTTAGTTAGTAAATTAAGTAACTTGGCAGGTTGGACTAGTAAGTTAGTAAGTTTAGTTAGTAAATTCAGTAACTTGGCAAATTGGACTACTAAGTTAGTAAGTTTAGTTAGTAAATTAAGTAACTTGGCAAGTTGGACTACTAAGTTAGTAGGTTTAGTTAGTAAATTCAGTAACTTGGCAAGTTGTACTACTAAGTTAGTAAGTTTAGTTAGCAAATTCAGTAACTTGACAAGTTGAAAAACTAAGTTAGTGAGTTGAGTTAGTAAAGTTGGTAAACTTGGCAGGTAAGTGAGTTTAGTCGACAACTCACCAAAATTAGGTTAAAAAGTTAATGAGTTAAGTAAGTAAAGTGAGTAATGTGGCAAGTTAGAATACTAAGTTAGTGAGTATTAGAAATGTCACCAAAGTTAGTGTGTTAGATTAACAAGTTAGTGATTTGTAATAGTAAATTAGTCAGTAGGGTAGTGGTGGAATCAGTTAATTTGTGGTACAGTAGGTTGTTCTGTATACAAGCAAATTACGTTAATAAATCAGTAAAATCCACAACGTATCAGGTCTATCGATAGTGAGTTCAGATGACCATGTTTGTAAGGTCATCTGGTACATTAGTAAGTTTGGTTGATAAGTTGTAACTCAATTAGTGAAGTAAGTGAAGAATGTTTTCCTAAAACGTATATATAACTTCATACAGTTGTTCTTACTGGATCAAGACGTGTCTTTCGGGTCCTGTGTGGTATAAATCCAGGGGAAAAGATCATAACAACCCAAAAAGAGTTTTAACTTTGTACATTGAGTTTGTGTACAAGTCCTTTTCTCCTGTCTACGATTAACTGTAAAAAAAAAAAAAAAAATTATTGGTGCCTCATTCATCATGAAAGTGTCATAAAACATCTGATGTGTTACAATGGAGGCTTTGTTCTGCGCAAGAGCCGATCCTGTGTCCTTCATTGTCACCATCATAAACGTCAAATATGAACAATTACTGAAGACATTGTGGTAATTACTACCAGAGACATGAAGTCACGCAGAACCAGACACACAAGCACACACATCTATCTGTCTGTCTTCTACTCAGTCTGCATGCAAATAAAGCGGGAATAAACACACAGTGATATCCTTCAAAGAAATCAATGATCCTTCAAAATGTACTTACTCTGATTTATAACTGAATTAGAACGACTGGATCAGTTCAAAACTTCATTTGTCACAAATAAATATTTACACAATGCTCTGTCACATCTGCTTTTACAATTTCACATATTTTCCCCAGTTGCTGATGTAATAACCTCCACTCTTCTGGGAAGATGTTTCACCAGATCTTGTAGCATGCTCATTTAGATACAAGGGTGTTAGTAAAGTAAGATACTGATGTAGGTGAGGTGAGGAGGCCTGGGGTGCAGTCGGAGTTCCATTTCATCTCAAAGCTGTTCAGTAGGGTTAAAGTCTGAGCTCAGAAATATTATTGTTATTCTTGATGAAAAACAGTGCTCGTGAAAAGTTTGTAACAGTTGGAGATTTCTTTCTTGTGATCCGTTCATCCCAGAGCAGTTCAACAGGATTTAGGTGCAGTGACTGGCCAGGCCATTCCATGATAGATTTCACTCCAGATGACTGTTTACTCCCTAAATAATGCTAATGGAGCTTGGATGCACGTTTCGGCTCATCGTCTTGTTGTACGGTGAAGTCGGTTACAATGAGCAGCAGTCCAGACGGAATTGCATGGTGTTGATGTATGGAATTGGAGCCGTGTTGGTTCAGGATTTCTTTACATACTTCACTCCACCAGGGCAGCTAGAGGAGTCCGAACAACATGACCATTTGCACCATAATATATAAGTTTTATTGTTTGTTTTACACATCATGCTCCACTCTTCCCTCTGTTGGTGATTAGAGAAACAACATGTTAAAAATATATGTAGTCGTATTTAGTGTGAGTTTGAATTAGCGTAGTCTAGATCAGTGGTCCCCAAACTTTTTTGCTCCACGGAACGGATTAATGTCAGACAATATTTTTACGGACCGGCCTTCAAGCTGTGACGGATAAATAAAACAAAATAAAATGATACAACCATAAAAACTGATCTTTTCTAAATAAAATAATAAACGTGAATCCACTGTTGTAGTTTGTTCACTTTGCTCGCTTGGGGGTTTGAATTTAGAGGTAATGTATTATGCGTTAGCGGCCAGAGAAGCCCCTTTAAGAAGGTAGTGGATGGAGGTAAGTCATGTGACCGAGGCATCTTGACCTGCATCAAGAGGGAGTCATAGACAGATGTGGTGGAGAGAATCCGGTAATTTACCAAAATAAAACATTGTTCGGGATCAGATCATAAATAAAACGGAAATAATGTAAGTTATGCATTCTTTCTGTGCGGCCCGGTACCAATTGACCCACGGACTGGTGTCGGTCCGTGGCCCAGGAGTTGGGGACCACTGGTCTAAATAACTATAACAGCAGTTAAAACTTTTGGGTTCAATTGTACAGGATGTCTTGTTTGTGGTATAATTACATTTTCGCTTCACTTGAACTAAGAGACCCTTACTTGTTCCAGCATGGCAATGCCCCTGTGAACATATCCAGCTCCATGAAGATCTGCTTTACATGGGTTGGACTGCGACAAGCGCTCCTGCTATAGAGCTCTAAACCCTAGTTAACACTACTGGGATGAATGTGAACACTGACTGGACCTCAGGCCTCCTCACCTCACCTTCATCAGTACCTGAATTTACTAATGCTCTTGTGGCTGAATGAGTCTTACACTCTCCTAGAAGAGTGGAAGTGTTGATTATTACAACAAATGGCAACTAAATATGTAATGGGATGTTCAGTATGCAAAATATAGACAGACAGACAGACAGACAGACAGACAGACAGACAG
>MU563244.1:11609799-11619799 GCA_024362625.1 Silurus asotus
GCGTTCGTATACAATTGTCCTGAAAAACTAGAAAACAATTAGCAGCGCGTAAACATTGTAACACTTAAGTCTAAAAAATGTGTATTATTGCTTGATAATGATGTCATAGCTCCGCCCACAAACAAAGCAAACCAGTCCGTGAGCTAGCGATAAACGTGTAGCTGTAACTCAGGACAAAAGGAAACAAAGGAAATGACCACACCTTAATAAATATCCTTCTGGTCCATGACTTCTCTTGTGACACACATTAAACACACACCCGAAAATAAACAAGGCAGTCTGACGCAGCGATGTGTGACGCTGCCATGGTAACTGCGATGTCCGTTACACGCGAATAACAGCATCGATTTGCTCAAATTAACGACTGGTGTTTTATAAACTTTATCGCATTTTATTCACAAGATTTAATTTAATGTCCCAAAAAGCTGAAACACTTTCGTTGATACAAAAACGATGACACTGGAGACTCCTTCACTCCGTCTCCATAGCAACAACTGATCGTTTTTTTTGTTTTTTGTTTTTAATTTAATTTTCTTGTCTTTTATGTTCCTGGTTCATGCGAGTTGTTACTATAGAAACGATTGCAGCGATGACGTGAAAACCAGAACGCCGTTCGTTACATCATACAAATTTGGAATTGCGCATGGAGCGCAAATATATCGAAAGAAAGAAAAACGAATTACCAGGATATTCACTATTTTTAAAGCTCTTCAGTTCTTTATAGACTCGTCTCGGAGCGCTCGGGCGGTTCCACCCAGCTGCAGCTGTTTTTATGCACATCTGCACTGTTTTTATTGTGCCGGCTTTTGTTAAAATAAATCCAAATAAAACACTCCAAAACAAAGAACCACCCACTTGTTTTAGCCTGAACAATACAGTCGTGTGTGTGCGTGTGTGTGCGTGTGTGTGTGTATATACCTGACAGACACAGAGAACTCCCCTGGTGTGCTCTCACTCTCTCGGATGAGGAACGCTCCACTCTCCAGAGGTCTCAGGCGACTTTCTGCAGCCTGCCGAGAGATTCCTCCCACAAACCATCTAAAACAATAACAACAACAACAACAACAACAACATGCATCAGCGATCATCATTTGCTCTGTAGTTTTACTTTTACATTTAGAGTTGTGACATTTAGCAGATGCCCTTATCCAGAGTGACGTACAAAAGTGCTTTGAGTCTCCAGCAATGAATAAATCTACACTACTGGTACGCAAGATTATAAACGTATATATATATATATATATATATAAATAGAAGGTAATGGTTCTGGATGCAGAATACAGTTGCACAATGCTAAACTTGTAGCTACTCACTTAGCATTAATGGTTAATGGGCTTCTCTCATTAAGAGGAACTCTGTTTCCCAGAAAACACTAACATCCAAACATGGCCACCAGAGACTTCACTTTATTTCTAAGAGAAGAATGGAACAGGAGAGAAGATGTGATTAGACTGCTTCACCCCCCACAGTCACACATGGAGGTGGATGAAGCTTAATGTTTTGGGGTTGTTTTAGAGCAGGGAAGGTTGGAGACTTAATCCTGAATCAACATGGCAGACAATTCAGACGAGACGATAAGCCGAAGCGTACGTCTGAGGTCTGTAAGAGTTATTTAGAAAGCAGACAGACGTCTGGATTGATATCTATCATGAAACAACCTTCTTAGTCAACACACCCAAATCCTATCGAACTGCTCTGTGATGAACTGGATCACAAGAAAGAAATCTCCATCTAGTGAAGAACATCTTTTGCAAGTTTTACGAGAGACACAGCTAATTATTTCAGTTTGGAGGAACAGAAAGTGTCCTGATGCAAGAGTGTGTAAAACTGTTCTTCATGCTAAGGGAAGATTTTTCAATGATAATAAGTGGAACATCTGGACGTTTATAAATTTGCTTGGTCAAAGGAAATCTTCATACCGTTACATTAGAGAGTTTGTCGCAGAGAAACAAAAGGAACATGTGTGTGTCTCTCATAAACCAGGTGTTTCTACACTTTTGACAGGTGCTGTGCATGAAGAAGACACAGCTGTACCTGCCCTTGGTGGGGTATTGCACTGCTGACTTTCCAAGCTTGTTTCTGATTGTTTGTATTTGATCTCTGTTTGTACCTGAACTTCATTCATTTTTTTGAATGATGATTTTTGATTTTGACTCTGATTTGATTTTTTTTTTTGTTTTCTATAAACCCTGCCTGCATTTGCATCACTATCAACCCACCTGCTGAGACATCTTCATCCATGTGCAACCCAGATGCCAAGAAAAATTAAAGAAAAAAAAGTTAATAAAATTGATATTAATCTTCTGGGAATCAATCAACTGTTTGGGATCCAGTTTCCTGTGTACCTGGGAGGTCTGTAGGATTCTATTCATGCTTTTATCCAATGGTGATGAAACGATGTCTGGCAAAAAAACAAAAATTACAAGGACGGAGAAGACAACAGCGACTTCAAGGTCTGCTGTGATGATATATCATCATATATGTAAAAATGTATCATTTCTGCTCATGCTGTATAATTAGAGCTCATGTCCGTTCTGTCATTACGGCTGAGAATAGACTGAGCCGTAATAACCGTAAATCATCAGGCCATGAGAACAGACGTAGCAGGAAGTGGAACTGCGCATTTAAAGCTCTATAGGAAAAGTAGAAGAGACCATCTATAGTATCGCTGTATTGTTCTTGTGCTTTTGGGCTGATTTTGTCATGTCACAACAAATACAACATTCACCATCAAACTTTAACATCTACCATCAGACATTCTACACCAAACACTTTCATATACCATTATAAAACAACACTTTCCATGAAACACCGACATTCACCATCCAACATAAACATTATTTATCAAACACCAACATCCACCATCAAACACCAACATTCTCCAGCAAACACCAACATTCACCATCCAACATAAACATTCTCCATCAAACACCAACATTCACCATCCAACATAAACATTCTCCATCAAACACCAACATTCAGATGAACATTCAGTGTGCTTTAGCTCTATCTTGAATTTACTCTCTTCTGGTAAGACGTTGCTACGGACTCCTTCCTCTCATCTCTTTCCTCAACCATGGACCTCCTTTGTCCCTTGACTACAAAACCCAAGAAGACTTCTTGTCCCACACCGTGGCTGTCAGAAGTTTTGCGCAGTAATCGACGAAAACTCCGATCTGCAGAAAGGAAGTGGAAAAAATCACAGCTTGATGTAGACCTCTCATCTTACCGTGCACTCCTGACCAGATTTTCTTTGGAGGTGACTTCCGACATTCACCATCAAACACCAACATTCACCATCCAACATAAACATTCTCCATCAAACACCAACATTCACCAGCAAACACCAACATTCACCATCCAACATAAACATTCTCCATCAAACACCAGAATTCACCACCACACACTCCAACATGCACCATCAAACACCAGCATTCTCCATCAAACACCAACATTTTCCATCAAACACCAACATTTTCCATCAAACAGCCAACATTCACCATCCAACAGCACCTTTTACCATCAAACACCAACATCCACCGTCAAACACCAACATTCTCCATCAAACACCAACATTTTCTTTGAAACAGCCAACACTGACCATCCTACAGCACCTTTCACCATCAAACACCAAAATTCTCCATTAAACACCAACATCCACCATCAAATACCAACACTCTCCATCACACACCAACATTCTCCATCAAATACCGACATTCACCACCAACATCAACATTCTCGATTAAACACCTACATCCACCATCAAACACCAACAATTTCCATCAAACTCCAGCATTCTCCATTACACACTACAACATTCACTATCAAACACCGACATTCACCATCACACAAAACATTCTCCAACAAACACCAAGATTTACAATCAAACACCAAAATTCACCACCACACACTCGAACATTCACCATCAAACACCAAAATTCATTAACAAGTTTCATTACTTTAATGTGTTCATTTGGCTTTTTGCAGCAGTCGGACTGCATTTAAATATTGAATACAACCAATCGTTCTCTCTCTCACACACACACACACACACACACACACACACACACACACACACACACACACACACAGGTAAGACCCAGTAACCCACAGATTTAAGTTTTACTTTCTGTGATTCGTGATCGACACGTGAGCGTCTTGGCAGCAAAGATTTAAATAGTAAACGCTGACTAGGAGATTTTGTGAAGGTACATATTGTTCACATTTAATTCTGTACGTTGATTTTTGATTCATTTTCGGTGCATCGAATTTACGCTGTACTTAAAGCGCTATCACAGACAATTTCTAAGATTTTGTTTCATTTGCAGACGTGAAATGCAAATCCTGTCTGCAGTGAGGCCTTTCTAGAGTTTTTTTTTCTTATTGTTTTTAGCTATACTGATCCAAAATGTCCTACAACGATTCGACTATCTGTTGACTATGGGCAAGACATTTGACAATTCTACCTCAACATTGCTCTTTGCTCCAAATTCGATTAGGTCTCACATCTCCCAATTCTCCATCCAATAAATTCTTAAAAAAATACAAAGATCATTATGGTCTTAATGACCATAATGTTTATTGGTCCAGACCATCAAAAAGAAAACTCCCTTAGCCTTCATACGCCATACAAGCAGACATGCACAGTTCAAATTTGACCAAACTGTAATTTGGAGATCAGTCATGAATCTTAACCGACATACTAAAAACACTTTAGATCTGAGTGTCACTTTAGATTAGCAGGTCTCCATAGTTTCCAGGCACAATTCTGTGGCTCATGGATAGATGCTAATTAGCCTGCTCTCAGGATGTCTGGGCAGTGGCTCAATTTTCAACATCCTGCAATTCCTCACTTAACCTGAAGGGGGCAACAGACTGCAGATTTACATCAGTTATACTATATAGACAAAAGTGTTGTATGTGGTTCTTCTCCAAACTGTTTGCACAAAGACACTTGAACTAGGAGACCCAAACGTGTTCCAGCATGACAACACCCCTGTGCACAAAGCCAGATTTATGCAGAAATACTTTAAATGGGTTGCAGATCTTCTCTTTTACAGCTCCAACCTCAACCCTACTGAACACCTTTGGGATGAATTGGAATTATGACTTCACCTTTAGTACTCACCTTCAGTATATATATACACACACACACACACACACGCCAAAAGTTTGCGGACACCTGGGCATAAGAATATTATGTGCTTTTTGAGCATTGCATCTCACATTTAGTCCCGATTTGCTCTCATAATAACCTCCACACTTCTGGGAAGATGTTCCACTAGATTTTAAAAGTGCCTGTAAACATTCATTCAGACACAAGGGTGTTAGTAAAGTCAGGTACTAATGTAGGTGAGGTGGGGAGGCCTGGGGTGCAGTCAGCATTCACATTTATCTCAAAGGTGTTTAGAAGAGTTGATAACAGGAGATTTTTCCTCTGCAACACATGCACGGTAAAGCTGGAACTCCTGCTTCTTCTCCCATTAGGGGTCGCCAAAGCGGATCATCGTCTCCATACTACTCTGTCCTCTGCATCTGCCCTGTTTTAGACTACTACCTTCCTCTTTTCCTCCATCCTCAGCATTCTTCTACTAATATACCCCATGTCTCTCCTCTGCACATGTCCAAACCATCTCAATCAGGCCTCTCTTACTTTGTCGGAACATACACATATATACTGTATATATATTATATTCTCCTTTGGATCATCTTAAAATAGAAGTGCAGGTTGTAGTTATGACATCCACCATTTCACATGTATCATATCAACAACTCGACTCTGTTTTTACATCGCAAAGCAAACAATCTTTATCTCTCTGCCCTCATGTCAAGTCTAGATTTGACCTATAAACACATACACAGGTCAGACCGGTCAATCTGGTAGACCATCTTTGCCAGATGATGCGTTACTTTTTCCCAGCAACTACAAGCCAATAATGAAGCGTCAGCACAACCTTTATCAGCGATAGATGTTAACATCATGTCTGATTGGAGTTAGATGTTTCATCATAATCAACCAGACTCACATTTTTAGTAAATATAATAAATTGATATTAATGATTTAAACGCTGATGGATATCTTTTCAGATTTTCATTTTTTCTTTTTTTAACCACATCTACGGGTAAATAAGGTCACGGTTGATGTGTCGATTTCAGGAGTCAGGAGTTTTTCGATTTATTTATTTCTAAATGTTTTGCTTGCTGTTAAACTGACCCTGAACTGTATGTTGGTGATCAGTAGATACCACTTAGCTGCAACCAAAACAGTTCAAGTTGGCCGCTTGCTGCGTGCTACGTTTTATCAAATGTAGTTAAGTGAAAAGTCGAAACAGAAATACTTTAGTAAAAAACAGATACACAAAAAAAGCTACTTAAGTACAGAAACGAATTGCATTTACTTCCTTTCTGTCCACCGCTGCTAACATGAAGCACCAGCAGAGGGCAGTGTGTAACTACTGTAACAGAGCACCATTGTGTTGAGGTCCACAAAACCCAGAGAAGTCCACACATACCCGATTTTTTATACTAATACCCTGCATTTAACGTTTTAACCCAAAACAAATGATTTGCAAATAGTTGTATGTGTGTGTATGTGTGTGTGTGTGTGTGTGTGTGTGTGTGTGTGTGTGTGTGTGTGTATTGGGGAGCAGGTAGCTTAAACACTTCATCACACGTTCATTAGCATCCAGATTGAAAGAAAGTAATTAGCATTTATTCATTCATTCTTTCATTCATTCATTTATTCATTCATTCATTCATTCATATCCTGTAAGTACTTTATCCTGGTCAGGGTCACGCAGGTCCTGGGAATACTGAGTATGCGCCTGAAAAACACCTGAAAGGCATCGGAGTGGAAAATCGCTCTAATTTGTTTCAACTCATAATAAAGGAAATATATGCTGTGTGTTTGTGTGTGTGTGTGTGTGTGTGTGTGTGTGTGTGTGTGTGTGTGTGTGTGTGCGAGAAAGATTCTGCAAAAAAAGAAAGAAATTGCAGCGGGCCAAGCATCTCCATCCACTTTTTAAAAAAAACGTCTTTGGTGTTGATTCTGTTCCATTTTGAATTCATGGCACTTCCTGAGGCAAAAAGTTGAGGAGTTTTTAGATGAAAAACATCATTAGTAGAGCTCAATCGTGGACCGTGCTTGCCGAAACCAGATTAATCAATCGATATTTTTTAAGATAGATTCTGGATAAAAGAACAAACATCGATATTTCGTAAAATACTTTATAACATAAATAAAAAAACAGTGCTGAATAATGAAAATGTGCTAAATGAAATAAATAACAATATCATTATATAATAAATGAATAAATAAAGATATACCGCTCTTTGGGCAATGCGCAGTCATAAAGTAAAAACAAACAGCATGTGTTATTGAATCTCCTCCACAGTAATAACAGCAGACAGGAACCCGGAAAAACTATCTGTGTGGAATTTTGCCGATTGCTGATAGTTCGACAATAAACTATCGCTGTCGATTAATCAGTTTTGCTGATCAATCGGTTGGTATCTAATCATTCACATTAGAGGCTCACATCTCCATGGTCCAGCTCGGATCCTGACCTCGGATCACGCTCATACGCAACAACTTACGCCCATGTTGGGGTCCTTTGGGTTTTCCGGTTTTGTTCAACATGGCAGGTGGGTGGACTGCCCTAAATAAACACTGCATGTGTGCGTAAGTGTTTGAGTGTCTGTAACACACCAGATTCTGATACAGGGTGTATTCCAGGCTCGTGATAAATGTTCCTGAGGGAGAATCTGGATCCTACTCTGGATTTATAACCATGTGCTTAAAGAAGATTGTTTGTACCAGATATTTTGTAACATGCAGATGATATATGTAAAGAGTGTTTCATCACGTTAACACTTTCTGAAGTTTACTTGGACGCGTGCATGGTGAGACGTTACGTCACAAGTGCTAAGTGTAGGTTTGGTGGACATCTAGAAGTTAATGTGCAGCTGAAATTATAGACATGCCCTCAAGACTAATCCTCTAATGTGAGTTTGCTGACATCCACTCATACAACACTGTGCCAGCAGCCCTGGTTAACTTCTTGCTAATGTTTAGGCTGTTGTTATTGGAGCAGCGAGTGTGAGGTATGTGTGTGTGCACAAAATAAATCATTCCTAACTGTAAAACCGGCACCGTCAGCTGGTTTACGAACAAAGACGAGCTCGCCGAGCCCAAAGTCTTTGCTGCTAATTACAGATCATTAGCACTGAGTTTTGTCTCAATCAGGAAATTCAGGTCAATTCGCAACTCAGGTTTTAAAGATTTAATTACTGCTAAATATTTTCTCTAGGTGTGTACATGAACCCAGCCATTAGGGTTGCACAAGTCAGTGCAGTCTTAGTGCCAGTCCTAAGCCAGGATAAATAGGGAGGGTTGCGTTAGGAAGGGCATCCAGCGTAAAACATGTGGCAAATCAAATATGCGGCTCACGAAAAAGAAATTCAAGGAAGGGTTTAGGAAACCTTTAAAAACCTTTGGGATAAATTGGAATTCAGACTGCACTCGAGGCCTTCTCACTTTACAAACACCCTCGTGGCTGAATGAATCTCCACGAATCTCCACAAGCACACTCTGAAATCTAGTGGAACATCTTCCCAGAAGAGTGGAAGTTATTATAACAGGACTAAACGTATAATTGGATGCTCATAAAGCACAAACGTTATAGCTCGTTAGCTGTCTATAAAGTGGTGTTCACTGTCACATTCTTAACCCTGGTAAACTGCACGGTTTTAGAATGTACACATCTTCTGTTCATTTTGTTATTAACAACAATGTATGCAAATTGACTCACTGACCCTAAGCTTGTCTCTGCGTTATGCAAGTTGCCGTGTCTGTGAGGGTCACATCTATAACGATAGAACAACGTTCCCTTGGCGACTGCAGCAGCTGATTGGACGATCTGGCAGAGATTTGTCTATTGTCTGTATTTAAATTCTATGCAAATGTTGAGTCTGAGAAGAAAATGTAGAGGAGGCAAATGTGATGAGTCTGTTTTCTGTCAAAGCCACACTTCTGGGTTATAGTACGGAAATACAGGGAGTGCAGAATTATCAGGCAAGTTGTATTTTTGAGGATTAATTTTATTTGAGGATTTAATTTGAACAACAACCATGTTCTCAATGAACACAAAAAACTCATTAATATCAAAGCTGAATATTTTTGGAAGTAGTTTTTAGTTTTAGCTATTTTAGGGGGATATCTGTGTGTGCAGGTGACTATTACTGTGCATAATTATTAGGCAACTTAACAAAAAACAAATGTATACCCATTTCAATTATTTATTTTTACCAGTGAAACCAATATAACATCTCAACATTCACAAATATACATTTCTGACATTCAAAAACCAAACAAAAACAAATCAGTGACCAATATAGCCACCTTTCTTTGCAAGGACACTCAAAAGCCTGCCATCCATGGATTCTGTCAGTGTTTTGATCTGTTCACCATCAACATTGCGTGCAGCAGCAACCACAGCCTCCCAGACACTGTTCAGAGAGGTGTACTGTTTTCCCTCCTTGTAAATCGCACATTTGATGATGGACCACAGGTTCTCAATGGGGTTCAGATCAGGTGAACAAGGAGGCCATATCATTAGATTTTCTTCTTTTATACCCTTTCTTGCCAGCCACGCTGTGGAGTACTTGGACGTGTGTGATGGAGCATTGTCCTGCATGAAAATCATGTTTTTCTTGAAGGATGCAGACTTCTTCCTGTACCACTGCTTGAAGAAGGTGTCTTCCAGAAACTGGCAGTAGGACTGGGAGTTCAGCTTGACTCCATCCTCAACCCAAAAAGGCCCCACAAGCTCATCTTTGATGATACCAGCCCAAACCAGTACTCCACCTCCACCTTGCTGGCGTCTGAGTCGGACTGGAGCTCTCTGCCCTTTACCAATCCAGCCACGGGCCCATCCATCTGGCCCATCAAGACTCACTCTCATTTCATCAGTCCATAAAACCTTAGAAAAATCAGTCTTGA
>MU563244.1:11624799-11639115 GCA_024362625.1 Silurus asotus
AACAGGGGTTGAACCAATGATATGTTACCAACACATACATATAAAAAAACCATACACCAATCAGGTATAACATTATGACCACCTGTCTAATATTGTATGATTCCCTTTTTGCTGCTAAAACAGTTCTGACCCATCGATCATCAACAGCATGAACTTCTTCAGCAGTTTGAGCTACAGGAGGATGTTCCGTCTGTTGGATCGGAACATACGGACACCAGCCTTCGCTCCTCATGTGCATAAGCCGCCCACGACACTGTCACCGGTTCACCACTGTTCCTTCCTTGGAGCACTTTTAATAGATCCTGACCACTGCAGACCAGGAACATCTCACAAGAACTGGAGTTTTGGAGACGCTCTGACCCAGTCGTCTAGACGTCACAATTTGGCCCGTCTCAAGTCCTTATACTCACCCATTTTTCCCTGCTTCTAACATGCCAACTTTAGAATATTTTGAGAAATTTTTATGAAATTTTTCATTGGCATGTTAGAAGCAGGATTTTTTTTTTTTTTTATTATAGAAAGCTACTTAACATAAAACCTGTGAGTTGCATCAAAACTACTGTTATAGAAATCGAATCAACACCTCTGGACCAATCAGATTCCAGAATTCAACCACAACAATGGAATGTATACACTTCTATAAAAAAGGTGTACAGGTGATTTTTGCGCATTTGAGATCGATGAGATTTTATTTTGTATGAAAACATCAGGGCCTTCACGTACGATGCCTTTCTTCACGTGATTTGACGTTTGGCTGTTGTTCGGGATGATAAAAGTTTGCTGGAAACCCAGACAATGCTGGTCGAAAGTCTTTCAGTGTTGATCTAGTCACTAAAAGAGTTCACAACTAGGAATATATGATGCAACCTGATGAAAGTATTTGGCCTCCACTTGCATTAGAAAGCAACCCTGCAGACTGGGACCTTCCCACACTACTTAGGGTGCACACTTCACCGCGCAGGGCGCTAGTACGCACGGCGTTCTTCTGACCAATAAGGAGCCGAGGCGCGATGACGCAAACGCTGTGCTCAGCCAATCAGATCGCAACACGACAGTAGATATAGAATGCTAAGTGACACCAGCCGGCATTTTCTGTGGAGAAGAAAGAGCGCAGCTTCATAAAAGCTCTTTTCCTCCTTTTTTTTTTAGAATTCAAAATACATTTTAAACCCTGAAAGAAAGATGGTGGTGGTGACAGCAGGGCCCGGAGGAGCCCATAAAGTGCTTCTTATTTCTTCTTCACACTCCGGCGACTCGAACAGCGCTGCTCTTCCTTTACGGAAAAGGCAGCGACTCACACATCTGAGTCCTGAGGAAAAAGCACTTCGGAGGTGAGAAAAAAACACATTTTTAATCATATATATATTTTTCTTCATCAGTCAGGCGGTATTCGATTAAGATAAACCGATTAATATCGACCGAACTGATTAAATGCGTAGGCTTTTACCGCCCCCCCCCACCCCCGCGGGTTGCCAGATTGACTGTTTTTGACGGGGAAGAAAGTATATATTTTTTTCTACCTTATTCGCTCTTCATTCCTTAATGTCACAACAAATTCAATACCATTTCTATAATATTCTGGCTGCCATTTAAAGACGTTCCTGTGACCACACCAAATTATATTCCAGACGATATTAAGTATTAAATCCTTGAAATCCCCAAGGTTGCCAGACACAAATCCCCCCCCTTTTTTTTCCCTCTCATGTCACTTTCTCCAATATATAGTTACATTTTATTATTTTTCAAATAAGCTCGTTATAGTTTCATTAAAGTGTTTTTGAAGCGTAGTGTAAACATGCGGGATTTATTTTATTTTATTTTAAATGGTGAAAAATATTCTGGCTCGGGTTGCCAGATTTCCAAATGCCAAATATACAGTATCTAGTAAATGCATTCGATGGAAATCAGGGTTGTTTTAGTAAATCATATATTTTTCCCCCCGTGCCCTTCAAACGATTTGGAAAAAAAGTAATTCCAAAACCCCCCCCCCCAAAAAAAAAAAAAAACCCAAAAAAAAAAAAAAAAAAAATCTTTGTATTCACGCTTTGAAGTTCAGATCACAGAATCTTTATAAACTAAGGAATGCATGTACTTTGGCACTTAGTGTTGCCAGTCCCCGGTTATTCCTCCTAAATTCCCACTTTTTCTTTTTGCATTTAATTTATAAAATCAGACACTTGGGTATATAATGTATTGAGTGAGAGCGGATAAAATCTTGTATAACAGTAGTGATTTGGGAAAAGAGTTTTAAAAACTAGGATTTAGAGGGGGTATAAACTGGCGATCTGGCGACCTTGAAGCCACACCTATTTATACATATTCAATTCTGCCTGCGTGGCACAGACATGGTTGAACCTCAGACTGCACTTATTTACATAAACATAACTGAAATAATGAATTGCATGCATGGTTAATTGTTTATATTAAAAATAATAATAATGTGCGCAAATTTTAATTGCAAATGTTGGTGTTCTAGGAAGCTGAAGAACAGAGTCGCAGCACAGACAGCAAGAGACAGAAAAAAGGCCAAAATGGGAGAACTGGAGCAGCAAGTCCTGGAACTGGAGCATGAAGTAAATTTAGTTATTATTCCATAACAAATATAAAAAAAATGTATTGATTGTGATTGCTAAATTACCCGATGGATCTTCTTCCAGAATCAGAAACTCCACATGGAGAACCAGATGTTGAGAGAAAGAACGAGCGATCTGATGAGCGAGAACGAGGAGCTGAGACAGAGACTGGGGTTGGACACTCTGGTCAGAAAAGAGAAGGTAAAGAGGGTTTAGACTCGGGAGTTATGATACCGGGCGGTTTATAAGCCGACAGCACGTGGATCAGAGGATCGAGGGCTTTCTCATCATCTAGAACTTTAAACTTTAGAACTGATAAGAAGTGGAAAAAAAAAACCTCCTGTTGATATCATCATGGTGGTTTGGCTGCCATGCGGTTATAGAAGTCAAACCGCTTAATCTGATAAACTGAGTGACTATTTTACTCAAAAAATTCTCAATAATGGTCATAAATGAGCAGATTGGGTTGGGTGATGCTACATTACTGTATAGAAATGCTGCATTTTATTCATATGCATTATAAACAGGTGTAGTGGTGGTGGCCCATGTTTCTTATCAGGGGAGGCTTTCTTTCCATAAAAGTTTTATTACAGTAATAAAACAATATTCCGCCTAACGAGGCAAATCTGCCGTTACTGTGTATAAAACCGCTTTCGATTCTTCCTCGTGTGTAGGTGCAGGTGTTGGAGTCCGGCAAGAACGATTTGGTTTTGCTGAACGGGTCTTCTGAGTCCGCAGCACTCAGGCTACGTGTGCCTCCGCAGCAGGTGCAGGCCCAGCTATCGTCAAAGCTGAAGAGTTCCCCATGGATTCTCACGTTCCTAGCACTTCAGACTCTGAGGTAAGGGTTTTGTTTTTTTTTGTTTTTTTTGGAATGCGCTCATTTTTTCCGAGGTCTAGTTTCAGATCCGGGAGTCTCCACAATCATAAACTTAAACAACAGTCGCGTTTTCTGGGAAAGTATCCATAAGTAGTGTTTTTTCGAACGAACATTGAGTCAAGTTGCTGAATTCGAATCAACTCAAACTGACTCCGTTTGAGTTGATTGGGATTCAGCAACTTGACTGATTGTTTGTTCCACATATTACAGCGAAATTGCCATCGATTTCCACTGACTCTGGATTATGCTCGAACCCGATTATCCAGAGAGCGCGCGCGTGTGTATGTGTGTGTGTGTGTGTGTACATGATTAATTTCCACACTTCCTCATACCTCTAACTGACATTTCAGATTCAGTTTCCGGGTTAAAATGTATATTTACGGGAATTCACTCCAGGAAACGTGTTTATACGTCAAAGAGCACAAATCATTCCTGTTTATCCGGTGTGCAGGATGACGAGAAGCGACTTTGGAATGCTAATCGCTTCTTGTTCTGCCGGTTTGCTAGCTAAGCAAATCATGGCATTGTGAAAGACGTGGGTTTTTTTTCTAGAGGATGTGGTCTGTGTTTGGGTTCATTTCTGTATCTAAAGCAGCTTGCTGATTTTGAAGCATGCAGTGATCATTTTCTTTCTTTCTCTCTCTCCTTCAGTCTGATCTCTTACTTGGCATTTTGGACATCATTGAACCAGAGCTGTTCCTCAAAGAAGCTCCAGAGCAGAACCATCCTGAGCAGTTCCTTCTGGTCGGATCAACCTCTGGTCCGCTACCTACCCCCTCATCTGGAGTTGTGGGGGCCACACCAGTTAAGCTGGAGGCCCTTAATGAACTGATCCAGTTCGACCACATTTACACCAAACCGGTAGTAGATGCAGTAGAGGAGGAGGAGGAAGATGATGATGATGAGGAGGAGGAAGAAAAAGAGGACATCTACGAAGTGAGCATCCAAGACAATCAGGACTCGTTCATCTTCTCGTCGTCCTCCGAAGACGAGGAAGTGGAGGTGGAAGTCGAAACGACGTCCATCAAAGACGAACCCGAGGAAATGATCATCCCCGTGACCGAGAGCGACTCGATCGCGGTGGACGACTTCCTTTCCGAGGCGTCCTCGTCCTTCGGAGGCTTCGACAAGACGGCGTACCTGATGTCCGATACGTACAGCGACTCTGGATACGAAAGGTCACCTTCCCCTTTCAGCGACATCTCGTCCCCGCTTTGCCCCGACACCTGCTGGGAAGACATGTTTGCTAACGAACTTTTCCCACAACTTATTAGCGTCTAAATAACCAACACGCCGCTCGGTTTCCAACGTAATCCTAGCGTACAAAAGATCATTTAAATAAATATATATATCTCCTTCATTAATGTACAGTCAGCACAAATTTCCTTTTCTTTTTAAATCCCCTACTGATACCAATAAGTTTTTCTTCAGGGAAAGAAGTTGGAGGTTTACAAAAAAGCAAAGTTCAGTATTTTTGTCTGAGACAAAGGGGAAGTTCAGTGGGAATTATTATTTTTTTTTCCATTTTAAAAAAATGTATTTATTTGTATCCGTTTCCAGAGTCCTGTATCGTAATCTGTCCACTTTAATGTTGTATACCATCCTTTTTTTTCTTAGCGCCTTCCTCGTGAAATCTTCTACTGCATTAAAAAAAATTTTGCTTCGCATCCTGGTGGTCTTTTCATTTATTTATTCACTTTATATTCACACACTAACATTTACAGATCATATCACGGTCAGATGTCCACAAATCTGTATTAGTGGAACTGTATGTTTTAAAAAAAACAAATGGTCCCTATATTTAGATTTGTTTAGACAAAGTTTGTGGATTTTGATGGTGTGAGGCACAAGATGTAAAAGCACATAGACTGATATTAATGAATCAAACATTAATATTTAGTAAAATGTTCACGAGCCCAAAACCTTTCCAACTACTTCCTCTAAAAGTTCTGCCTGATGTTTAACCACTAAAATAAACATTACTGATTTCACTGAAATGAAGAGAATGTAAAATACTTCAAAAAAGCTACTTGCTGTGGGAAAGAAACGGCACCAGGATTTAACACCAACAGCTTCATGTGGAAACATGGCAGAGATGCACATTAAATTGTATGTCTCATAAAATGTATTAATGCTAACACATGTTAAGGCATTACTTTATCTCTGTGTGATTCAGAGCATCAGAATTCTAGATGGTATAATCCATACGTACAATAAATGGCGGCTAGGTGAGAGACCATAAACCATTATGCTCTCATGTTCTCTGCTTGACATCAGTCTGTTCATCACCTCCACATCATGCACTAGCTGTGGATCATTATTATAAGTAGATTATTATAAGTTCTCTCACACACTAGCGTGGAAGTTTGTTCAGTTTTACCCCCTGAACAATTCTGGGTATTAAAATGCCCATCAAAACTCTCCTGTTTTATAAATTTTAGTTTTGACCATTTAACAATTTTATATATATTTTAACTTCTGAGCCGCATGCAAAGGAGAAACGTATTACAGTTTAGAAAGCGTGTTGTTTCCAGAATGACTATATTCGGTTTCAGCAGGTGCACATGGATTTCACTACAAACCACACGACACACAGAAACGCTGACGAAACCACACCCCCTTCAAAAAAATATATAAATAAAACCTGAATATTGACTGATAAGTTACTGAATACTATTTATAAAGAGATGTTAGCATGTTAGATGTTCTTTTGCTCCTGCACAAGAACAGAGTACGACATGTAGTGAAATGCTTTTTACGGCTGTCCAATATGTAAACATGAAAATATAAATTGAATATAAAAATTTAATTAAGTAACATAAAATAAAAGTATAAAGTGTTTAATATAACTATAATCATACAAGTATGAAAATAGGGTTTCTTAACCTTATTTTCATACTGGTTTCCTACTGGTTCAGACTGGTTCAAGGTGAAGGTTGGACTGCATCAAGGATCGGCTCTGAGCCCTTTCCTGTTTGCAGTGGTGATGGACAGGTTGCAGGATTAAAAACTAATTTATGAGAGGAACAGCGCATGTAGGATGTTTTGAAGACAAGGTGAGGGAGGTGTGATTGAGATGGTTTGATCATGTGCAGAAGAGGGACATGAGGTATATCAGTAGAAGAATGCTGAACATGTAGACACCAGGAAGGAGGAAAAGAGGAAGGTCTAGGAGAGAGTTTATGGATTTGGTGAGGGAAGACATGCAGGTAGTTGGTTTTAAAGAGGCAGATGTAGAGGAGGAGGAGCGGGGGGGGTCGGTATGGAGACGGATGATCCGCTGTGGAGACCCCTAATGGGAGAATTCGAAAGAAGAAGAAGTGGTGCAGTGAAGCAAAAGTGAGACAGTGTGTGTCCTGGTACCAGGTGTTTCTGGTTTATTAATAATAACAACAACAACAACAATAATAATACAATTAATTAGATCTGTGCATTTAACCATTTAATCATGTGAACAAGTAAAATTCCATGATTTGAAATCTCATTAATGACAATATCATTACACAACACAGGCGAGTGTCACACTGCCATTTTTGGTCAATTTACCCTGTGAGACTTTGTCACATTTGTCCTGCTCTATAGGAGGAGATAAGATTAAAGCTGTAACTGTGTGCGAGACACTGATCAGGTCAAGATGGCTCCCCTGTTCAAACACACACACACACACACACACACACACACACACACACACAGATGAAAGTCTAACTTATGTAATAGCTCAGATACCCTTTGACTGCACTGATCAACAGCAGAATCCTGCTCCTGTCTGTAACACGGCAGTTACGGTGCTATTTTCTTTCTCGGGTCACACCCGATTATTATCCTCAGGCTAAATCCGTAGTCTGGGTGGGGAGTCTTTAAAAGGCTAAAGAGAAAGAGAAGGGCGGGATTGTTATTAGAGCACAAAATATTTAACATCGTCAATTAGGTGTAGTCGAGTTAGCATGTTTCAGGTAACTGAGGCTTCATGTATCTTTACACCACCTGCTATTCTTTTCTTGGCAAATTAGATACAGCATGTATATATTTATCGTTACAGCATTGATAAAACAATATAAGACAGGAGTTACTGATTGTTTAGGTTTGTTTTATACTAACTATTAGAACAAAACAACATTTAGATCTGTGTAGACTGTTTTAGTAAAAATCTCCTGTCAAATAGATTTGAACACCTCGTCTACCGTGTTTGAGACAATGTCACATTTTTGTCCCTAACAGAAGAACTTGTGTAAGATGGAGAACCAGAGAGATGTTATCAGACTGCCTCAAATCCACACTCACACATGGAGGTGGAAGCTTAATGGTTTGGGGTGGTTTTGGAGCAGGGAAGGACACATGATCTGGAAAAGTGAAAATAACCAACATGGCAACCATTCCATACTTCAACACCATGCAATTCCGTCTGGACTGCGGCTCATTAGAATCGACTTCACCGTACAACAAAACAACGCCCGAAACATACGTCCGAGTTCTGTTAGAGTTATTTAGAGAGTCGTCTGGACTGATATCTATCATGAATTAACCTGCCCAGTCACTGCATCTAAATCCTACTGAACTGCTCTGGGATTAATTTAATCACTAGAAAAAAACCTCTAAGTGAAAACACCTTTAGTTTCAGTTTAAGTTTCACATGAGGCTTGGAAAAGTGTTTCAGCTGAATGTTTGGAGAAACAAAGTGTCCAGATGTTAAGAGTGTGTAAAGGGGGGCTTTTTTAATGGACATTTTATAGATTTTTTTAATAGAAAAAAAGCCAGGAGTTCCAATATTTGTGGCAATATATTATAGCATTTACTGGAAAATAACAAACAAACTATTTGTTTAATTATTACTAACTTCCTGACTAATGATATGATATGATATGATATATGATGATACTGGTTTGTGATTGGCTGGAAGTTTAAAACGTTGAACACACAGGTAGTTTGTGAGCCCTTTATGATGAATTACGGTGATTTTGAGGAATGGCTCAAGGCCCAAGAACGATTTGACAAACTGGAAAAAAAAAACTTTTAAATTAGAAATACAATAAAAAACAGTACATGAATGACTTCAGTTAAACTCGTCCTCTATGTTGTGTGTCTGTGCAAATGCATATATCACACTGCACCACTTCCCCTGGCAGGGGCTGTGGTTTCGGCTTTGTGATGCAGCGAGTTTCAGTTTGCCCGTGTTCTGACGCGGTTTCTTTCAGTGGAACGAAACAAAAATAAATAATGTCACATCCTGGAGGATGAGTACATCATCGCCTCGTTGTATCGGTTCCAAATGATTTCAGCGTGTAGATAAAGATGGAAAAATTACAGAAACCCCAGTAAAAGGTCATGTGTCAGCGATGGGACTTTTTTCCCAGTGTTCGTCTTTTCTATGCTCACGCTGGCACCGTTTCCTTTACGGTGAAGTCCAGGCTTAAATCAAAGCATGGGAAGTAATACAGACCTGTCATCAGCTCGAGGGTCTTGGGATAATCCCTACAATTAAAAGTGTCAGGTTTTGTTTAGAGCTGTAGAGGAAAAGCCCCTTTAGAGTGAAACTGTTTTAGGATGTAGCTCTCAAACAGGAGGTTAAATAAAAATAACTGAGAAGATGAAAGTAATACCCCAGGCACAGAGGGTCCAAAGATATTGCTTTAAAACCGAACCGTTAGCAAATGTCGAGAACCGTTTAAAAAATGTTTGTATTTTTTTTTAGATATTGACCGATTCAGGAAAGAGGAACGTCTCCAGGCTCAGATATGGACCTAAAATAGAAAAGCTGGATCATCTAGCATGCGTCTGATGCCTCAGGCATGTCGGATCATCCAGTCAGAGTACTGTAAAGGCCCGGGTTAGGTTTCAGTACAGCTCTTAACACTGTCTGCAACTTCAGCTTGAAATGTCTACTCGCTTTATCAATGCACCAGAAGCGAACGTATCATTTGAGTTCGATTACCAAACGATCTTCTCTGCACTACACAAACTCGTGTGTATAATAATAATAATTTAACCTTTATTCATCCCACAGTGGGGAAATTTCTAGTTTTTTTCGAATATCCCAACTCCTCTGGAAGCTGGGATCAGAGCGCAGGGTCAGCCATGGTACGGCGCCCCTGGAGCTGATAGGGTTAAGTGCCTTGCTCAAGGGCTCAACAGTGGTAGCTTGGCTGTGCTGGGGTTCGAACCGCTGACCTTGTGATCAGTAACCCAGAGCCTTAACCACTGGACTACCACTGCCCCATGACAATGACGGCATCGAGGGCGTGGAAGGAGACAAAACACTATGGAAATTTCCACCATGATGTGTTCTAAAACTAAGTATAGTCTCTCTGTCCTCAGATGGTCTACAACAGCTTTGAATACACACTTATCCTTTCTATATTAAGGGCTTGTGAGAATTCACACATCACCAGTGTGTGTAAATACAGTACTGGGTGATGGTGCGTGATCTTGCGCACACAGGTCAAATGAAATGAATGCATATGGGAGCTTTTTGTTTAAAACCCCCCAAAACACTGCATTCATGGTTTTGGGACACATGAGTTTTCCCAGCCATATGTGGTTCTTCTTCAAGTTTTTGTTGGAGCACGTCTGTGGATGCGGTAGCATGAAATCTTTCTTTCACTTGAACTAGGAGGCCCAAACTAGTGCCAGCATTACAAAACCCCTGTGCACAAAGCCAGCTCCACAAAGATCTGCTCTGCATGGGTTGGAGTGGAAGATCTCAAATAAGGAAGTGTTCAAATAAGGAGAGATTACAAAGAAATGAAATTCATTTCTTCACAGACAGAGGAAGTGTAAGTGCAGATCTCAGCACATCTAACCTCACACTGCAATCTTCCTGTCTGATTTACAAATGTGTAAGGGGATGGCAGGGTTAGTCAGGGTTGGTATGTGTAATGTGTAGTTAGAGTGGTTGGCAGGGTTAGGGTAAATGGGTAGTTATGGTGGTAGGTAGGATTAGAGTGGATGTGTAGTTAGGGTGGTAGGTAGGGTTAGGGTAAATGTGTAGTTAGGGTGGTAGGTAGGGTTAGGGTAAATGGGTGGTTATGGTGGTAGCTAGGATTAGAGGGGATGTGTAGTTATGGTGGTAGGTAGGGTTAGAGTAGATGTGTAGTTATGGTGGTAGGTAGGTTTGGGGTAAATGTGTAGTTAGGGTGGTAGGTAGGGTTAGAATGGCTGTGTAGTTAGGGTGGTAGGTAGGTTTGGGGTAAATGTGTAGTTATGGTGGTAGGTAGAATTAGAGTGGCTGTGTAGTTTGGGTGGTAGGTAGGTTTGGGGTAAATGTGTAGTTATGGTGGTAGGGTTAGAGTGGCTGTGTAGTTATGGTGGTAGGTAGGGTTAGGGTAAATGTGTAGTTATGGTGGTAGGTAGAATTAGAGTGGCTGTGTAGTTTGGGTGGTAGGTAGGGTTAGGGTAAATGTGTAGTTATGGTGGTAGGTAGAATTAGAGTGGATGTGTAGTTAGGGTGGTAGGTAGGTTTGGGGTAAATGTGTAGTTCAACATTCACTGCTGCTTTAAGTTTAAATGCATAAATAACCAAACTCCTGGTTCAGAAAGTAAAAGACGTCTTTTTCGGTTTTGAACACCTGCAGTAAATGCAAAAAAAAAAGTTTCAAGCTCTATGCTGAGTTTCATACTGAATGCATCAGTAAGGTTTTGAGCACTTCACACTCCACACTCATTCAGGTGTTATCATTGTAAGTGAACACAGGGCTCTGTTCTGGTTCCAGTTCTGCTTTGAGGAACCTGGATGGATTTGAAACCTGAAGGTTTAATCTGTACACAATAAGTAAGGAATAAACCACTTGGTGTGTGTGTGTGTGTGTGCAGCTGGGGCAAAATATTATGCTGGGTATTTTGTCATTTTTAATTAATAATTATTAATTGTTATTATGTTCATAGATCTTAAATATCTTCTAAAAGGGCACTACTAAGGGAAATTAATATAAACATGTTTCCCAAAGACAAAATTACAATTTACAATAAGCTGCTGTTAAAAATTGAAACCCTCAAAAGATAAGTTTAATAACCATGTGCTTGTCAGCTTCCTAAAGAAGTAAATAATTTTCAAAATCATATAACAAGTCAAATATGCAGAAAATGATGGAGAAACCAAATACTGTGCAGTTCCTGGAGAACTTTTCTAAAGAAGCTTAGGACAAACAGGAGACTCGAGTCATTTCCTTTCCAGGTAAAACACAGTATTAATTATCAGTGTAAACCCTTTTAACACCTGCTGTATGAAATGACATTTTTATCATCTCATTTTCTTGTGATTAACATTTTACAGATTCTGCAAAAGACATTAAACTAATGACCAACCTGTAAAACCTTTTATCTGCTTATAGTTACATGTTGTAAAGCACCAATTATACCCAAGGCCTCTCATGTCACTTATTTTATAGCTGCCATAAACACTCATGCCTTTTCTTTTAACTTCCTGATTAAAAGCTAGATCCCAACTCCCAAATGTATAGTTATGGTGGTAGGTGGGGTTTAGGGTGGATGGGTAGTTATGGTGGTAGGTGGGGTTTAGGGTGGATGGGTAGTTATGGGGATAGGTGGGTTTAGGGTGGATGGGTAGGTAGGGTGGGAGGGGGGGTTTAGGGTGGATGGGTAGTTATGGTGGTAGGTGGGGTTTAGGGTGGATGGGTAGTTATGGTGATAGGTAGGTTTAGGGTGGATGGGTAGTTATGGTGGTAGGTGGGGTTTAGGGTGGATAGGTAGTTATGGCGGTAGGTGGGGTTTAGGGTGGATGGGTAGTTATGGCGGTAGGTGGGGTTTAGGGTGGATGGGTAGTTATGGTGGTAGGTGGGGTTTAGGGTGGATGGGTAGTTATGGTGGTAGGTGGGGTTTAGGGAGGATGGGTAGTTATGGTGGTAGGTGGGGTTTAGGGAGGATGGGTAGTTATGGTGGTAGGTGGGGTTTAGGGTGGATGGGTAGTTATGGTGGTAGGTGGGGTTTAGGGTGGATGGGTAGTTATGGCGGTAGGTGGGGTTTAGGGTGGATAGGTAGTTATGGCGGTAGGTGGGGTTTAGGGTGAATAGGTAGTTATGGCGGTAGGTGGGGTTTAGGGTGGATAGGTAGTTATGGCGGTAGGTGTCTAGTTCTGCTTTGAGGAACCTGGATGGATTTGAAACCTGAAGGTTTAATCTGTACACAATAAGTAAGGAATAAACCACTTGGTGTGTGTGTGTGTGTGTGCAGCTGGGGCAAAATATTATGCTGGGTATTTTGTCATTTTTAATTAATAATTATTAATTGTTATTATGTTCATAGATCTTAAATATCTTCTAAAAGGGCACTACTAAGGGAAATTAATATAAACATGTTTCCCAAAGACAAAATTACAATTTACAATAAGCTGCTGTTAAAAATTGAAACCCTCAAAAGATAAGTTTAATAACCATGTGCTTGTCAGCTTCCTAAAGAAGTAAATAATTTTCAAAATCATATAACAAGTCAAATATGCAGAAAATGATGGAGAAACCAAATACTGTGCAGTTCCTGGAGAACTTTTCTAAAGAAGCTTAGGACAAACAGGAGACTCGAGTCATTTCCTTTCCAGGTAAAACACAGTATTAATTATCAGTGTAAACCCTTTTAACACCTGCTGTATGAAATGACATTTTTATCATCTCATTTTCTTGTGATTAACATTTTACAGATTCTGCAAAAGACATTAAACTAATGACCAACCTGTAAAACCTTTTATCTGCTTATAGTTACATGTTGTAAAGCACCAATTATACCCAAGGCCTCTCATGTCACTTATTTTATAGCTGCCATAAACACTCATGCCTTTTCTTTTAACTTAGGGAGAATGGGTAGTTATGGTGGTAGGTGGGGTTTAGGGTGGATGGGTAGTTATGGTGATAGGTAGGTTTAGGGTGGATGGGTAGTTATGGTGGTAGGTGGGGTTTAGGATGGATAGGTAGTTATGGCGGTAGGTGGGGTTTAGGATGGATAGGTAGGTATGGCGGTAGTTGGGGTTTAGGGAGGATGGGTAGTTATGGTGGTAGGTGGGGTTTAGGATGGATAGGTAGTTATGGCGGTAGGTGGGGTTTAGGGTGAATAGGTAGTTATGGCGGTAGGTGGAGTTTAGGGTGGATAGGTAGTTATGGCGGTAGGTGGGGTTTAGGGAGGATGGGTAGTTATGGTGGTAGGTGGGGTTTAGGATGGATAGGTAGTTATGGCGGTAGGTGGGGTTTAGGGTGAATAGGTAGTTATGGTGGTAGGTGGGGTTTAGGGTGGATGGGTAGTTATGGTGGTAGTTGGGGTTTAGGGTGGATGTGTAGTTATGGTGGTAGGTGGGGTTTAGGGTGGATGTGTAGTTATGGTGGTAGGTGGGGTTTAGGGTGGATGGGTAGTTATGGTGGTAGGTGGGGTTTAGAATGGATGTGTAGTTATGGTGGTAGGTGGGGTTTAGGGTGGATGGGTAGTTATGGTGGAAAGGTGGGGATTAGGGTGGATGGGTAGTTATGGTGGTAGTTGGGGCTTAGGGTGGATGGGTAGTTATGGTGGAAAGGTGGGGATTAGGGTGGATGGGTAGTTATGGAGGTAGGTGGGGTTTAGGGAGGATGGGTAGTTATGGTGGAAAGGTGGGGTTTAGGGTGGATGGGTAGTCATTATTTATATTTATTTATTATGAATGATTTTATATATTTTTCTGAGAGAGAGAGAGAGAGAGAGAGAGAGAGAGAGAGAGCTGTTATAAAAAAGGAATCTGATTTGGGAAGTGATGTGAAGAAGCAGTTATATCTTTTTCTGATGCAGGAAATGGAAAAGAAGAAGCTGCAGAGGAAGTTTTCAAAAGCAGTAAGAGAGGAAGGGCTAAAGTGTAGAGAGAGAGAGAGAGAGAGAGAGAGAGAGAGAGAGAGAGAGAGA
>MU563244.1:11639162-11650042 GCA_024362625.1 Silurus asotus
GAGAGAGAGAGAGAGAGAAAGGGGGGGGGAAACAGCACAAATGACCCTTTCGAGATGTAATCTCACCCACTCTGCTGTGTACCTGCTACATTTCCATTAAGCATCTTTGGCCTTTGTGGTGTGTGACGCATGTGGATCAGTGTGTGCATGATTCAGACCGGACATTACGCGTCATCAGCCCTAATAACAAGGAACTGCTGAATATAAAAGAAGACGATAGAAGAAGCAGCAGATGGAAATCTAGAAATTTGTACTTTTTAGTGTTTTGAGGATGTTAATAATGTAAACATCGACCATTATTGTTAGATGGCTGGTTTGTTGTCCATGTTTTTTTTACTTTGTAATTCAAATGCATGGAGGTCAGTAGTGACGTAACCCATCAGGACAAGGACTTCATTTAACTCTGTTTTTTCCATAATATGCTCAATATTTAATATCTCAATCAATTCCAATAAAATCAGACACAAGGACAAACAAGTGACTCATATGGTAGGTTTTGCTACATAAGTGGAATTTGGTGATATTGTGGTGAAATATAAAGCGTATTCATTTCAAGGTGGTACTATACATTTATCTAAATATATTTAATTCACATACGGCTCTTATTAGTGAGAATAATATTCGGCCTATGAAAAAAAGATCAAACTGATCCATTGAACTGAAACACAACCATAAAGGAAATGGAGGTATAGGGTGTAGGGAAGAGAGAAAGGGAGAGAGAAAGGGAGAGAGGGAGGAGGAGGGAAAAACGTCATTTAAGACTCAGTCTACGATTAACATGGCTTCACTTCCTGTCTATGTGGCAAGTCTTCTACACACCCTCAATGTGGAAAATTGTACACACACACACACACACACACACACACACACACACACACACACACACACACACACACAGCCCTTGTGTTTTTTTTACATTCCTTCCACCTCAACATCTGCATCCACATAAGAGCAAATGTCATATGTTTTAGATCTGGCACACACACACACACACACACACACACACACACACACACACATTATATATATAGTTTTGTGAAAAAGTGTTTGCCCCCTAAACCTAATAACTGGTTGGGCAGCAGCAACATCTGCAAACAAGCGTTTGTGATAACTTGCAGTGAATCTGTTTCAGCGCTGTGGAGGAATTTTGCTCCACTCATCTCTGCAGAATTGTTGTAATTCAGCCACATTAGAGGGATTTCGAGCAGGACACACCTTTTTTAAGGTCATGCAACAAGTGTTTGCCCCCTAAACCTAATAACAAGCGTTTGTGATAACTTGCAGTGAATCTGTTTCAGCGCTGTGGAGGAATTTTGCTCCACTCATCTCTGCAGAATTGTTGTAATTTAGCCACATTAGAGGGATTTCGAGCAGGAACCACCTTTTTACGGTTATGCCACAGCATCTCAATAGGATTCCGGCCAGGATTTGGACTAGGCCACTCAAAAGGCCTTAATTCTGGTGTTTCTTCAGTCATTCAGAGGGGGACTTGCTGGTGTGTTTTGGATCATTGTCCTGCTGCAGAACCCAAGTTCACTTCAGCTTGAGGTCATGAACAGATGGCCAGACATTCTCCTTCAAGATTTTTAAGTAAACAGCAGAATTCATGGTTTCATTTATTACAGCAAGTCTTCCAGGTCCTGAAGCAGCGAAACAGCCCCAGACCATCACACTACCACCACCAGATTTTACTGTTGGTATGATGGTCTTTTTCTGAAATGCGGTGTTACATTTACGCCAGACGTAATGGGACACACACCTTCCAAAAAGTTCAGTCCACAGAGTATTTTCCCAAAAGTCTTGGTGATCATCAAGATGTTTTCTGGCAAAACTGAGATGAGCCTTTATGTTTTTTTTGCTCAGCAGCTTTTGGTCTTGGAACTCTGCCATGCAGACTATTTTTGCCGTCTCTATCTTATGGTGGAGTCGTGAACACTGATCTTAACTGAAGCAAGTGAGACCTGCAGTTCTTTGGATGATATTGTGGGGTCTTTTGTGACCTTTTGGATGAGTCGTCACTGTGGTCTTGGGGTAATTTTGGTCGGCTGGAGACTCCTGAGAAGGTTCTCCACTGTTTTTGCCTTTTGTGAATAATTTCTTTCACTGTAGTTCACTGGAGTCCCAAAGCTTTAGAAACGTCTTTATAACCTTTTTCAGACTGATGGATCTCAATTACTTTCTCTCATTTGTTTCTGAATTTCTTTGGATCTCGGCATGATGTCCAGCTTTTGAGCATCTTCTGGTCTACTTTACTTTGTCAGGCAGGTCATATTTAGGAGTTTCCTTGATTGTGTACAGGTGTGGCAGTAATCAGGTCTGGGTGTGGCTGGAGAAATTAAACTCAGGTGTGATAAACCACAGTTTTAACCAGGGGGGCAAACACTTTTTCACACAGGGCCATGATTTGGATTTTCTTGTCCCTCAATAATAAAAAACCCTAATTTAAAAACTGCATGTTGTGTTCACTTGTGTTCTCTTTTACTAATATTTAAATTAGTTTGATGATCTGAAACATTAAAGTGTGACAAACATGCAAAAAAAAAAAGAAATCTTTTTCACGCCACTGTATTCTCATTACAAAAGAAATATTAACAAAATTATTCCGGAAATTCTCAAATATGGCTATTTAACTGACCGTTTATACATCAGTGTCAAGTACACACACCCACCCACACACCCACACACCCACCCACACGCTGTTGGTTTACTAAACACGTTTTTGTCCAAAAACAATGAAACAGACACAATGTTATTCTACCAACATCCCTTTTTCAGTGACTCTCATCTCAACCAGAAACAACACACTGAAGCAGCTTAAATTCTTCAATAAAGACTCGCTCCACTTATTGATTACCACAAAAATAACAATACAATGTTTAGAAATGAGTTTATTAGAGGGACAGCGCATGTAGGATGTTTTGGTGACAAGGTGAGGGAGGGGAAATTGAGATGGTTTGGACATGTTCAGAGGAGGGACATGAATTATATTGGTAGGAGAATGCTGAGGATGGAGCCACCAGGTAGGAGGAAAAGAGGAAGGCCAAGAAGGAGGTTCATGGATGTGGTGAGGAAAGACATGCAGGTAGTTGGTGTAAAAGAGGCAGATGTAGAGGACAGGGTGGTATGGAGACGGATGATCCGCTGTGGCGACCCCTGATGGGAGCAGCCGAAAGAAGAAGAAGAAGAAGAAGTTACAATACACCCACGAATAAGATTGGTAGGTACTTTTTCCATGTTTACTGTTATAATAACCTTCGCTCTACTGGGAAGATTCCATTAGAACTAATTCCACTAGAATTGGTGTTTGTGGAGATACATTCAGCCACAAGGGTGTAGCCAAGTCAGGTACAGGTGAGGTGAGGAGGCCTGGGGTGCAGTTAGCGTTCATATTCATCGCGAAGGTGTTCAAAGCTCTAAAGCAGGAGATCTTCCACTCCAACCCATGTTACACATATCTTCATGGAGCTGGCTTTGTGCACAGGGGCTTTGCTGGAACAGGTTTGGGTCTCCCAGTCTTGTAGGGAAAATGTAGAGACGTCCTATACAAAGGTGTTCCTCCAACAGCTTGGGGAGGAACCACATTTGGCCACTGGACAAAATCTGACACTAATAATAACAATTATTGGAACAAATGGGAAAAATCTTATTAAAAGAAATGGAACTATATTTTTGACAATGTGACTTTTGTTCATTAAGGAGACGTATTGAAGGTTTTTTGGAGGGAGTTTTCAGTGTGAGGGATTTGTAACAGAGTTTCTCAATAACAGGACAAGCTACGTTTCTGTAGAAACTATCATGATAAAGAGGGTATAATCTCAGTGAGAACAGGAAGTAGCTTGTTTTGTGGACCTGAACCTATAACTATAAACAGATAAAATGTATATAATAATTAAAATACAATAAATTGCGGTATTAAAAACAAGGAATAAACCACTTGATGTGCTTTACTTGATATTCAGTGTCACTACATCACCATGTTAGATATTTTCCAATAACAGCTTGAACAGTGCGTTTAATTTACAACATAAAATATTGAACCGTCTGCATCTGCGCAAATATATTTAAGATTCTGAGCGGTGAAGTAAAGAACACTAATTATCTCTTCGTTATGGCACCTGTTACCGGGTGGAATATATTTCTTAGGCAGCAGGTGAATATTTGGTCCACAAAGTTGATGTTAGAAGTAGGAAAAATGGGCGATTTGGCAAATTTTGACGTCTAGGTCAAAGCATCTAAAAAACTGCAGCTCTTGTGAGATGTTCCTGGTCTGCAGTGGTCAGTATCTATCAAAAGTGCTCCAAGGAAGGAACAGTGGTGAACCAGCGACAGAGTCATGAGTCATTGATGCACGTGAGGAGCGAAGGTTGGTCCGTGTGATCCAATCCAACAGACAAGCTCCTGTAGCTCAAACTGCTGAAGAAGTTCATGCTGTTAAAGATCAATGAGTCAGAACTGTTTTAGCAGCAAAAACACAATATAAGGCAGATGGTAATAATGGTATGCCTGATTGATGTATATCCTGATATTTACGTTTTCAGTACACTAAACGTAAAACTTAAAAAAAGAGGTACATGAAACCAAGATCAGTCAGGTTTAGGGGCTTGGGCGATGTCTCCCATCAGCCATTGCACCCCTCACATGTCTGAACCTGAATCACATTATTTTGTAATTAAGGCATGTATATAAGTATTACCTTTAACAGCAGTCTTTGTCTCATGATTGCCTTTCACAGTTGTCCTTGTTGGTGTCCAGGTTCCTGTATTCCCAAACCTTGTGTTTAATATTTATTTTTATTGATTGTACCTTTGCAATATTAAAATATTAATAACGTATCTGCAGCTACTTTCTGCCTTTTTACATAGATAGATAGATAGATAGATAGATAGATAGATAGATAGATAGATAGATAAATAGATAAACTTTATTTATCCTAGAGGACGGTTGAATAAACATTACCATTACGCTAAACTAGTACTGTGAAAGGTGAGACTATGTACATGGGTTAATTACAAGACAATATGATTCAGGTGGAGAGATCATGTGACACATCATGCGAGAGTTCATTGGCTTCTGGGAAGTGTAGTCCAGAGCTATAATACTGACGTTAACACCTTTTCCACCCTATCTGACAGTACATCTGAAAAAATGCACATTATCAACTTGTGCTTGTTAATACTATGAACAGCAGCTACAGCAAATCCTCTCCACTGCTTCTCGTTTTTAACCCATCCAAAACAATCCAGAGGTTGCACCAACTCATGTTGTGCACCAACTCAAGTAGAAGATCTTGGACTTTTAAAGAGTAGATGCAGACCCCGCAAACATCCTAAACCATCTAAATATGTACCAGATCATTTAGAGCCCACTTCATGTGGAGTTTGGATTTTGGACTTAGAGGATAAACAACTTCTTAATCGCTACTCAAAAAATAACATTCTACATTTGCTGTTTCTTCATCATTGAACAGGCAGTGGCTTGGAGGAGTTGGAGTTGGATCTATGATGATCTCAGATGTTGAGCTATTTTATTAATTGCTCAGGAGCTCCTGGTTCCACAACTCCAACTGAATGTATAAGACTGTAGAATGGACATTACTCATGATCACACACTCCGGTTCGCATGTTATTACTCACTCTCGGGTATATTGTTTTAAAGACTATAATCACACTCTTGATGTCACCCAAATGAGGATGGGTTCCTCTTTTGAGACTGGTTCCTCTCAAGGTTTCTTCCTCATACCATCTAAGGGAGTTTTTCCTTGCCACAGTCGCCCCAGGCTTCTCATCGGAGGAAAATACACGCTATAAGAATTTTTATCATTCCGTAAAGCTGCTTTGATACAATCTCTATTGTGAAAAGAGCAATAGAAATAAACTGGAATTAGAACAGAAAGCTGTTTGAGTCCATGAGGAGACACTTCCTTGGCTAAAACCCAAACACGCATAGATATTCAGGGTCATAAGAAAGCCAGATTGTTTGCATTCCTTTGTGAATGCATCAAATAATAATAATTGTTATTTATCATTAAAATATGAGCCAAATCTTGATGGCTGCCCGGGTTGTAGCTCGCTAGTCAACACTATTAGCAAGGTGCAGTCCAGAAAACCAGCTAGCAAGCGGACAAGCCCTAAGAGACAGAAGAAATGTAGATTTACAGAGTCAAATAATCAGCTCAAGTGGGTTTTTATTGTCACAGTACAATACACAGTGAAATCAAATGTTTCTCCAGGACCAATGTGCTACATAAACTAGCATAATACCAAACACATATTTGATATAACTGTGTGTGTGTGTGTGTGTGTGTGTGTGTGTGTGTGTGTGTGTGTGTGTGTGTGCGTGTGTGTGATGAGCTTCAATGCCGGTAGATTTACAGCTGTAGAATGTATTACAAATGTCCCTGATAAAGGTAGGAGAATAAAGAATGAGTGACCCAAAATGCCTGCTTACTAAACAGTTAGCTAAGTTGCTAGTTAAGCTAACTACAGCACTGTCGCTTATTAGCACTTATTAGCACTTATTAGCACATTTCCTTTCATACTTTCTAGTTTGACACCAGTGCAATCTTCATAAAGAGTTTCTTAGTTTTTGCCATGTTTTGTTAGTTAGTTAGCTAGTTAGGGATAACTGTGGTAACTTTATTTAGCTAGCAAAATTAGCATGATCGTGACTGTGTCCGTGCGTTTAAAGCTTAAAGCAGCTGCCACTGCAGTGAACATCTGGTGTTCTTCTCAAAATCACACATTTATTTTGCTCGATATTTGAAATAATTGGTAAGAAAAAAAAACAAAAAATCAGTGTTTGCTCCTGTGGCTTGTGATTTGTCTCATAATGTCAGTTCATTTATCTAATGATTTATATTATTGTTCCTCATTAGAAGTGAGAAACTAATTTATGACATCACTTTACCACATTAAATTACTTTCTGAGCATGCAAAACAAACCAAAATTTAAATCAACTGCTAATCTTTGCTATTTCGAATTAGCGCTATTAGCTAGCTAAAAAACTAACAATCAGGATGGAGGTTAAGGTCTTCAATCTACATTGAATTGCTTGCGAAAGCTTCCTGCTTGCTAATTTCCTAGGTTTAGCTACATAGCTTTTACACGTACACGCAGCAGATGTGCTATATTACTATTGTATTATATTAGCAATGAATTGTGTTATACCTAAAACCTGCAGAGAAGAAAGCTGGAGCTAGAATTTTGACAAGAAAAATTAAATAATACTACTAATAATAATACATTCCATAGTTCATAGTTTATATTCTTCAGTTTGACTGAACCAGGAGGTATTTCAGGTTTTTGGTTCTTACCCGTAAATGAGATCAAGCTTTGCTGGTTAACACACACACACACACACACACACACACACACACACTTTAATCTCAAACCCACTAACCTGAAGAGTGCATTAGGAGAAACATTTGATCTTTTTCCAGAAGGTACACTATATGTTTAAAAGTATATGAACACCCGACTTTCGTAACCAAGGTTCTATTTCAACATCTCGTGTTCGAGATCCACCGGGTGGATCTCTCTACTCGATGTTTCAGAGAACCGGGGTTACGAAAGTAACCTATTGTTCTTCCCCAAACAACAAAATCTGCACATAATTGTACAGGAAGTCTTTGGATGTGGAAACATGACATTTTGTCTTGAACTTGGAGATTCAAACATGTTCCAGCATGACAATGCTCCAGTGCACAAATCCATGAAGATCTCCTTTAGAGCTCTGACCTCTAAACTGTTAAACAGAGTGAATGTGAACACTGCACCTCAGGCCTCCTCACCTCACCTTCATCAGTACCTGCTTTTACTAACACTCTTGTGGCTGGATGAATCTCCACAAAAATCTAGTGGAACATCTTCCCAGAAGAGTGGAGCTCATTATTACAGCAAATGGGGATTGATGTGAAACAGGATCTTCAAAAAGTACCACCAGTACCACCAAATAAGCAGGTGTCCACAAACCTTTGCCCATGAAGTGTAAATTCTAAATGTATAGTGTATTGTGTCTTAGTATTTAGTCATTTAGGACAGGACAGGACAAACTGTTATACCACTGATTAATGTTGAGAGTCTTTAATTTTGCAGGTTTTCTTGGGGGGATGGAAAAGAAGGATCTCAAGGCTCAGTTTAGTTTTAAAAAATGCTCCATTTGCTTTTATTCCTTAAGGTTTTATACAATTATAATTATTTTAAACATCAAACTAAACAATGCTGCTCCAGATTTTCACTAAGAATCATCTGGAATAAAATTACAATCATGTGTTTAAAAAAAAAAAAAAAAAAAAAAAAAAAAAAAAAAAATTAAAAGTTTTATGTGAAATGTAAAAGAAAAGAAAAGAAAAAAATTCAAACGTTTATGTGAAATGTTTTAGTTTCCTAATTCCTGTTTTTTTTTCCAGTTTCAGAGCCTTTCCTGATATATGATGGAAAACATGTAGAGTACAAGTTCAACACAGATAAATATAATCACAAGGTCAAAGTCAAAGGTCACTTCACACTCGAACCATAACTTCAGTCTGTGTAAAGTGTTGTAGTATAAATCTAGCTTTAACAGACATCAAACATAAATACACTATATGGCCAAAAGTTTGTGGACACCTGACCATAACATTCATTTGTATTTTTCTGAACATCTAATTCCACATTCGATCCCAATTTACAGTTAATTAACTCCACTCTTCTGGGAAGATGTTCCACTAGATTTTAAAGTGCGCTTGTGGAGATTTGTAGAGATGAATTCAGACACAAAGGTGTTAGTGAAGTCAGATACTGATTTAGGTGAGGAAGTGCGGAGGCCTGGGGTGCAGTCAGCGTTTACATTTTTCATTTAATAGGGTTTAGAGATTTATAGCAGGAGATCTTCCAATCCAACCCATGTAAAGCAGATCTTCATGGAGTAGGCTTTTGTGCACAGGCGCATTTTAATGCTGTAACACGTTTCGGTCTGAAGGCAGTTAACCTGTTAGACTGTGTACCTCTTCTTTTGTGCTAACAGTTCAGAGAAGAATCACATATAGCTTTAGATAGAGGATTGTGTTCATCCCAGACGGAAATTTATGTCAAAGTCAGTATGTCCCAATACTTTTGACCATATAATGTGTATATTATTTACGTTTATTTATGTCATTTATCTGTTTATCATTTCATATATATAATACATGGCTTGTATATATTCTTACAGTACTTATATTATGTCATTGTCAGCCTTAAACTAAAATAAATTAAAGATGAGAAAACGAATAAATTCAGGATGTAAATTGGGTAAATTCTGGAACCATTTTCTTGAAATTCAACTCAATATGGTCAAACACAAGGTTAAAAAAACCTCAGACTGGCAGCGACACAGGGCAGGAATACATACACAGGGGCTCATATGGGTGCTTATGGGGAATTTCACATTAAAACACAGCAACACACACACACACACACACACACACACACAAACACACACAAACACACATTCTCCATTCTGCTGAATGCGTGCTGAATAAATATTGAACTTTCCACAGGCAGTTGCGTTATTTATATAGTGGGAAGAGAGATGGAGGTCCACGCATGAAGGACATGCTGAACAAACACACACACACACACACACACACACACACACACACACACACACACACACACACACACACACACACACAAACACAGTGTTCCTAAGCAAAGTACACATCTACATGTGTTTATTGGGTGTATTTAATAATTACATTAGCAAATGAGTCTTTTGTTTGCATTGTGTTTGTGTGTGTGTGTGTGTGTGTGTGTGTGTGTGTGTGTTCCAGTAGGCATTCAGCAGCTTGGATTGGTTTTCTTCTTTCTTTAGCATGTAAAATTTAAATTCTCTATATATCTGTCTGTTTGTCTGTTTGTCTGTCTGTCTGTCTGTCTGTCTGTCTGTCCATATTTGTTGTACATTACTCATGCCTGATGGGAAAAGACTCAGTCACGCTGTACTCACATTCCAAACTTTCTGACATGTTCAAACTCCGAACCAGGACGCAATTCCCGAAATGCCCCCCCTCCCCCCACTGTAGCTCCCCCGAGGCCTCCTGTGTGACCTCAGACCTCTTTTTTTCCACCGTTCTCGAGGATTTTGATAGCTTTCAAGTACAGCTTATCAAAATTGGATAAGAACACAAAGTCACATTGACTCTGTACGTTGTGCTGATGCTGAAAGGAAGGCCGACGTGTCTGTCTGTCTGTCTGTCTGTCTGTCTGTCTGTCTGTCTGTCTGTCCATATTTGTTGTACATTACTCATGCCTGATGGGAAATGACTCAGTCAAGCTGTACTCACATTCCAAACGTTCTGACATGTTCAAACTCCGAACCAGGACGCAATTCCCGAAATGCCCCCCCTCCCCCCACTGTAGCTCCCCGAGGCCTCCTGTGTGACCTCAGACCTCTTTTTTTCCACCGTTCTCGAGGATTTTGATAGCTTTCAAGTACAGCTTATCAAAATTGGATAAGAACACAAAGTCACATTGACTTTGTACGTTGTGCTGATGCTGAAAGGAAGGCCGACGTTCACACGTCTCCGTGAAACCAAAACACATGAGCCGACACGTCGTACACTCTTTATTATAATACTTAACATCGATTTTTCTAAAAAAAGTGCATAGGAAATAGATGCAGGGTCAATCAGGAGCTCCAGTTTCACTTACAGAAATGCACATCATATTCCAGTGGAATAATGTAGCAGAAATTCTAGCTAGAATTAATTTTTCGATCCAAAAGTATTTGGACACTTGACCATGATTGAAATAATAATAATAATAATAATAATAATAATAATAATAATAATAATAATTAATAAAGATACATCTATCTATCTATCTATCTATCTATCTATCTATCTATCTATCTATCTATC
>MU563244.1:11655175-11671361 GCA_024362625.1 Silurus asotus
ACAGATGACGACATGGTATTGAGGCCTGAGGACTTGTGGGTCAGAGAGGTGATGTGAGACAGTCTGATTCCAGGACGCAGAGACTGAGAGAGAGAGAGAGAGAGAGAGAGAGAGAGAGAGAGAGAGAGAGAGAGAAAGAGAGAGAGAGAGAGAGAATCAGGCCTACACTTTTATAATGAATAGGTACTGAATAATGAATATTATAACAATTATTTCCTTTTTATTACAATCTTTCAATATGTATTTGTCTGTCTATCAGAGAGTGACAGACCTTTGGTGGAGAAATTAATCGATCCCATTTGGCCTGAATTAACTTCTCTCTGTACACAGACTTATGAATGTTTCTGCTCCGCCCTGGATCCCTGAGACAGACAGACAACAGACAAACAGATAACCAGACAACAGACAGACAAACAAGAAGATGCAGACAGACAGACAGACAGACAGACAGACAGGGGCAGACAGACAGACATAAAGAAGGCAACAGAAACACACACACACACACACACACACACACACACACACACACACACACACACACACACACACACACATAGTGGGAGATAAACAGAGACACAGATAGTTATTTAGTGACAGGCAAAAAAGCAAATAGCAATAGGAATACTGAGATGGAAAGGGGGGGGGATAGAGAGAGCAGTAGGTAGAGGCAGATAGATATATTATTTATTTATTTATTTATTTATTTATTTATTTATTTATTTATTATTATTATTATTATTATATTTAAGGTGTAAGCAGAGTGTAAAGGCATCAAGGCAGCCACCGGGGGCAGCCTCTCTCTTACTGTACCTCACACTGTCTACATTAACACAGAAGCAAATGACCACAGGAGGTTTCTGCTCTCTGGACACTTCCTCAGTGTTAACCTGAGCTCATGGGTAACTCAAGGTGAAAGTAACTAGAGCAGGAGAAAACTGGACCATGTAGCAAAGCAAGACCCTAAACACACCGTCTCACAACACAGGGTCAATCACCAGACCTTAACCCGAGTAAACAACATTTCACCTCCTGAAGAGGAGACTGAGGGAGAAACTCTCTGGAAAACAACAACTAAAGGAAGCTGCATGAAAAGGCTGAAATAAACATCAAAAAAGGAGAAGTATTTGATTCTGTATTATAACCAGTTATTACATGGTTTGAGGTTTTTTTTTTGTAAATACAAACAAAAAGTATTAGGACACCCGAGTTCTCCAGCCAGATGTGTTTCCCAAACTATTACCACAAAATTGTAGGCACACAATAGAATAGGTTGTGTTTGGATTCTGTAGCATTAAATCTTCCTTTCACTTGACTTTACTAGGAGACACAAACCTGTTCCAACATGATAATGCCCCTGTGCACAAAGCTAGCTTCATGAAGATATGCTTCACATGGGTTGGACTGGAAGATCTCTAGAGCAATAGAGCTCTAATCTCAACCCTATTAGGATGAATGTGAATGTTGACTGCACCCCAGGCCTCCTCACTTCACCAACATCAGCACCTGACTTTACTAACACCTATGTGTCTGAGTGAATCTCCACCAGCGCAACTCTGAACTCTAGTGGAACATCTTCCTCCAGAGTGGAGGCTATTATAAGAGCGTATGGGGACTAAATGTGGAATGGGACGTTCCAAAAGATACCGATTTTATGGTGAGGTGTCCACAAACTCTGATCTTCCAGTTACTATTACTACTACTACTAATAATAACAAAAATGAGGTGACACTGCTGTTCCAATACTTTCGAAAGGGGGACTGTATATCCAGACACACTCTGCTTTTGAGTCTTGAAGCCAAACACAGTTATAAAAAAGACACACTCAGGCATGCGTGCACACACACACACACACACACACACACACACACACACTTCATGGAGCTACACTCATTATATCCACTCCGGACTTTGAGGTCACAGTGTTATTAAGGTCAGTGTTCAGCCTCAGGGAGGAAGCGCAGTGTGTTTCTGTGAGTTAGACACACACACACACACACTCTCGCCCGAACACACACTCACACTCTAAAACAAACAACACACTGATGATGAAAAACCAAAAAGAAGGCACATTTGATTGCATGCAACCTCCATACTTTTTTTAGACATTAAAAGCAATATACAGTTGTGTAGGACATATTTGGATCTGGTAGCATGAGATTTTGCCTTCACTTCAACTAGCAGATGCAAATCCCAAACCTGTTCTAGCATGATGATACCGCTGTGCAACTTGAACTCCATGAAACGATTGTATACATGGGTTAGAATGGAAGCTCCTGAGTGGCCTGCTATAGAACGCCAAACTTATTGAACACCTTTTGGAATGAATGTGAATGATGACTGCACTTCAGGCCTCCTCACCTTCTCACCTACATCAGTACCTGACTTTATTAACATCTTTGGGCACACTCCACAATCTAGTGGAACATTTTCACAGAAAAGTGGAGTTTATTACAGGAGATGACGAATGAATGTGGAATGAAATGTTCAAATAGAAGCACACACCAATCTTACTGTACTTAAAAATTGGATGAAGAGTGTAAACTACACCCAGATAAGAGTGAAGACCACAGGTTTTAAAGAACACGTCACCACACAGGGTTCATGTTTCCAAAACGGGTTCCATGGAATTAGAAATCTGTACTCTTTCTATTCAAAATACACTAGAAACGTTTCACACATTCCATGTGGGACTGCACAGCTGTTAAGCACTGCTGGAAACAACTCACGAAGGAACTATTCCCTTTACGAATCATGTCATCCTGCTTTCGTTCTCCATTCCACACTCACACAAACGCCCAAAGCAAAGAATGTCTTATACATTAGACTTTATTATAACTTCTACTTTTTTCTTATACTCCATCGGGTTGTGTGTCACGTCTACTGTCACGTCTACTGACTCTTCCCTACAGTCACGTTTACTGACTCTTCCCAGAAGTCAAATCTCCTGTCATGTCTACTGACTCTTCCCTACAGTCACATCTACTAACATTTCTGCCGTCATGTCTACTGTCACATCGACTATCACATCTACTCACACTTCTGCCGTCACATCTACTGTCACGTCTACTGACTCTTCCCTACATTCACATCTACTGTCACGTCTACTGACTCTTCATTAAAGTCACATCTACCGTCACGTCTACTGACTCTTCCCTACAGTCACATCTACTGTCACGTCTACTGACTCTTCATTAAAGTCACATCTACTGTCACGTCTACTGACTCTTCCCTACAGTCACATCTACCGTCACGTCTACTGACCCCTACATTCAGTCACATCTACCGTCACGTCTACTGACTCTTCCCTACATTCACATCTACTGTCACATCTACTGACTCTTCCCTACATTCACATCTACTGTCACGTCTACTGACTCTTCATTAAAGTCACATCTACCGTCACGTCTACTGACTCTTCCCTACAGTCACATCTACTGTCACGTCTACTGACTCTTCATTAAAGTCACATCTACTGTCACGTCTACTGACTCTTCCCTACAGTCACATCTACCGTCACGTCTACTGACTCTTCCCTACATTCACATCTACCGTCACGTCTACTGACTCTTCCCTACAGTCACATCTACTGTAACGTCTACTGACTCTTCCCTACAGTCACATCTACTGTCACGTCTACTGACTCTTCCCTAAAGTCACATCTACTGTCACGTCTACTGACTCTTCCCTAAAGTCACATCTACCGTCACGTCTACTGACTCTTCCCTACAGTCACATCTACCGTCACGTCTACTGACTCTTCCCTACAGTCACATCTACTGTCACATCTTCCGACTCTTCCCTAAAGTCACATCTACTGTCACATCTTCCGACTTTTCCCTAAAGTTACATCTACTGTCACGTCTACTGACTCTCCCCCATATTCATATCTACTGTCACGTCTACTGACTCTTCCCTACATTCACATCTACTGTCACGTCTACAAACTCTTCCCTAAAGTCACATCTACTATCATGTTTACTGACTCTTCTCTACATTCACATCTAATGTCAGGTTTACTGACTCTTCCCTAAAGTCACATCTACTGTCACGTCTACTGACTCTTCCCTATATTCATATCTACTGTCACGTCTACTGACTCTTCCCTACAGTCACATCTACTGTCACGTCTATTGACTCTTCCCTAAAGTCACATCTACTGTTACGTCTACTGACTCTTCCCTATAGTCACATCTACTGTCATGTTTACTGACTCTTCCCTACATTCACATCTACTGTCACGTTTACTGACTCTTCCCTATATTCATATCTACTGTCACGTCTACTGACTTTTCCCTAAAGTCACATCTACTGACTATTGACTTGTTCCTATTGTCACATCTACTGATATGTCTACTGTCTCATCTTCTTTCAGGTCTACTGACTTGTCTCTACTGTCACATTTACTGCCACATCTACTATCAGGTCTACTGATACGTCCATTGTCACAAATCGTCTCAAAGAGTGATTTGTTCATTTTCTACTGGATGCACATGAGCAAAGCTTCACAAAATCGTATTAAGTTATGTACAGGAAACAGAATTAAATAGTTAATCTCTCGACTCTTCTAGTCTGAGTTGTTCGTTTTTTTTATCACGTGAGTCCCCATGTTATGAAGGTGATTAAAGGAATTAAATGACTCAAAAAATATTTGTTCATTTTATTAAACGAGATTCAAAGAACCAAGTTACTAAAATGAGTCGCTCTTTTAATCACTAAAAGCCAGGTGTCCCAATACTTTTGTCAATAAAGTGTACAGTATATTGGCGTTTAAAACAGTGTCCCTGTGAGTTCTGGAATACTGGGATTGGATGGAAGTTTAGGTGTTTTTTCAAAGCGTTGAGTCAGTGTTCTAAATCAATGAAATTAACTTATATAATGCATACATAAGATGAATGTGAACGTTGACTGCACCCTAGGCCTCCTCACCTCACCTCCAGCACCTGACTTTACTAACACCCATGTGCCTAAATGAATCTCCACAAGCACAACTCCAAATCTAGTGGAATATCTTCCCAGGAGAGTGGAAGCTCTTATAAGAGCGTATGGAGACTAATTGTGGAATGGGACGTTCCAAAAGAACCACATACCAATTTTATGGCGAGGTGTCCACAAACTCTGATCTTTCAGTTACTTTTACTACTACTAATAATAACAAAAATAAAATACAAAAAAAAAAAATATATAATAACAAAAATAAAATACAAAATAAATATATATATATATAATAAAATAAAATGCACAGTCTAAGGGAAAATCATACCTTGCGTCCCAGCAGGAGGCCACAGGTCCGAATTTTCCAGAATGTCCCAAAGTCAGAGCCTCCAACAACCAGGTCAGACAGCACAGCTGGCGGTACACATGTTCCCTACAAGAACATGGAGTTATAACATCTGAACATCTAGTTATAACAGTTATAATACAGCAATGATTCTGACTGGTCAGTTGATTTAAGGTTTAATATGATCGTTTTCACAAAGACTTGTATTGTGAAAACTCAATAAAAAATAATTGTTTAAAATATGTAAACGTTTATATGGTGATTTTTTTTCTCTTAAGGACATGGAAGGAGTCTCCAGTGTCAGAGATTTGTGAAAGCCAGAGGTAAATCTTTTTCGCAGTTTCTCAGTTACATGAGTTTTTATGAACTTTAGAAGAGAAAGCAAGGAAGCTAATGAAGGAACGTCTGTTTATAGCTACTAGAAAGTACACTATACAAACCAAAAGTTTGGGGACAGATGATTAGGTGATTCTGTGTGCTTTTTGAACATACCATTGCTCATTTTAGTTTTTATTTGCTGTTATAATAAGCTCCAATCTTTATGGGAAGATGCTTGTGGAGATTTGTGGAGATACATTAAGCCACAAGGGTGTTAGTGAAGGTCAGGTAGGTGAGGTGAAGAGGCCTGGGGTGATGTCAGCATTTACATTCATCCCAAAGGTGTTCATCAGGGTTGAGGGTCAGAGCTGTATAGCAGGAGATCCTCCACTCCAACTCATGTAGGGCATATTATCAGAGATTTTTTAATCTATTTGCACAAACCTCTCTACTGTACTGGTCGGTGTTACTGTGATACTGTTTATTCTTGTCTCATGTTGCTTTTTGTCTTTTGACAAGATTTTGCACATGTGCACTTTGTGTTGTTAGTTTAGAGTTTGTATTTCTTTTGTCATTTTATTTTGTTTGATGTCGCACTTTGTTCCTAGGAAAAACGGTCACTTGAACGGAAAATGACGCTGCCGCATCCAATGACCTTCTATATGATTGCGTACAATACGATCGGAAGCATTTCGGGCTGGAAAAGCCACTAGCTGGAAAAGCCACTAGCTGGAAAAGCCACTAGCTGGAAAAGCCACTAGCGACAGGTCGTTCATGAACGTTCATTTTAAAAGAGTCTTTAATGTGATTAAGAAGAACGAGTCGTCTCAAAAAGTGATTCGTTCATTTTCTACTGGATGCGCATGAGCAAAGCTTCGTGAAATCTTAGTTAGTTATGTACAGGAAACAGAATCAAGTAGTTCATCTCTCGACTCTTCTAGTCCGAGTCGTTTGTTCTTTAATCACGTGGCTCCCACAGATGCTATTAGGTGATTAAATGAATCAAAATGACTCGTTCCTTTTAATAAACAAGATTTAAAGAACCAAGTCACTAAAATGAGTTGATCTTTCAATCACTAAAAGCCAGGTGTCCCAATACTTTTGTCAATAAAATGCACAGTATAGTGGTGTTTAAAGCAGTGTGAGTGCTGGAATACTGGGATTGGATTGAAGTTCAGGTTTGTGTTTGAGCGTTGAGCACACAGGAAGTCAGTGTTCTAAATGAATGATTCAGTTTAATACATTAAGAAGGTGTGTACATTTCCTAATGACCTTACTGAGCTCCATGGAGAATTTGTATGCGATTGAACTTATATGATGAATACAATGATTATGATTAATGGGACGAAGCAGAAAAAAAACAGCAGCCACTCCTTAAAAGGTGCAGTTCGTTTGGCTTTGTTTTGGCAGTGGTGCAGCACCGTGATGGAAAATGCACAAAAAAATCCAGCTAATAACGAAATACAAAAAAGAAATGGCCTTGGTTAAGTTTACCAAGCTCGAGTCTTCGAGCAAGCTAGCAGGTCATCTTTCTCAGCTAATTCAGCTATTAGCTAGTCACGAATGCTTTTAGCACAGTCGGCTGTCAGGTCAACAAGGAAACGTCTGTATTCTTTTATTACATTTTTTTTCCTTTTCTTTTCTTTTCAGTTCGGCTCTTAGTAGGGGTGCGCTGCTCGACTCTCGGGCTGAAATTACGTTTCGCTCCGATGAATCGTCCACACAAAAGCCAACACGCTCCTGAGTGTGTGAAACACGCCTGAATAAAAGACCAGCAATTTCTCTGAAAGTGTTTTAAAAAAAAAAAAAAAAAAAAAGTCTCTTTTGTGAAATTATCAGAGACTGAAATATTTGCCGGAGGTTTTTTTTCCCCTGTAAGTGTTTTAGAGTGTGTGGGTGGGCACACACACATATACACAGACACATATACACACACACATATACACTCACACACACACACACACACACACACACACACACACACACACACACACACACACACACACACACACACTCACACAAACAACTATTTAAAAGCACAGCAATCAAATGCAGCAACAAAACACCCACTGATGTTTTCAGCATTGAAATCCTCAGAGTGAGCACTTCAGAGAGAAACATCACCGAGACACAGCAAGACAACTGTGTAGGCTTGTGTAAAGAAAAAGAGAGAGAGAGAGAGAGAGAGAGAGAGAGAAAGTATTGAAAAAAGGAAAAGCACCACATAACATGTGTGAGAAAGATGACGGGACACATGAGAGAAAAAGACAGACCACAGAAAAAAATGTTAGAAAGAAAGAGAGAGGAACTTGAGGGAAAGAGATTAGAGAAAGACACAACAATACAGGAAAATATTCAGTGTGAAAGGTACATTTAAATTTAGGACATTTGGCAGATGCCCTTATCCAAAGCAACATACATTTATTTAATTCATACAACTGAGCAGCTATGGGGTTAAGGGCCTTATTTAAGGGCCCAGGAGTAGCAGCTTGGCATTGCTGGGATTTGAACTCACAATTTTCAGATTGAAAGTCTAATGCTTTAACCAGTGAGTTACCAAGAGTGGTGGACAAAGTACAAGCATGTAGTTGAGTAAAAGTAGGGATACAGTAGGTAAAATGTGACTCCAGTTAAAGTCAAAGTGTCCCTTTAAACTTTCATTTGAATAAAAGTACAAATGTTTTTGCCTTCATTTGTACTTAAGTATCCAAAGTACTATAATTTATTATAACCATAATGTTCCTATTATCATTTTTATCACCAGACTCTTTACTTAATCACCTTAGTTTATGTGTAAAGACTCGAATGTGACTCTCAGCACACTGATCTATTAATAAAATTATGTAAATGACCTAAACACTGATTGATTTTTATTACAATGATTATGAACACAAAACCTTTTCAACTATTTAAAAAAATTGTGTAAACGAGGTCACGTGTGTTGTGGTGAGTTCAAGTCTGGAGTTTCTTCTTCATTTATTCCCCTTTTAAATGTTCTGCTTGATGTTGAACTGATGTTGAACTGTATGTTGGTGATCAGTAGATACACCAAGCACCAATCAGAACACGTGTAAAACAGAGCGTGCGCTCGATCCTGATTGGTGACTCGCTGCGTGTTTCACCAGTTACGTTTTTTTATACTCATAATTGATTTCACAAAATGTAGTTGGATAAAAAAAAATAATAATCTTTAAAATGTAGTAAAGTTCAAGTAAAAATCTCTAAGAGATGGAAGATATGAGAGAAATGAAGAGAGACAAGTGAGAAAAGTGAGAGGCAGTGAAAAAGAAAGTGAACCAAAAGGAAATATCGAGCAAAACACCTGAGGAAAAAACCCTCACAAAGACCTAAAAAGAAAGACAGAATTCAAGTAAATGATAAAAAGAGAAACAGAAAGAACAGAGTGAAAAAGAAAGAGGAAGCGTGTATGGAATCTCACTCTGATAGCTGCTGTGGCTGATCTGAAGTCAGTGATTGGTGGACTGGAGTAAAGGGGCGAAGTCTTTGGTCCCACCTCTTGTTGCTCTGCCTCCAGGGTGATGCTTCAGCATGTACAGAGCTACTGGATGGAAAACAGTGTTTGTGTAGATGCAATTATTATCTTCATCTCTTTTCTTCCCATAACGTCTAATTAAGAAAGCAAAAATCTGGTGTTTGGAAGCGAGCATTACCTATCTTCAGCATTCTCATAGACAAAGGTGGATGATGAATGATGAAGACCAGCGAGTCTCCTCTCTTCTTTTTTTCTCCTCTTTTCATTCTTCTTCTCCTCCTGCTCTTTAAGAAGTTGAAAATAGCTACTTCCCTGCTTGACTGCCGAGACCAGCTGCCTGAGGGACAAACAATAAATAATTCTTATCTTCTTAAACAAGATTCCATCAAAAATGTTGCTCTAGAACCATTGATTAAATACCATATGTAATAACCAGCATTAGCAGCACCACCACTGGAGCAGAAACACCATCAAACATCAACATTTTCCATCAAACGACAATATTTTCAATCAAATGGCAACAAGCCTTTCAGAATTCACCATCAGAGATTAACATACACCAAACACTCCATCATCCAACACTAGTGTGTTCTTCATAAAACATCTACACATACACAACATTCCCTGTTCCACACCAATATTTTCCTTGAAACACCAACATTCTTCTTCAAATATCTCCACTATCCACCAATAAGCACATTCTCTATAAAGCATCATTCATCACCCACATTTGCAATTCAATCATCATCATTCACCAAAATTCATCATTAAACTTTCTAGAATTCACAATCAAACACCAAAATTTACAATTAAACACCAATAAAACATTGAGTTTATTGAAGAAACTGTGCACATTTTGGAGACGAAATGAAAAAGGTGTGTTTGAGATGGTTGGGAAATGCAGGACATGGAATTCAAAAGAAGAGAAAGCAAGGTGAAAAAAAGAAAAAAAAAAAGAAAAGAGGGACAAAAAGAGAAGAAAAGGGGTGAAAAAGAAAAGAAAAGAAAGAGAGTGGGTGGTACACAAATCATGTAGTTGAGTAAAAGTCGGGATACAGGCGGTAAAATGTGACTCCAGTAAAAGTGTCCCTTTAAACTTTCACTTGAATAAAAGTAAAAAAGTTTTTGCCTTCAAATCTACTTAAGTATCCAAAGTACTATGATTTATTATAACTATAATGTCCCTATTATCATTTTTGGCACAAGACTCTTTACTTAATCACCTCACTTTATTTTAAAAGACTCGAATGTGACTTTCAGCACACTGATCTATTAATAAAATGATATTAATGACTCAAACAAGTCTAATAAATTATCATTAACACCAAACCTTCTTCAAAAAAACCAAAAAAATCGAGGAAATTAAGGTCACGAGGGAGTTCGAGTCTGAGGTTTCTTTATCTTTTATTTATATTAAAAATGTTCCACTTGATGTTGCTGAACCGTATGTTGATGATTGGTAGATCCACCAAGCGCCAATGGCGATTTTAGCTTGAAGAGGCTCTGGGTGAACTACGCCATGACTCAAAGTCTCGATGAGTTTCAGCTTTGAAAAGCTCCTCTCTGCTTCATCACCCTAAATGCTTTTTTTGCACAATTAAATACACATCAATGTGCACAATTTAACAAAGTCTCAGAAACAAGAACCATAAAACTCCTTGGGTAATTGTAGCCATAAGATACATACAACAAATATATCCTTATAATAAATGCTTTTTTTATGAGCCTTTAACCTGCACTGGGGATTCCCTCTTACTGAAGTCGGATCAGGACACATTCAGTACAATCACAGAAAACCTTTTCAAAGCTGAAACTCATCAATGGGAGAGACGTTGGGTCATGGCGTGGTTCACCTCAAGCTAAAATCGCCATTGGCTCTTGGTGTATCTACTGCTCCCCAGCATACAGTTCAGCATCAGTTCAACATCAAGCGGAATATTTTAAAAATAAATAAATGATGAAGAAACCTCAGACTCGAACTCGCTTGTGACCTTATATTCCCAGATTTTTTAAAAGTTGTATAAAAGAAGGTTTGGGGTCATTTATTAGTTATTAGCCTTGTTATTAGCTTCTGTTATCATTGGCCTGATCATGAATGATCATCATGATGACGGGGAGTACAGAATACTGATCCAGAACATTGTGGACTGGTGCCAACGGAGCTGCCTCCTGGTAAAAGCAAAACAATCGCCAGTGAACATTCAGGAAAAGGACATTGTGAGAGTGGACTTTTACAAATACATGGGTGTTCATCTGAACAGCAAACTGGACTGGACAGATAACACTGAGGCAATTTATTAAAAAAGGACAGAGCAGACTCTTTCTGCTGAGGAGACTAAGGTCTTTTGAAGTGCAGGGAGAGCGACTGAAGACCTTTTTTGACTCTTTGGTGGCCTCAGCCATCTCCTATGGAGTGGTCTGCTGATGCAGCAGCATCTCTACTGCAGACAGGAAGAGACTAGACAAGCTGATCAGGAAGTTCAGCTCAGTCCTGGGGAGTCCTCTGGACACTGTACAGGAGGTGGGAGAAGGAGGATGGGAGATAAACTATCATCATTGCTGGAGAACATCCCTTACCCCCTGAAACAGTTTCATCTCTGAGCAGCTCCTTCACTGATACACTGTTACATCCTAAGTGTCTAAAGGAGCGATACAGAAGATCTTTTCTCCCTGCTGCTATTAGACTTTACAATCAAAGCTGCTCCCAGTAAACCAGTCACCAAAATACACACTGTTATTGTGTTTAACTGTGCAATAATAACAATAACAACATTTTGTGCAATAAATGTGCAATAACACAAATTTAAACCGTGCGATATTACCAGTGTGCAGTATGTGTGCAAGCTTTATTGGTGGTCCTTTTTCTTCTTCTTCTGTACACTGTGATGTATATACTTGTATTATGTCCACCACTGAGGACAGAAAAAGAGACGGACAAAAGGGAAATAAAAAATTAAATAAAAAATTAAGTTAAAGGAAAGTGGAAAACAATACAAAAAGGAAAAAAAATGCAGGAGAGAAGGAAAGGGAAAGAAAGGAAAAGCGGAAAAAGAAAAAATATAGGGAAAAAAATGGGGACAAAAATGAAAGGAAATAAAAGAAAAAATGAAGAACAGGGAAAGAAAAAGAAGATAAAGGAAAGAGGGTAAATAAAGAGAGGGACAAAAGGAACAAGAAAGAAATGAAATTAAAATTAAGAAAAGGAAAGTAGAAAAAAAAATTCATAAAGGAAAGAAAAAGAAGAGAATGGAAATGGGCAGAAAATAAAAAAGTATAAATTAGACAGTGACAAAAAAAAAGCAAAGGTAAGAAAAGAAAGCAGGGGGGAGGACAGGAACAAAGGCAAAAGGAACACGAACATAAAAGAAAGGAAAGAAAAATAAGAGAAAGGGAAAGAAAAAGTAGAGAAAGGAAAGTGGAAAAAAAGAAAAAAAGTAGGCAGAGCGGGACAAAAGGAAAAGGAAAGAAAGGAAAAGAAAAGCCCAAACTTTACACCCCAAGATTACAAACACTAACACTGGCGACGATTTGATTGCGAAACAACTTTTTCTTTTTATAATATTCGGCCTCATGCTGCGAAAGTCATCTCTCTGCGTGAAAGCGAGCAGAAATCTCCAGCAATGTGCAGTGCGGATAATAAAAGCCAAATGAACGCTGGAGGTAAAGAAAGCAGCGACCCACATAAACAGTAAACCCGGCCTATTTTGACAAGATATATAAAAAAAAGGAGGGAAAAAAAAAAGCCAGCCACAGTAATTGTGTTTTCCTTCTTTCAAATGCCAGACCACCCCGGCTTTGGCGTGCATAATTCGCAATTCTGGAATCTATCAGTGACTGTCATAAATGTCATAGAGTTTGTGATGCCCAGAGAGAAAATGAGAGAAAATAAGAGTGAGAGAGAGAGAGAGAGAGAGAGAGAGAGAGAGAGAGAGAGAGAGAGATGATTGCTGAGGAACAGTTTGTTTTATTCTCCCACATGGACAGACAAAATGCCAGCTCGGATGCCTGCCAGGCGTAGACCAGGCAGAGGAGTAAAAAAACATACTACTCCCAAGAAAAGAGGTCTAAAATACTGTAATTGGAATTATTAGATCATTTCTCCACTGTGGGCTCAATTAGATGACTTAACCCTTAAACACATACACTGTATCGCCAAAAGTTTGCTTTTTAAACATCGCATTCCACATTTAGTGCCAATTTAGTACTCTAATAATTCTCGCCATTCTTCTGGGAAGAGAGTGTGCTTGTGTGGAAATTTGTGTTCATCAGCCACAACGGTGTTTGTAAAGTCAGGAACTCATGTAGGTGAGTTGAGGAGGCCTGGGATGCAGTTCCCATTCATCCCAAAGATGTTCAATAGGGTTCAGATAAAAGCTCTATAGCAGGCCACTCAAGATCTTCCTCTCCAAAACATATCTTCATGGAGCAAAGGGGCATAGTCATGCTGGAACAGATTTGGGTTTACAAGTTCAAGTGAAGGCAAAATGTTTTCACCCTGCATCCACAAGTGTACATTTGTGTGCCTCCAGCTTTGTGGTAACAGTTTGGAGAAGAACCACATATAGTAGGAAAGGTCAGGTGTCCCAATACTTTTGTCAATATAATGTATCTTAGGTAGTTAGAGAACTCATCTTTCTTCAGCAAGGCATCCCTCATTCCATTCATCACCCCAGAAAGGTGTTCAATTTCTGCATAGGGGGAATAATATGTTTTAAATATTATACTTGCTGATGGTGAATGTTGGTGTTTTTATTAAGAATGTTGGTGTTTTTATGGAGGAGGTTGGTGTTTTTATGGAGAATGTTGGTGTGTGATGAAGAATGTTAGTGTTTTTCGGGAAATGTTGGTGATTTTGTGGTGAATGTTGATGTTTGTTGGAGAATGTTAGTGTTTTTATTGAGAAGGTTGGTGTTTTAATGAAGATGTTGGTGTTTTCATGATGAATGTTAGTGATTTTATGGTGAATGTTGGTGTGTGATAAAGAATGTTTGTGTTTTTGTTAAAAGAGAAGGTTGGTGTTTATATAAAGATGTTGGTGTTTTATGGTGAATGTTGTTTTAATGGAGATTGTTGGTGTTTTTATGAAGATGTTGGTGTTTTATGGTGAATGTTGGTGTTTTTATGAAGAATGTTGGTGATGTTATGGTGAATGTTGGTGTTTAATGGAGAATGTTAGTGTTTTTATAAAGATGTTGGTGTTTTTAGGGTAAAAGTTGTTTTTTTTGTGAATGTTGGTGTTTTTATGAAGATGTTGGTGTTTGATGGTGATTGCTGGTGTTTTTGTTTTGGTGAATGTTGATGTTTTTATGAAGATGTTGGTGTTTTATGGTGACTGTTGGTGTTTTTATGAAGAATGTTGGTGATGTTATGGTGAATGTTGGTGTTTGATGGAGAATGTTAGTGTTTTTATGAAGATATTGGTGTTTTTAGGGTGAATGTTAGTGTTTTTTGTGAATGTTGGTGTTTTTATGAAGATGTTGGTGTTTTCATGGTGAATGTTGGTGTTTTTATGAAGAATGCTGGTGATGTTATGGTGAATGTTGGTGTTTTTAAGGAGAATGTTGGTGTTTGATGATGCAAGTTGGTGTTCTTTGGAGAATGTTGTTGTTTTTATGATGAATGTTGGTGCTTGATGTTGAATGTTGTTGTTTGATCATGTGTCAGCCAATGACACATGATCAAACAACAATGTTGGTGTAGCAGTTTGACAATGAATCCTAATGTTTGATGGTGAACACCACCTTTCACATCGCTATACAACCATCATAAAACTCGAAAAACATCTAAATGGAAGCAAACCCAGACACTGACCCTGAAACGTTTTCCAACTGGTGTTTATCACTTTTGAGCATATGCTGCTTTTATTCCTGGAGAGGTAATGGTTGACAAGGCTGACATTCTACCTTGACACTGAATGGCTAAAATGATTCTGAAATCAGGTTTTAAGTCCCTGAGCAGACAAATCGTCCATTTTTTATGCCCTACACGTTGCAGGGCTTAGCCCTTTTTTTCTAGCTATTACGCCTATACTTTCAAAGACCATTACACTTTCATTTTAGCCAAAGCTTTCAGCTTATGAATAGGTTGAGCAGTAATAATTGGCTGACGGCTGTTTCTTTAAACTCGAGAGGCCTTGAATCAAAAGCAGAAAAATTTTGTGCATCATAAAGAAAAATGAGAAATCCCTGCAGCAGGAGAGCAACAACAAACACTATTCCTACAGAAAATCTGGGTTGCTGATTATTTTATCCTCCAGGGTCTGTAGGGAGCGCTATATTCAGCTAAATTAATCATGTAAACTGAATGCAGTAGAAACAACCTGGAGCGCCATAGATGCTTCCAGAGGTTGTCAGCTTCTCCTCTTTTCCAAGACTTTGGCCTTTTCAGGGGCAAATCCTGAGAGAGAGAGAGAGAGAGAGAGAGAGAGAGAGAGAGAGAGAGAGAGAGAGAGAGAGAGAGAGAGAGAGAGAAAGAGAGAGAGAGAACAATAAGGAAAATCATAGCTTAAATTAAAAAGCTGTAAAGTAAATTGTATGAACTTTGTGTTTTTTTGGATTAAAAAGCTGAAGGCCTTGAATTTTGCTGCCTTATAAAAAAAGTTCTGTCTAAAATAACGAATGCATGTATGTATAATTATATATATATTTTTTTACATATTTGCTGCGGTTCTGTATTAAAACCATAAATCATAAAGCCTAAAAAATGGTAAATAAAAAAGAAGCATAAGATCCCATTCCTCATTTAGGCTCATCTGCTGTTCCAATAACCTCCACTTTTCCGTGAAGAAAATGTTCCTCTAAATTCCTCTAAATTTTGTAATGTGCTTGTGGAAATTCACGGCGGATTTTTGGTGATTGATTTGCGAATTCGTGCGAATGTTTAGTGAATAAACATTATTTTTATTTCTGCAGAAAGGATGTTGTGAATAAAAGTGTGTCTTTTATATTTATTTATTTATATTTTTAAGAAAACTTTTTCATTGGGAGTGACGAGGATGGACAGGATTAGAAATGAGTTTATTAGAGGGACAGCGCATGTAGGACGTTTTGGAGACGAGGTGAGGGAGGCGAGATTGAGATGGTTCGGACATGTGCAGA
>MU563244.1:11671494-11766494 GCA_024362625.1 Silurus asotus
ACAGAGAGAGAGAGAGAGAGAGAGAGAGAGAGAGAGAGAGAGAGAGAGAGAGAAAGAGAGAGAGAGAACAATAAGGAAAATCATAGCTTAAATTAAAAAGCTGTAAAGTAAAATGTATGAACTTTGTGTTTTTTTGGATTAAAAAGCTGAAGGCCTTGAATTTTGCTGCCTTATAAAAAAAGTTCTGTCTAAAATAACGAATGCATGTATGTATAATTATATATATTTTTTTTTACATATTTGCTGCGGTTCTGTATTAAAACCATAAATCATAAAGCCTAAAAAATGGTAAATAAAAAAGAAGTATAAGATCCCATTCCTCATTTAGGCTCATCTGCTGTTCCAATAACCTCCACTTTTCTGTGAAGAAAATGTTCCTCTAAATTCCTCTAAATTTTGTAATGTGCTTGTGGAAATTCACGGCGGATTTTTGGTGATTGATTTGCGAATTGGTGCGAATGTTTAGTGAATAAACATTATTTTTATTTCTGAGTGCAGAAAGGATGTTGTGAATAAAAGTGTGTCTTTTATATTTATTTATTTATATTTTTAAGAAAACTTTTTCATTGGGAGTGACGAGGATGGACAGGATTAGAAATGAGTTTATTAGAGGGACAGCGCATGTAGGACGTTTTGGAGACGAGGTGAGGGAGGCGAGATTGAGATGGTTCGGACATGTGCAGACGAGGATCATGGGGTATATCGGTCAAGCCACCAGGAAGGAGGAAAAGAGGAAGATCAAGGAGAAGGTTTATGGATGTGGTGAGGGAAGACATGCAGGTAGTTGGTGTAAAAGAGGCAGATGTAGAGGACAGGGGGGTATGGAGACGGATGATCTGCTGTTGCGCCCCCTAATGGGAGCAGACGAAAAAAGAAGAAGACATTTTTAATAAAACTGGTCTCACAGCAAAGTGCTGCATTAATTTGAATTGAACGCGATAATTTTGAGATACATATATATATATATATACTAAAGCAATTATATACAGTCACTCAGAAGTTCAAAGTCTCCAAAGTGCAAAATGCCAGGTAGAAGTAGAAGTTCCCCGTTTAATTAATTGGCGCTCTTTTAATTATCCCATGGTTTCACATCTCTCCACCACATATTCATGTATTCATTAGCCTGAGCTCTGACTCATTCTGACCTCATATCTTATTTTGTTGCAAAGAGTCTGGAAGGGTTGAGCGACACACACCTTCATCTTCTGTACAGATGTCTATTTGTCTGTTCTTTCAGATCCAAACTCTGCAATGCTGAGCTGGTTTGTGTTCACCTGTGATATTCCTGACCTGTTCGGTCATAAGGACAGCTCTGTTGTTTTTTTTTTGCTTACACATACACAATCAGAGGATTGTGAATCTACAGCGAGTGTGGCGTACTTTTTCTATTTTTTTTAAACAATAAGTCAGCTATGGGTTTGTTTACTAATTCTTTTTTCTGCTATTTATTTTGTTATCTATTCGGCATGCATGAAAAATCTTTTTCAAAACATTTGTAACAACTAGTTTTATAGTTGTTGAGACACATGCATGATCCTTTTGTTTCTGTCCAACAAATTACATAAAAGGAAAAAAGAACTGGATAGTGAATAACTGGAAAAAGGTTTTGTGGACAGATGAGTCCAAATGGAACATCTTTTGTCTCTAACAGAAGAACTTGTGTAAGACGGAGAACATGAGAGAAGATATGAGCAGACTGTATCACCCTCACACACTGAGGTTAATGGTTTGGGGTTGTTTTGGAGCAGGGAAGGTTGGAGACTTATTCCATACTTCAACACCATGTAATTCCGTCTGGACTGCGGTTTATTAGAACTGACTTCACCATACAACAAAACAATGAGCCGAAGCGTACCGAAGGGAGGATTTTTCAATGAAAATAAATTTTAAAATCTTTACAATTATATATATTTGTTTGGCTGAAGTAAATCATCATACCGTTACCGAGTTTGCTGCATAGAATCAAAAAGAACATGGGTCTCTAAAAAAACCCTCAAGGTCTAGCTGTTTCCAAGCTTTTGACACGCCCTGTATATGCTAGCTATAGAATATCAGAAATGAACTAGCGTGTCCCCTGCTAACTAAATGCTATCAAAGTATAAAGTTAAAGTTTAGATATATTTTGATTGCTAATGAATGCTAGTTAGCATGGATATACTTTTTGAACATTCCATTTCCACATTTAGTGAAGATGTTCCACTAGATTTTGGAATGTAATTGTGGAAATTTGTGCTCATTCAGCCACAAGGGTGTTAGAAAAGTCAGGTGCTGATGTAGATGAGAAGGTGAGGAGAGCTTTGCTAGTATTGTCATTCTGGGAACAGATTTGGGTCTCCTAGTTCAAGTGAAGGGAAAAATTTAAGGCTGTAGCATCCAAAGACATCCACATATGGCTAGAAGAATCAGGCGTCCCAACACTTATGTCCAGTGTATAGTGTATCTGTCTAAAAAATACGAATCTTAAAGCTCGATAAGATTAGCGTAAGCGCTAATATACTGTAAGACAGTGAACTAGTTAGCTTAACTAACACTGTCATTAGCATACTGGGTATAACATTGCTAGCATGTGGTTAATCAAAAAGAATGAAACAATATTAGACTACTGTAAAAAAAATAAAAATAAACCAAGGAGCATAAGATTGATAATCGGATTGAATCCATTTAATTAAATGCATATTTAATATAAACAGGACATTTCAGCTACTCATCATACATGTAAATGTTGTACTGTACTGTTCCACCCCAAACACTGCCATCAGGCCATTGTCTTGAAGTCTGCCTCCATCAGTGCTGTCATGTTCATGAAAAAAACATTCGCCCGGATGTGCCAGAGGCCTTCTGGTTGACAAATGTGGCTTCTTTCAGACAGAGCTGTATCCTCCGGCTGCTCTGTCTCTCCTGTCCCTGCTTTCCCTTTCTCTGATAGATGATCCTATTTGCAGTAAATCTGCTCATGTTCAACTCCGGAGTCTAGAAAGCACTTCGGGTTTCTCTCTACTGACCACAAATAGTGTGTTAAAGTGTGCTTAAAGTGTGCAGAGATTTACACAGTGCCATGTAACAATAGTGAGCTTATACCACGTCTCCATGTTTCTTTCTTTCTTTCTTTCTTTCTTATTTATAATAATTCTGTGTACTTGCTCTTGCACTTTATAATTTCTTTTTTACTTACACAGCAGCTAAAGTTCTATCTATCTATCTATCTATCTATCTATCTATCTATCTATCTATCTATCTATCTATCTATCTAAGTTTCTCTTTTTGGAATAATTAATTGATAAACGTATCCATGTTTACGGTAATACAAATTTTTCTTAATACACTCCACGGACACGCAATACATGTGATTGTGAGTGTCAACAAAACAACCAAACATCTATCAACTGTAATATTATTTACCTCCTTCACTTCCTTTTCCTGCAGCTGAAACATTTGTCCAAACACCTGCTTGTGCTTGTGGTGGAACTTCTTCCAGGATTCCTCCTCCCGGCTCTTCGGCTTCATGTAAAGCGCCTCATTCCTTAAAGGCTGTCCAGGATCCAAACTGTGGCCCTGCTGAAGTATTTGTTGCATTGTGTTCTGTTGTCTAATCCAAAACAATGGACACAACTTCGAAAAAAAAGAAAAGAAAAGAAATCAGAACATACTATGTATGTTCTTCTATAGAGTATATACCGAGTGCCTGGAGAACATGAGACCAAACTGCCCCTTAGTGTATCTGTAGGGGTAAAATGGCTCTGGGTCCTGTTGTGTGTCTCGTCTCCAATAGCAACATGTCCATTAAAAACCGGTTAGAGTGGAGAAAAAAAAATGCTGTCTTCTGTCCAGGGGTTAAAGTGCTCAGAGTGGTTTTAAATAACCAGGAAACAGCTTCTTTACACAAATATACAACATAAAAGCTGACTTTAAAAGATTTAGTAGAGTGAATTATATTTACACTATAGAAGTATTGGGACACCCAATTTTTCCAGCTATATGTGGTGGTTCTCCAAAAATAATTGTGTGTATGTATGTATGTATTTATTTCAATTCGTCTGACCACAGAACAGTTTTCCACTTGGCTCAGTACATTTTAAATGAGCTTTGGCACAGAGAGGATGGATCATGTTCACGCATGCCTTCTTCAAGGCATCATAGAGATTTAACCTGCATTTGTGGTTGACATGCCGAACTTTGTTCACAGGAGGCAAAGGTGTAAATGAGCCCATGTAGTAAATTAAATTTTTTATGCAGAATCTTTACAACTTTTGCTAATATTATGTTTTGTAAATGATGAGATATTCCATTGTTTTGCAGTTACATTGAGGAACATTATTCTGAAATTGTTCTACAATTTGTAGACACAGTCTTTAACCGGTGAAGCTCTGCCCATCTTTATCTGAGAGACTCCGCCTCTTTAAGATACACTATTCATACGCAATCATCTTACAGACCTGTAAAATTATTCGATGCTAAATATTTCTTCAACTGTTCTATTTTATCAACACTTACTTTGTTTTTTTTTACTTTTCTTGCCCCATCCCAACTTTTATGGGATGTGTTGCAGCCATCAAATTCAAAATAGCTTATGACATTTATTCCTTCATGCTATAAATCAATAATCTGTGAAACGTTGTGTTCCCAGTTGTATTGAACGTATATACGATATATATGATGATATATTCAATTTTAAAATAAGACTAAACTAAAAATAGGGATCCAGAAACTCCACCTGTCTCATTCTCTCCTGAAAATTACCCTGCCGCATGCCCAGGGTGATCCCACTGAGGGGCTGAAAACTTCGCTTCTGCTTAGTCATTGTCATAGCCTTTCTGCCAGACCAAATTTCACAGTTAATTAACTAGCATGCGGCTCCTGCTTGCAGTTGTCGTGATCTCTGTAGCATGCTAATGATCACCGCTAAGTGACAAAGCTCATCTCGGTGTTAGGCGAAGATCACATTGGATGATGTGCCTCATCTCTCAGCTATTTGCCGTTTTCCCTTTAACGTCTATAAATATCTCTAAATTAGCATCAATAGCAACAGTGTGGCAACAATTCTTGCTCTCTCTCAGTCACCAACACCATAAATTCTCCTCGCTTAGCATCAGCAGAGCTTCTCGTGATGTGCTAAAAGGCCCGGGAGGGGTATATAAGGAGGTGACAGGAAGTCCAGAAGCAGCACTTTGCCTCAGATAAGAGAAGACGATCAAACTAACCCAAACTTTTACCATGGAAGACACAAACACCAAGACTATGGTCGCCAAGGATGAAATCCAGATGTGTTGTGACACCCAGTCACACCCTCCTGGTTACGGCTGGCAGCCCAGTCTGCTTTACAACCAGCACTTTGGCCTTCCTCCCATCATGGACTTCAGAGATCTAACCTGGATGGAGGGCATTTTTAGGAAGCTACACACCTCGTCATGGCCTGGATACTCCCAAGCGCCTGGATTTGCCCAAATTAGCCCAAAGGTGCACAGAGAGGTAGGTGGAGGCGTTTCTGAGGTGTCCACCCAGCAGAACAGGTGGACCGTGACCCTGGATGTGAATCATTTTGCTCCGTCTGACATCACGGTCAGAACTCAGGGTGGCTTCCTGGAAATTGAAGGTCAGTGACTTTCTTAGAATTATCTAGACATTTTTTTATTGTATTTTATGGAAATAGATAATGTCATTATCGCTGTTTTGTCACTACAGGAAAACATAACGAGAGGCAAGATGAACATGGCTACATCTCAAGATTTTTCCTCAGGAAATACAAGTGAGTTGTGAGGCTGCGATTCCGCAAATTCATCATCGCTGTAATCTAACCTCAGTGTTGGTTATAAGATTTATTTGACTTTATACCAGGCTTCCTGCTGGAATTGAAGTTCAGAGTATACGCACATGCGTCACGGGAGATGGAGTTCTTACCATTGAAGCTGCGTTGCCAGACATTGCAACACCGGCTGATGTTACAATCCCAGTCCAGGCAGGTTCTTTGACGTTATCTAGAGTTTTTACAACATCTGTGTTGTTTGAAAAATCCAATGTCGTTCTATCACACAATAGACAGCGTAGAAAAAAGGTTAGAACCTACAGAGATGGAAAGAGTAATAAATTATTATTAGGACAAGTTAGTGGTTTAAAGATCAACACAAGGACAACGGGATATACATCTCAAACTAGCTGTTTTTACAGTAATTGAAAGAACACTTAAAAAAAATGTAAGTGCAATAATAAAAAAATAAATAAATTGTCAAAACACTACAGTCCAAAACTTGAGTTCTGTATGTTTGCAGCAAAAAAAACAAAAAAAATCTCGTTATCATGTCATTTATGAAAATGATAGAAATCGCAATGACTTTATTATTTAGATTTTTTTTTCTCAGTAACTGATATAATTTAAAATGTAGTTAAGTACAATACTTCAAACAAAACATACTTAAGTAAAAGGAAAATTACAGATTTTAAATACTGCTTAAAAAAGAAGTACAATAAAACGAGTAAATGTAAATGCAATCCACCTTTGATAATATATAAATATAGGGATTTTTGATTTATGGTGCAAAAGTAATTATTCGTGTGTGTTTTCATTAAAACAACAGAAAAACACAGGTGTTGGGGGAAAAAAAAGCAATATAACAAAAGGAGATTTCAAGCATCGCAATTATTAACCAGGCAGCAATTTTTACTAAAAGAAATACGCATTTCTAGCCAAATCCAATAGGATTTCAAGAGTAAATAAAAAAAGCCAGACATATACATCTGCATAGTTGTTTCTAAAATCAATCATCATTCCACTTTTCCTATTACAAGACATGTTATTTTCCAAATAACCAGCAGTGATTGAATAGAGCAGTGTTTATACTATGGAGAGACCACTCCTATTCCCCCTACAGCTTTTCCTTTATTTTCCAGGTGGAGACAGAGGCACTGGTTTCAAAGGACCAAAAACAAGATGGCCACCAGCCTGAGCAGACGGAGATAGCAGAGGAAGTCATTTCTACTCCTGCAGAAAAGCCTGAAGGGGACACTTCAGGCACTGATGAAATGATTCAACAGCCAAGCGGCCTAACTGATGCTCCAGAAAGTGTGGAGGGACAGGAAGCCATCCCAAGCCAGCAAGATGGAGAAATGAGAGAGGAACAGAAAGTAGACGTAGCTGTAAGTGACTTGAAATTGGAATGTTTACATTTTTTAAATATCCATTTGTACATGGAAATATAATTTATAAATAACATCAAATTCCATTACCTGTTGTTGGCTAGAAATATAACCTATATGTCTAGGATTAGCATAAACATAATTGAGACGGATAATCATGATCATGCATCTACAACACATCTTCATAAATATCTCCACTCCTTCCTATTATTAATATTACATTATTAGGATTCAGCTGCAGCCAAAGAAGAGGTGCTGGATTCAAAAACCGAGGATCCTCAAGCTCCCCAAGTTTCCCAAGATCCAGAAACAGTGACGTCTGAGATGGAGTCTGAGATCCAAGCAAAGGAAGAGAAAGAACAAATCCAGAAGGTGGAGGTGGAAGAAGGCCTGCTAAGCCGTGAAGCAGAGGGCCAGCTTCCTGGCGCTCAGGAGGAAATCCCGTTTAAGAACATCAAACAGGCTGAAGAGCAGGTGGAACATGTCAAGTAGATGAAGACGACTGCTCGGAAAGATTGATAAAACAATACTCCACTCTGCCTTGTTTCAGCTGATTCATGAGTTTAGTGATCATTAGTTATCTGAGAACCAGTTTGCTGTAACGTGTAACTTTGAAGCGCTAAATAAAACCAAAGCACATATACGTCCGATTCTTTTCTTTTTATTTCTGCGTAAAGACTCCTGCTTTAACACAAACATTCATACTTATCATACAATAAAGAAATGAGGCAGGAAGGAAAATTTTACGAAATAAAAAACTGATTTTCTTTGTACATTGTGATCAATTAGTTATTAGTTTACGTTGTGTATGTGAGTGTGTGTAAATATACACACCGACCAGCAGGGATGGCCAGTATTTCAAATACATGTTTTAAATATAAAATAGGATTTTTATTTTATTTTAGAGGGTCGATCAAAATGGCTTCATATTATGTATATAAATTCTTTAATGTTTTGTATTTTTGTAGTTTTAAAAGACTTTAAGTACTTTGTAAGAACTTCTACATGATGACATCATGAAAACGCGGCCCCTGGTGCCTACTCAATATTTTGCTCACACTTGTTGAGATCAGAACAGAAAACGGATCCATATAGAAAAAGGTGGGTGAAGGTAAGAAACCTGCAGGCTGCCAACTTTCTAACAGGCATCCAATGACTGATAAATAAATATTGGACCCTAAGTGAAGTAGCTGTTTAGTAGGATCATGATTTTGCATGAACGACTGCCTGAAACATAATATTATATATTTATGATTACAATTAAACAATAAATTAGTTAGAAACTAGTTGCTATGAATCAGTCGTCTTCTTCTGAATGACTTGTGTGTCACTGAGTCGGTGTTGCTGATGAAATGTAGCCCCTCGTTACCAAACACCAAATTACCTAAATTACGATACAATTATGAGGCTGTTACATTGTTAAACTGTTAAACTGTTAAACATTAAACTGTTGGCTACTTTAAAACTAACCTTCATCTGGGAGATCACAGGGATATTTATGTGAATATTTGATTTGTTACCTGGTTGCGTATGTCAGATTTATGCGTGACTCAACCTGAGAGTAGCTGTTGCTATTAAACAGTGTAAAGGTAAAGGAACAGATCAAATAGGCAAATTGATGGAAGTTTCGCAAAGAAATTTCATGTTTCCTTGTAAAAGTATTATTTAGTATTTTTTATAATACAAAAATACAGTAGTTGATTTTAATACATGGTGTGGCTGCTGTACTTTGTAGTTTATTTTAATACACTTAAAGGTAAAGTTCAGTATTCAGTATTTTATTTTTAAATACATTTTTGCCCACTTTATGGCCACCGATCAGGCATAACATTATGACTACCTGCTCAATATTGTGTTAATACTCTTTTGCTGCTAAAATAGTCGTGACCCATCGATCATTACAGCATGAACTTCTTCAGACCAACCTTCGCTTCCCACGTTCATCAATGAGCTTCGGGCATCTATGACCCTTTTGCCGGTTCACAACTGTTCCTTCCCTGGAGCACATTTGGAGATACTCTGTGTCCCAAAGCGCCTGGTTGGGACCTGGCTGTAGTGTCTTTAGACCAAAACCTCAGCCATAGAGCCTTTGGACAAAACTTCGTGGAGGCACCTCTTTCTTGCTGGCCATCTTCACTCAGAGGAGAGTAGGTGATTTACTGGCCCTCTCAGTGGCCCCCTCTTTCCTGGAGTTTACTCCAGGCATGACCAGTGCCTTCCTGCACCCTAGAGCGCGTTACGTCCCCAAGGTGCCCTCGATTGTCCCATGGCCTGTCCCAGCTCCATTCGAGGTCAGAGCTCACTCGACCTGGAGTGTGGCAGCCTCTAAGTCTTGGTCCTCTGGAGTGTCCCTCCAAGATCTCTGTGACGCTGTGGGGTGGTCCACCCCGCCCACATTTACCAGGTTTTACAACCTTGACCTCTGTGCCACTCCTGGCACCTCTGTCCTTCGACTCAGTTGTGTTCATTCACACTAGTCAGGAACTGGTTGGCTCTCGTTTCCAAAGCTTTCCGACAACGCTCGAGTTCCTGAAAGGGAACGACTTTAGGTATGTAACCCTAGTTCCCTAAGGGAACAAAACGCTGCGTTTTTACTTGCCGGAATAAACAATTATAAGAAACCAACTTATAGGCAATATTCTTTTATATAACCTTATTACTTATTTAACTGTATAAAGCTGGTTTGAGACAATGTCCAATGGAAAAAATTGCTATACAAATTACCTAATTTAATATTTAATGTTGGGGAACGTCTTTCACCTGATAAACATTTTTTAAAAATACATCAAATGGATAAGGAAAGGCTTTTTTTGTAAGACAATTTATTGTATAGAATTCTCTGTTACAAACTGTATATTTACACCGAATGAAGTTTCAGAAAGAAAAGAAAAACACCAAATAATAAAATTGGAAACCACTGAAGATAAAATCAATTGTTGATAAATTAAAAGGATAATAGTCTAGAACCTTAATAGTAAGGTTAAATATGTTTAGTTACAAAACACACTGCATCTCCAGGGAAAAACTAAAACCCCCCAAAAAATACAGTGGCTGTATGGAAAACACCTGGTCTTTGATGGTGTTTGAAAGACACATGCATGTTCTTTTTGTTTCCATTCAACAAACAAGGTAATGTGATGCTATAAAGATATTAATGTCCAGATTTTATTTTCTGTCCACTGAAATAACCTTCCTTAAGCATGAATAACAACTTTACACACTCTTAGCATCCAAACTATTCATTTTTCCAAACTTTTAGCTGAAACACTTTGACATGCCTCTTGTAAAACTTTCCAAAGATGTTCTTCACTAGTTGGAAATTTCTTTCTTGTGATCCAATTAATCCCAGAGCAGTTCAATAGGATTTAGGTGCGGTGACTGGGCAGGCCATTCCATGATAGAAATCACTCCAGACGACTGTCTGCTGTCTTAATCACAGAACTCAGACCTTCCAACGAGCTGCAGTCCAGATGGAATTGCATGGTGTTAAAGTATGGAATAATAGCCATATTAGTTCAGGATTCCTTTTACGATGCGACCTAATTGTATAAATTAGCTAGAGTTGGCATATTTTCCCAAATATAAACAAAAATGTGTGAAGCAGAACGTGGCATAGCTACACATTTTTCTTCCAAAACTTACTTTTATTGCCTAATTAATACAATAAAATGACCTTGTCTGTTGTATAGAAGCAAAAAGAAACATGCAAGGACCTCTCAAAAACCATAAAAAGTTTCCATTAACAGGCACTGTATAACACACTCTCTTTCAGAAACACACACTCTCTCTCTCACACACACACAAACACTACATTCTGTCTGTAGAAATTCTTCCTAGAATCGCACAATCCTTCTTCATAAATTAAACCATTTTTACTGTTGATTGTTTTCTATAGAAATTGACCTCCAACTCTGCACCGTACAACCCGTTTCCAACCTGGTGATGTGTAGAATGTTCTCACCTTGTCACTTTATTTAAAAAAAATAACAAATAAAGCAGTAAAAAGTAAAAACTGCTTTAAAGCTAACAGTTCCCTGCTTTCTTAAGGCATACTATGGGCTGCTACACTGTTCATGAGGCAAAAAAGAAAAAATTCTGAGGTAATTTTAAGCAACAACTCGTATATATTCACTTATAGTTATCCAAAGAGTTAAAATTACCACAGAAAGTTAGCGAAACTTCGCTAATTTAGTTAAAGCCACAACAAAATGAATGTATGTAGGCATGTATTATTTGACGCTTGTTATGATACAAATTTATTCATCAACTGCACTGCCTATTTCTATTTATTAGCTTTAGATAAACGCAAATGCTACAGCTAATCCATTATTGCTAAGTTCTTCGGTGTCCATTCTTGCATTGAAAAATAACTGGATGCTAATTTTATTAGCTTGCTATAACCTTCAAAGACACCAGTATTAGACATTAAGCTAATACACGATTAATACGTTCATGAGTTCAAAAATATGAACTATGCTCCGGATTTGTTACATATTCTGAAGAAAAGTCATAATTCTGACCCTTCACGTGGTTACTGAAAAACATACCATGATGCCATTTGCATACTTGTTTGATTGAGGTTGATTTTCTGTATGAAATAAAAATGAAAACCTCACGTTTGGTCAGTTGAGGCAAATTGCTGGTGTTATATGTTCACTAGAAATGCTAACCTAGACAGCTAATTAAAGCTAGCAAAAGAAGGTCTGCCTGTTATCTAGCTAATTTTGCAAAAGAAAATAGGTTTGAGCAACAAAATATAATTTAACTTGCAACACATGTTCACTATTTTACACCATTATTTATTCCAAACTATCGCTTTAATAATTTCTACCTCATGATTAGCATACAATCTTTGATGAAATTTAGCTAGCATAGGATGTTTTATGCTACGTAGCTAATGCGAGAGGTTTTTTGATTCCATGGAAAAGAAAAACACGTGCTCACTTTGCTATAAGCCTTCTAAATGATATCTTCAATCCTTTTGACCTCAGATTAGCATCATATTTTAAAGATCTTTAGCCTTTTGTGTTTTCCAAATAAATACAAATAAAATAAACAAATCAATTAAAAATATCTGATCAAATGTGGTTGCATAATTTGTTAACTGATAACGCTACTGTAACTTAGCTATGTGATTTAAGCTACCATAAAATCACAGAGGGTACTGTTAGCTAGGTAACTTAGCAACCAGGTAGAGCAGCGTAATGTCACACCCTTGCTACAACATCATCATTTATCCCAAAAAAGCTCTCCTCTAATGTCTTTATTTACCCCTTATACCAGAGATTAGCATAACTTTTTGGCGATCTTTATCTGGTCTTAGCAACACCCACTAGGTTTTCACAAAGTTTTAGCGATTCATTTACATTAAACAACGTTTCAAGTTGGAAATTGCGGTAAGATTTGAGTACAAAATCACATCTCGCCCACACACACCACCGACTCGGAGGAGCTTTAAGCCATGCAAGGTTCCTGTGGTTTGGTTTGTTCTTCCATGGGCTCAGCCGGAGTCTCGTTACTGTACAGGTAATATGGAGGCGTCTGCCTCGCCTCGATGATCAGCACTCCTTCAGGAGAAAGAGATGCAAACACCGTGAGCGGGTCCACGTCCACCGGGATCCTATGCAACACAAGACAGAGAAAAAGAAAGAGATGTAAGCTGTCCGTCAGGAAATGATTCAGTGGAATTTATATATATGTATATATATAGGTCTTTTTTCTTTTTATTTCCTCCTTTTCTTTCCTTCATTTTCCTCCTATTTTCGCTTATTTGTTTCTGGACTTATTTGTTTGTTCATGTTTTATGCTCAGCCCTTTTTAAATTTTCCTTTCTTTATTTTTTTTCTTTCAATTAGTGTACTTGTTTTCCGTCTTTCTTTTTTAACTGTCTTTCTTTCCTACTTTCTGATCTTTATTGTCACTTCGTTCTAATTTTTTTCCCTCTTGCTTTCTTTATTTTCTTTATCTTTATTCTCTCCTTTTCTTTCTTTTTCCGAAATTTTGCATCTTTTTTTATTACTTATTTTTGTCTTTCTTTTCTTTATTGTTTATTTTCCTTCAGTTTTTTCATTTTATTATTCTTCATCTTAATATATTAGCTTTTTATTTCTATTGCTTTTTAGTAATTTTTTTTCCTTCATTTCTTTCTCCTTACCTTTCTTTTGAACAGTCTTTCTATCTTTCTCTATGCTCATCATCTCATTCTGTCTTTCTTTTCTTCATGCTCTCATTTTCTTTGCTCTTTGTCATATTTATCCATTTGTCATTCTTTATCGTCTTTCCTTTACTTTTTTAACCTCCATATTTTTTATTTTTCTTCTATTCTTTTCATTCTCTTGATTTCTTTTATTTAAATTTTGCTTTTTTTTCCAATCCTTCCCTTTTTTATCTTACTTACTTTATCATTCATGTTTTATCTTTTTTTTATTCACTTTCTTGCTCCTTTGATCCAGCAGATACGGTGAAATACAGCCTATAGTACAGCACATCTACAGTCTCTCTATATCTGAACTGGAATATCAGGGATGGACTTTTTAAAAGATCGTATTTTTCTGTAAGAAGCTCGTCTCAGCTGCAGGAGTTACAGGACGACATGACAACGAAATGAATGTTCTGCTGGTTCTTGGAATCTTCACTGAAACTCAGTGTGTTATTTACTTGTTCCTCACACACAGAAAGAAGGATCATTCCTGATGTATGTCCTGAGTTCACTATTTTGCACTTTGTGCGTGCGTGCGTGCGTGTGTGCGTATGAGAGATGCAGGTGTTGGGTTCAGAAATAGTCTGTTCCCAAACAGACAAAAATGGCCAGCTAATTTGAAGATTATAACCTGAAATCTCCATCTGCACACTGAACAAATCAGAGTGGAATTTTAATGAGTGTGAGAGAAAGAGAGAGAGAGAGAGAGAGAGGAAACATGGTAGGGAGAGAAAGAATAATGGCAAGGAACAAATTGTGTATGTGTGTGTGTGTGTGTGCATGTGTGTAAGAACGTTTATGTGATTGTGAATAAGTGTGTGTGTGTGTGTGTGTGAGAGAGAGTATCTATAAAAGTGTGTGTAATTGTGTGCAATAAGTGAGAGTATGTAGTAATGCGTGTGTGTGTGTGTGTGTGTCTGTGTTTAAAAGCGTGTGTGTGTGTAATTGTGTGTGTGTAAGAGAGAATGTTTGTGAGTGTGAGAGTAAGAGTGAGAGTAAGAGTGTGTGTGTGTGTGTGTGTGTGTGTGTGTGTGGGTGTGTGTGTAAAAGTATGTGTGTGTGTAATTGTGTGTGTGTAAGAGAGAATGTTTGTGAGTGTGTGTGCATGCATGTGTGTGTGTGTAAGATTACGAGTCTGTTAGAGCGTGTGTATGAAGAATTGTGTGTAAAAGATTGTTTGTGTAATTCTCTCCCTATGTGTGTGTGTGTGTGTGTGTGTGTGTGTGTGTGTGTGTGTGTGTGTCCGTGTGTATGTGAGGGTGGAACTCGCTTTCAACATGAATGTGCAGTGTCATTGACAGATCCCCTCCCTGACACCATCTCTTATTGCAACATTTCAGGATGGGAATTGGAGGTATGGAACATTCCAGATCCTTCAGGAACACCCACACACTCGTGACACACTCGCTTTGGTTTTAGAGAAAGTCAAAGGTGTTACTCCTTAGCGGTGCGCCGGCTAGTACATGTAACGTTGGCTATGCTAATAAAATGAGAGGCGTTTTTTTGCTCACCTCAACAATCATTTACTCAAATTTAATCCTCTCAGAAATCCTGTCAGGTCATCGTTTGAAAGCTAGCTAGCTTTATCAGTAAAAAAACTGAACATTGGTTTTCAAAATCCTAGAAATCCTGTGACACAAATATCTCGTGCTAGGATACAAAACGATGAACTTGAAGATCTTAAAGCTACAAATTCCTCTCAGAAATCCTGTCAGGTCAGCGTTTATGAGCTAGCTATCTAGGTGTTAGCAGTGCAGATTTACAGAAATACAATCGTACTTTTAGCTCGCTAAACTGGTGTTAGCCATTTGGCCAAAGCAATCAGCCTAAATGACCAAATTAAAATCCCTTTAAGGATGGAAATACAAAGGAATACAATTAGTTACATTTACAAACAAAACATGTTAACTAACACACACACCCTAAATTATAATATATTGAAAACTGAACCACAGGGACAGGGGGCTACTCTTTCTTACACACACACACACACACACACACACACACACACACACACACGCGCACACACGCACAAACGCGCACACACGCACAAACGCGCACACACGCACAAACGCGCACACGCTCTCTGACCCAATATGGTAGTAAAGGCGAGTGTGTGGACTGTAAAATAAACATTAGTGTTAGTTCAGGAGTCGTTGCTATTTAATTATCATCACACTGCTACAGTGAGCTAACACCAGTGTGTTTATCCTCACACTCACACACACACACACACACACACACACACACACACACAATCTGACAGCATGTGTTCCTTCATCATTACCTCACACTCCATTGGTGTGTTTTTCTCCAAAGTAATGATATAAATATTTTCCCCTTTTAGGCGTATATGGTGATGTCATTTCCTGTTTGTACAGACCAGAGCTGACTGAAACTGTTTCTCGAATCTGATTGGTTGAGCAGAGTTCTGAGACTGCTGATATTCAGCATAACGTTCAGTTCATTACACTCCAAACTGTTACAATACTGGTGACTGCAACAAGATCCTTCTATCGCTTTACTCACAATTCTTTCTTTCTTTCTTTCTTTTTTTAATTTCCTTCACTATCATGTCTTTCCTTTTCATTTCAGATTTCTTTCGGACTTTCTTTCGTTACTTTCTTTCAATTTTAATTAATTTACTTGTCTTTCCTTGTAGATTTGTATTTCTTCTTTCTTTCTTTCTTTCTTTCTTATCTGTTCTTTCTTCATGTTTTCTTGTTATAGTGTCTTTTAAATTGATAGCATACTTAATTTATTACACCATGGTAAATTCTATCTATCTCTCTCTCTCTCCCTCCCTCCCTCCATCCCTTCCTGGCAGTAGAGTTGTTTTCCTGTGTGTGAGTGTGTGTGTGATAAATGATCTGAGCGTTAGAAGCTGCAGGCATCAGTGCAGTCTGTTTACCCCCAGCAAGAAGTTTTCATTATCATTTCATCTCTCGTATCGATTCTGTAGGACTGCCAAATACTGTCTGAGAGAAACTCTGTCTATCCCCTCCCCTCACACACGCACACGCGCACACACACACACACACACACGCACACACACACACACACACACACACACAGAGGACAAAGAGACAAATAAACAAAAGAATGAAAGGCGAAACCTAAAAGATAGATGGGTAGCAGAAAGACATGGAGGGAAGAAGCAGAAAACAATAAATGGAGAACAAAGAGAAAAAATAAAGCAGACAAATCAGACATACAAACAAACAGAAAGATACACAGACAGTAGACAGTGAGAAATACACAGACAGACTGACAAAGAAATACACAGCAAACAGAGACAGGAAGATACACAGACGGACAGAGAGATACACTGACAGACAGATAGACAGGGAGATACACACACAGAGATACACAGACCAAAAGAGAGACACAAAGACAAGATATTCATACCCGGGCTATCATTAAGCGACAGTTGAAGACCAACCTCTTTTCTGAAACACTTTTCAAGTTTGCTTTGTAAAAATCAAGGGTTGTAGTCGGATTGATATCAACTTTCTACCAGTGTAGATTTTATTCATTAATAGAGATTCTAAGCACTTTTGTACGTCGCTTTGGACACGGGTGTCTGCTAAATGCCGCAAATGTAAATGTAGACAGCGAGAGATAGACACAGAAAGAGAGACGCAGAGAGATACACACACAGAAAGAGAGACGCAGAGAGAGAGACACACAGAAAGAGAGACGCAGAGAGAGAGACACACAGAAAGAGAGACGCAGAGAGAGAGACACACACACACAGAGAAAGAGAGACGCAGAGAGATACACACAGAAAGAGGGGCGCAGAGAGAGAGACACACAGAAAGAGAGACGCAGAGAGAGACACACACAGAAAGAGAGGTGCAGAGAGAGAGACACACACACACAGAGAAAGAGAGATGCAGAGAGAGAGAGACACACAGAAAGAGGGGCGCAGAGAGAGAGAGACACACACACAGAGGGGCGCAGAGAGAGAGAGACACACAGAAAGAGGGGCGCAGAGAGAGAGAGACACACACACACACAGAAAGAGAGACGCAGAGAGAGAGACACACACACAGAAAGAGAGACACAGATACACACACACAGAAAGAGAGACACAGATACACAGACATTAAAAAAAAAGAGACAGAGATATAAAGACAGACAGAGAAACACAAAGAGATACAAAGACAGACAGAGAGAGACAGAGAGATACAAAGACAGACAGAGACAGAGAGATACACAGACAGCCATACAGTAGAAACAGAGAGATACACAGACCAATACACAGACAGAAAGTGAGACAGAGAGAGAGAGAGAGATAAACAGACACAGACAAAAAAGATACACATGCAGAGAGATGGACGGAAACAGACATGGAGACAGACAGATGGTGAGAGAAACAGATAGACAGACAGATAAATATCCACATTTACAGACGATAATGTATAAGAATATGAACATTTATATAAATCTCTGATTCACAGCTGAACTGCTGTTATAATAAAACTGTCCAACCACAATACAGAATTTGGTTGTTGCACTAAAGGTCAGAGGTCAGCAGGACCAGTATGAGACCTAAAACCAGGTGCACATTAAACCATGCAGTGAGAAAGAAGAGTGACCTAAAATAGACGCCGGTTATTTATAGACGTGTTGTGAGGGTGGGACGAGTCGCTGTCACGCCACGGGACGTTAGCGGACCTGCAGCTGAATGTGCTCACGTCTATCGAACTTTATCTGGAGCTGCAGTGAGAAAGTGTTCTTACTTTACTGTGACGTTAAATATATATTAAATATAATCATGTCAACGCCGGCAAAACGTGTATGACTAATAATACACTGACTGATATAATGCTTTAATGAGAAATCATGTCACATTATACTTTCCACCGGGACGTATCTAAAAATACCAAGACGTTATTATGATACGGTTCGGTATCATATGATAAAATAAGACGTGACTATATGATATGAATCGGTAATCTAAGATACAATATGTTGCAATAAGATATGAATGGATTTATATATATATAGTACTATACAATACGTCTTTTATTTGTCATGATTTAATATTCGTTTATTTCTTTTCTGGATATTTTCCCGTGCTCTCTGCTCCTGAGTTCAGACAGACACACAGACACTCACTGAATTTTCTTTGTGAAGTTCTTCGTTACGATTCCTCCTTCGTCCTGTTTCTCTTCGTGTTTCCCTGAACAGAGAAAAAAAAACAGCAGAGTGGTTACTGACTTTAAACCACACACACACTCACACACACACACACTCCAGTAGTTTAAGTGAAATCGCTGCTAAATGAAGTGACCCTTGATATTTAGCTCTCAGTGCTCAGTGCTTCCATACGAGGATAAACAGACGGTAGCACACTTCCTGTTAGTGACCTCTGACCTCCATAGGAGCGCATAGGAGGAACTATTATAGCGGAGCATCAGAGAGACACCTTCGCCCAGCACTTTCAGTCCATGACTAGAGTAAAACTCTCCTCCCTCTCTTCTGTTTGTCTTCATTCCTCTTTTCTCTCTTTCCGCATGCTATTATTTCATTCATGCTTCTATTTATTATTAATGCCCTTGTTTTGGTCCATCTTACTTTGTGTGTTTCTCTCTCTCTCTCTCTCTCTCCTATACATTAATATTTCTTTCCTCTCTCTTCCCTCCCTCTCTCTATATATCTTTTATTATCTCTCTGCCTTTTCTATGTCTCTCTCCCCCCCTCTTTTAGTCATTCTTTCTTTGTTCCTCTCTCTCCTTCCATTCATTACTTATTTGTATACAAACAATTTATTTTCTTCTGTCTGCCTAGTTTCAGTCTTCTGTCACTGTCTGTCTATCTCTCTCTCCCCCTCTCTCACACTCGTGCGTCTCTCTCTCTCTCTCTCTCTCTTAGCAGCTGTTAGATTGTTGTGTGCTCCTGTCTTTGGTCTGGCCAAGATATGTGCAACCCCCAAACACACACACACACACACACACACACTTCTGAATCAGTCACTGAATGGAACAACAACTGTCTTAACAAGAGAGATGGCATGTCAAGAACATGCGCGCTCGCGCGCACGCACACACACACGCACACACACACACACACACACACACACAGAGCACCATCCTAAAATGATTCCTCCACAATTTACTGCTTTTTGTAAAGATGAAGCATCTGTGTGTGTGTGTGTGTGTGTGTGTGTGTGTGTGTGTGTGTCCTTCACAGATAATGCAGAGGAATCTGATCGCATAGTTAACATTGTGTTTGTGGATCATCATGTTGCCTGTAGTTACAGAAGTTGGCTCACACAACTCAAGCCTTTTAACTCGTTACTGATGACATCATAATCCACATTCTGTAGCAGAAGTGTGTGAAAAGCTCGTGTGGATTCGATCAACAGATTTTACTAAGGATTTTGAAAGCGTCATTGAGAGAGTTCTGATTGTAGCGGATTTCGTCTCGTCGTCTTTTCGTGTCTCTGCTTTAACGCTGTTTATAGACACGAACAGAGCGACTGTTCTCCTGAAGGCTAATTCTGTCCCATGCGTGATGTTTCTTAAAGTGTTTCAGCACGAGTCAGAGAGGCACCAACAAAATGTGCAAGTCACTGTGAGCGCGTATACACACACACACACACACACACAAGCCAGTCTAAACTCAAAATCTGAATTAAATCAGTCTAAACTCAAAATCTGAATTAAACCAGTCCAAACTCAAATTCTAAATTAAACCAGTCCAAACTCAAAATCTGAATTAAACCAGTCCAAACTCAAAATCTGAATTAAACCAGTCCAAACTCAAATTCTAAATTAAACCAGTCCAAACTCAAATTCTAAATTAAACCAGTCCAAACTCAAATTCTAAATTAAACCAGTCTAAACTCAAAATCTGAATTAAATCAGTCTAAACTCAAAATCTAATGCTGAGTGGACAAGAAGACCACCATGACTCCCTTTTCTACATTTGACTGTGGATATAATATTAAACAAACTACTCAAACCAGTCTACTCAAACCAGTCTACTCAAACCAGTCTACTCAACTGGTCTAATTTAGTTTTGGTACAACATTCAGCAAAATCTACCCAGTTTATGGAAAAGTTTTTAGAAGTTTATGACTGAGGGAATGTTACATTTGTGATTATTTTACTGTCAAAATTAAATTAAAATTTGTGTTACATTTTTTGTAATAAGAAAGAAGAAGAAAAAGAAGAAGAGAAAAGAAAGAAGGAAAGAAAGACAATGACTGATGGACCACCAACATCAGAATCTACTCTTCTCACCGGAAACTTCCACGAACCCATCCTTGGTTTTGACACTGAGCTCTTCCGGTGTGTAGCTGTGCACGTTCACACACACCTTCCACGGCTCGTCCGAGTCCGTCGGCGGCGCGCCTCGCGCGGGCTGCGCGCTCATGGAGGTACGCGGGAACGAGGAGCGCATTGAGCCTGTCCACGGCGTGGCGAGGCGCGCGCTGAGACGCGGACGCGCCCAGCCAGGCCAGTCCATGGACAGATCCTCCGGGAACGAGGACATGGGCACGGAGAAGTCCGGATCCATGAAGTGCGTGGAGAACGGGTCACGCGCCATCCGCTGCCTGCTGCCCAGGGGGTAGAAATCACCTTCTGCCATCTTCTCAATGGGTTCAATAAAAAGTAAAAAAAAAGTTACAAAGAAAAAAAAAAGAGTTTCTAGACTCCTCAAAAGATAATTAAATTCTCTAGTAAGGAATTTTTAAATGTTTCAAACAAAACCAAACACACACACACACTTAGAGATCACTATCCACTTGCTGTGTTTGTAAAGTCTCCAACCCAAAGTGTCCTGGAGCAGTTTTATGGAGCATGAAGAGTTTGGGTTGCCATATTTAGAATGATGGGTTGCCAGATTGTATGACCATAAACCCTCATCTTACCGGATTGAGAACAGATACAATCCGTATAATATAAAGGGATCGTTTCGACTGCGTTCACATTAATCACGTTTCCCAAAGATCACTTGTACACCAAAAAGTAACTTCAGAACTCACCATTTTTTCACCAGGTGTTAATTTCCTTTCAGGATCTTTAAATTCACACAGTTCAAAGTGAACATTTAGGACCATAAAAAAAATCTCAACAAGGTTGAACAAAGTGATGTTGATGTTTATGGATGCTATTGAACTGGATGTCAGGTACCAGAACTCTCTTGTGTGTATCAAGTTGAAAATGGTCACATGACTAAAAAATACCTTATTAAAAATCCAGTCTAAATATAAAGCAGCTAATAATGAACTACTCTGAAAAGTTTAATGTCCAAAATAATCCTATTTAAACCCATAAAATTAAACTGGTTTAAAAACCAACATTTTAGAGGATAGGGGGGTGTGTGAAGACGGATGATCCAATGTGGTGACCCCTAATGGGAGAAGAAGAAGAAGAAGAAGAAGAAGGAACCAACAGCCATAAAATTTAACTGGTTTAACCACAAATCATTAAATAAATCCAGTTTAATCCACAACCCATCAAATTAAACCTGTGCAAAACACAGCACATTAATTTAATCCTGTATAAACCACCACCAAACAAATTAATCTAGTTTAGAAACACCACCCATCAATTTAAACCTGTTTAATTTACAACCCGTCAAATGAAACTGGTTTAAACCAAAACCAACCAAATAAACCGGTTTAAACCAAATCCCCATCAAACTAAACCGGTTTAAAACCAAATCCCCATCAAACTAAACCGGTTTAAACCAAAACCCCATCAAACTAAACCGGTTTAAACCAAATCCCCATCAAACTAAACCGGTTTAAACCAAATCCCCATTAAACTAAACCGGTTTAAACCAAAGCTCCTATTAAATTAAACCGGTTTAAACCAAAACCAATCAAATTAAACTGGTTTAAACTACAAACTATTATAAAACATCCACTTCGATACCAATGTTTTATTGATTTGGATTAACATGAATGTAGCTTTATTATTGGTGCAGCTGCAACAGAAGATGCTGAAGATGAGTTCCTATGACATAACGTCTAAAATCCACCAATGGGAAGCCGTCACACGGTTACACAAAACACTCCAGATTGCTATAAACACAGCAAGAAGACGGAAGTCTCATGACAGTTCTAACGTCATTCAGGATAAAAATGAAAAGCAGTAGACGAGGAAATGCAGCTTCCAGGTGTGTAGTGAACTGATACACTCTCCAAGCTGAAACCTGGGCCGTGTTCCTGAGAATCCATTAGAGAAGAACATATCAAGGATTATCACCATTTAATCAGACATGAAGAAGATGTTCACATGCAGACTGGTACAGTGGGTTACGTAACACACAGTTTAATCCTGAACTGTTGCACTTTTTTACAGTAAGCGATGGAGATCTGGCCAGATGTTCTTTTGGCAAGCGAGCAGTTTAGGTGTCAATGCTCAGTCTGGCATATAGAGTGTCTAATATTAAGATGAGTTTTTTAATCAAATGTCTTAATCCAAGCATCATCTAGATCTATATCTAAGAGTTTTAAACATTTACAATAAACTTACAAAGAAGTAAAAAAAAAAAGGTGGAAAATAAGGTGTCTTGGATTTTTCATTATTGAAGAATTTTGGGAACGCTGAGGAGAGCTTTTCATTCTGATACATGGTGTAATCTAAAAAGTCTACATATCAATTCTATATGCTATTCATATGAAATATAAATTACTATGATGTAATAAAAAACACCAATTCTAATGCTAATTCTTCTAAAAAATGGAAATGTAAAAAGTAATCAATCTGGCAACCCGGCTAAAGACCCCTCCTCTTAAAATCCACATTTAGCCAAAGACTCCAGCAACTTCTGCAGTGTTCACATGCCCTGCAATTTCTGTCTGGAAAGTTCAAGAAGGGTACAGAATGATCCAGAAAACACACAGACACACACACACACACACACACACACACACACACACACACACACACAGTATAAGACAATAGTCCTGGCCAGTGAATATATATATATGTATATGTTATTTGTTTATTTAAATGATCTCTTCTTTGTTTTCTGGAAGTGTAGTGTAATTTCTCTTATGGACATGATGCATTTTTTTTTACCTTTTTAGAAGGTTACATCTTAAACAGCAGCATTTCATGATTTATTCACTTAAAAACAGAAAGAGAAAAAAAGAGCGAGTGACTGTTCACATGTATATGCAGAACAGACCGTTTAGTGAAATGAAAAGTTGAAAACATGTCTCTTTCTCTTCCTTGAAGCTGGACATAGAACTCAAAAGAATCCATAGTGCTAGTAAGTGACCTACACAAGCGTTATGGATTCTTTAGCGTTTTATATCCAGCTTCAAGAATTTCTCTAAAAAGGAGAAAATCCAAAAAATTCCACATATTGAGGGAGTGAATAAATGATGGATGGAAGGAATGGAGACATTTGTTAAAGTGTGCTGTATCTGTATTTTACCAAACAGAGTTTAACAAAACAAAATAAACTATTAAATTTCATCTTTTACATTTATTTCATTTTATTTAATCAATTTAATTTGTGAGAATTTAATTAATTACTCAACTCAGTCAACAAATTAAAAGACTGTAATTCATTATTTTGATTTAATCATTTTTTTTAAATAAAATATAATACAATATTTTATAATATTGTATAAAAATTATTAAATATTATTTCATATATTATTTAACCAAGCAGGCATTTTTATTTAAGATAGTTCTAAAAATATAAACTGTTCAAATGTTGATGATCACAAATAAACAACTAAATAAATAAATAAATATAATAATAATAATAATAATAATAATAATAATAATAATAATAATATATAAAATAAATAATAAACTGCATTAATAAAAAAAGACAACAATACCAACTGTACTAAACCATGTCCTAAAAACCTGAGATACGCACCAAACTGTCAATTTCAAAACATGCTTCTTTTGGACTCCTGACCAGAAGATTATGTGCTTTTAGAACATCCCTTTTCACATTTAGTCCTTATAATGAGCTCCACTCGTCAGGGAAGATGTTCCACTAGATTTTTGTGGAGATTCATTCAGTTAGTAAAGTCAGGTGAGAAGGTGAGGAGGCCTGGGGTGCAGTCAGCGTTCACATTCATCCCAAAGGTCTTCAACTGGGCTGAACCTCTACATCAGGAGATCTTCCACTCCAGCCCCTGTAAAGCATATCTGATAGAGCTAGCTTTGTGCACAGGGGTATTGTCATGCTGAAACAGGGTGTGAACTGAGGGGGAAAAAAATTCATGCCACCACACTTAAAGACGTCCTACACAATTTTGGACCTCCGAATTTGTGGGAAGAACCACACATGCGTCCAAATACTTTTGCTCATACAGTGTACTTTCACAGGGGTCACAAATTGCACCCGGACATTAAATCAGGGTGCATGTGAACGCTGCATGGTGAGTTTCTACTCCCTTGGTGACTCATAACCTATTTAAAGGAACCTACTCACCTCTGTTCAGACCAGTGTCAGTGCTCGGGTCTTTGGTATGTGAGGTGATGTCACCACACACACACACACACACACACACACACACACACACTATACATGTAAAGATGACACGATAAAATGAACAGCAAGAAACCCAACCTCTCATTAGTCCTTCGTAAGGTTCCTTATGAAGACGCTGAGACGCAACGTTCCAATTGAACACCATCAACACGTATAATAAGGTTTAAGCAAGTCTCTTTATTCACTTTCTATATTTTCTACATGGACTTAGACAACAGAGGAAGACGAGGCCTAGCAAAAGGGGACACATTCGTATTCGAGGACACACACACACTCTCACACACACTCACACAAACACACATTTTCTTTCAGTCAATATTTTGCATATAATACACTCATTTTAATATACACACATTTGTACTTTAATTCTCATCCGTATGTTTAAATGTAACATGAGGTCGTTTGGCAGTTTTATTATTTTTTTAGACATGGACGGTTGACAGGAAGTGACACGGGATGTACCCCGAACGGCAGAAGGTTCAAGAATGGAAATGACGTGTCATTGGTAGAAAAAAAACATGTGTACTGGTTAGTAAAAAACATTATGTCGTCGTAATACTGTCTTGTTCTGACAAATTTAAAGTTAGCGTATGAGCAAACAACCCACATTTAGACTTACAGAGTACTGTAGCTAAGTAAACCTTTACTCAAATTTACCACATGGGCACGTGGAAATAAGTTTTACAGACAATGTGAAAGGTAGTTAAGTGTTAAACATAATACCAAATTATTGGAAATTTAAAAATAGAGAGAATACAAAAAGTAAGATGTAAAAATTGAATAGCGTTAACGTTAGAATTAAATCTCTAAGGGTTACTAAGTCTTATAAAATTTCGGTTTTAGTAGAATATTTATGGGAATTCCTAAACTGGCTAAACACGAGTGTTAATACACCTTATTTAATAATAATTCAAACCAATTGGTTGTTTCTTCAGCCACTAAGAATAACACTGTAATGAGAAACAATATCTGAAAACTAGAATTTTTAGTGCCACTTAAAGCTAAAAAGTACATTTTTATTTTAAAAGTGCACAGAGAGATTCTTCTTCATGTGCTGAGTGTTTTGATACGTCATATGTCCATGTTTGCCGTAATTTTCGAAAAGGGGGCATGGCCAGTGACGTCACGTGATGACACGTACATTATTCAGCAATGAACTCTTCCGAATAATTATTAAGATATCTTGGTAGAATGGATTCTGTGTGTTCTAACGTATGAGAGTTTGGATAAAAGGGAGGACGAGCCAGGTGGAACGTTTGGAACGTGTAAATATACGTTCTAATAGGATACGCTTTGTAAAGAAGGATATTAAAAGTTAGGGAATTTTCGAAAATAAACTTCCCCAGTGTTTATTACTTATAGGGACACGTTTCCTTTTATTAGTCATAGTTCAGGTAACAGTTTATTTTATGCACCATGCTAATGAAGTAGTGAGTCTGAGAGGAAATCTAATGTTTGGGAGATGTCTGAAGTAGACAGTTGAATGAAACGGGTGATGAATGGAACAATGGCCTGTACAGTATTATACACAGACCTACACAAAGCCTGATGAGGAATCTGAGAACTTCCTGTTTGGTTCTTGTTGAAATGGCGACAGAAACGTCAGGCTTTACAGACAACGCTGGTGTAAAATTATTCATTTTTCATGAAATTCCAGTTATTCTTTGTGATATATTACACATACACTCTATTGGACAAAAGTATTGGGACACCTGACTATTCCAGCTTCAAAGTTGGAGACACGGAATTTTACACGATGTCTTTGGATGCTGTTGCATGAAATTCTCCATTTACTTGAACTTGGAGACCCAAACCTGTTCCAGCATGACAATGCCCCTGTGCACAAAGCCAGCTCCATGAAGATCTGCTTTACATGGGTTGCAGTGGAAGATCTCCTGCCTCACCTCACCTACATTAGTACCTGACCTTCACTAACACCCTTGTGACTGAATGAATTCCCACAAATCTCCACAATTACACTTCAAAATCTAGTGGAAGATCTTCCTGGAAGAGTGTAGTTTATTGTAACACATAATCTTCTGCTCAGGTGTCCAAAAACTATTGTCCATAGAGTGCAGTTTGACATCATAAATATCTCGTGTCTTTATAACAGCTTCCTTTTCAATTAATGACACACATGCTTTACTCAGTCCTCTGCGTATGTACATGACAGATTTACAGATCCTCCTGAGGAACAGATCGAACGTTTACAAAGCTCAAGCCGAACCTACACGCTAAACGACTTTCATCATTTATAAAAAAAAAACAAAAAAAAAAACAACAGAAATTCTTTAAAATATAAAAAAATTATAACAATTCATTAAAGCTGGGAATCTTTAACATGTTTTTTTCCACATGTGAACATCCTAAAAAGACTGCTTCATACCATTTTAAAGTTCAAAGTCATATTTATACAATATATTATCCATAAATAATAAAAAAAAAAACCAGACAATAATATTTAGATGATTGAATAATATTTATGCTATGAATTCCTCAAGCTTTCTACATATCATTGACATTATCATGTACATGATCATCGAAAAAAGGTGAAAGAAAAAAGGAAAGAAAAAGAAATAAAAATGTGAAAATGAAAATAAAAAATATAAAATCTTAAAAAACATTTTTCACTATACTAAAAAAATATATCTACATTTATAAATTATATAAAAAAAAAAAGAAAATACAAATATCAGTACAAATAAATACGCTGCATGTTGCCATTCTCTGAAGAATGGAATATGGTAAATGAATCAAATAAATAAACAAACAAATAAATAAAAAATTGAATAAATAAGTAAATATTATTACAGTACTCTGTGGAATGTGAAATGGTGTGAGAGATGAAGTTTATAAATAAATAAATTAAAATCCAGCATTAATTCACTTAAATATTTCAGCGCTTTTCCTTTTTTCATCAAAACGCATTGTTAAAAATTTACATCTCTTACGCCCAGCTTTAGCATAAATTCATGTTTGGAGGTTTTTGCTAGCGACTGAATCGTAGTCGAGGTTTATCTTCATGTTGTCGATCTATTCGTATTTTTGGGATAAAATACATTTGTCCTTTTCTCGCTTGTTTATTAAACTTGTTCGCTCATGTAGGTTTTACCAAACACACTCAGTAGAACGTAATATTAGCATGCTAGTTTTTCAAACTTTTGCAATGTTTAGGTTCCACATATTTATGCCCATATATTGTAGATTTGCTCCAGAATTTTGCCCAAATGGTCCAGTCATATTTTCCTGCGAGCTAGACAACACGATTTACAAACGTTACGTAATTCAACTGTAGTTAATTAACCACAAAAATTAACCTCAGACTAGCATCTAATCCAGCGCTACATTGGGCCACTGAAATAAGCACACTAGGCTATGAAATGAAAACACGGTATGTAAATACAGTCAGAATAAAACTCAAATCTAAGATAAGATTGAGACACATTGCTTAGATTAGAATCTTTCCTTCCGAAGGCAACCGGATTTGATGTTACGCTCCGAAATACGCTGCTTTTGTATTCTTTTATAGCTGTGCTGTGTAAACCATTACAAAGCGACACGACTATAATCTGCACTCCATGTATCTGGAGGAGATTCCACCATGATGTATCCGTCAGCGCTCACCAGACCTCTCACTGTGGAGCGTTTCCGGTCTCTTGCGTTCCCACTGCATACGAATGCGGGTTAAAGGAACGTAAAGTGTAGCGTTGCCGCCGTTTAATCTTTTTCGACGTTGAAACCTTTTCGAACTTCGCCTCGACTCGACCCACATCCATTTAAATATATATATAAATATACACAAATTGATTCCCTTCGAAAATGAAGCAGGAGTTTTGGCGCCGCGATGGCCGTCGGCGTTCGGATGGTTTTGCGCTCGGCTGGAAGATAAATACGCCTGGCATTTGAGCTAACGGAGCGTGTGTTTGGCAGCGTGGCACAATTTTTCAAAGGGAACAAAATGTGATGCAAGGTGTCAAAAAAAAAAAAAAAGAAACCTGGCGTACGGTAAAATCTGTCACGGAGGCTGTAGATATGAGCCCTGGAGCGATCTCGACACGTTTCTCAAAAATAAAAAGGGTTCCCACTTCAGGCGTGAAATTGTACTTTACAAGGTTACTAATCTCAAGTGACACTGCACCATGTGTTGGTTTAACCTTGTTGGTTTAACCGCTGTACGGCTAAACAACACACACATGCACACACGCGAACACACATGCCACGTGTTCAGCCTGCTAGCCGCTTTCAATGTGAGTACATAGAATCCGTTGTCGTCGATAACAATAGGAACATTTTGAAGTCTTACGGTGCGTTTTTTTCCCACAAGGTGATTTATTCACCACATGGCATCCACAGTTTCATCCTATTCAAGTTTTACTCTTGGTTAGCTGGTTAACACCATTAGCTTTGCTTCAGACGTAGCGTTTAAATCAATAGATTAGCACAAATTTTCCTCAGACTTAGCAAACTCCTGTTCTGCTTTGTTGCTAGCTGGTCCTTATAATAATTTGAGAGTTTTTTCCTCAGTTTCTTGGAAATGTAATATTTTTTTTGCTGGAGTAAAATCTTATCATGTCAGCTTTACACTTTAATGTTTATGACGATTACGATTTAAAGTCATGATTTACACTTCGCTCCAGCTAGCGAGTCATAACTTCCTAACAAGAGCTAGCATGTGTGTCAGATTTAGCTTTCCTCGTTTCAGTGTAAATTCCAATCTGTGTTTGTCCATGTTTTGTTTATTTACACCAGCTTAAGTGTGTTCTCGAAATGACGCTATTTTGAGAGAACAGAGTCTGTAAATTAGCGTCGCGCGTGGCTATAGCTGGCTAGCGAGCCGTAGCTCTTGCTGCTGTAGACGGAGCTGAGCGATGAGCTGCGGCTGTAGCTGCGGTACGAAGAGCGGCTGCGGCTCCTGCTGCGGCTGTGACTCGGGCTCCGTGATTGGCTGCGAGTCAGCGAGAATAGACTCCAGGATGACAGACTGCTCGAGCGACTCGAGGAAGAAGGACTCGGGCGGTAGTAGGGGATGGGCCTCTTCCTAGCACTACCGGAAAGAGAGATGATGACAAATTGGATGAATACATCCTTCATTAACGTATTCTTTTTTTTGTGACTGTGGAAACCACCAGATTGTAGGTGATGAAGCTACAAGTCCCGAACCTGGTAATTCTGCGAGCCTCAAGATGGCTGGGTGAATCTCTTCTCCTTTTCCTCATTGGTGAACATGTTCTTCTCCGGCTGCGAGTCCTGCTGCGCTTTGACGGCTTCTCACACGAGCTCCAGCTTCTTCTTCTTTCTCTGAGCCTTTCCGGAACATAAGAACAATCTGAATTCAGCACTTATTACCTCATTAAACGTGTTATGATCTAATACAGTAAGGCAGTGAGTAATGCAAAAAAAAATCTCCTGTCTGCAGCTCTACCTCTGCCATGTTAATCTTTATTCTACGTGACTCTCAGGACACGCCTCGTTCTCCGTAGTGTTGTGACACTTCATATAATGCATCAAATGTTGGTCGCTTTCGAAATAATAAAAATGTAGCGCATCTACTAATAATTATGTAGAAATAAATGTTTTTTTACTGATCCAAATATGTTAAGAACAATAAAATTAATGCGTCACACTTTTTACATTTATGGTGATGCACTGTGAATATAACCGTCCCTAATATATATAAAACCTGACCTTCTCAACCCCACTGATACAGTAAGCTGGATTTGAAGCCTCCTTAACAACCCAAACTCATATTACAAGAAAATTTGGGTGTCTACTGTCAGGCTTTGGTGTACATTATTACTTATATAATAAAATATTCCTCTTATTATTATTATTATTATTATTATTATAGCTCCGCCCCCAATTGTGTAATAAATTCTTGTAATTCATCTTATTTTTTGTATTATTTTTTTAAGTTTAAGATTCCAATGGCTCCTGGGAAGGTGTTCCTCCCCTCAAGTCTCCAGTGATGTTAATGCAATGCTTCACCTCAGCTCATTACATAACAGAATTATTTCTAAATACACATAAAATGAGGAGTTACGGATGAAGAACAGGTTCTGTGTCGGATTACTTTTTTTTGCAGTGGTGGACGAAGTACACAAACCACTTGAGTAAAAGTAGGATCCAAAATACTATGATTTATTATAGCTATAATGTTCCTATTATCATTTCTATCACAAGACTCTTCACTTAATCACCTCAGTTTAGGTGAAAAGACTCGAATGTGACTCTCAGCACACTGATCTATTAATAGAATAATATTATTGACTCAAACACTGATTGATTTCTATTACAATCATCATGAACACAAAACCTTCTTTTCATCTACTGAAAAAATGGTGTAAACGAGGTCACGTGTAATGTTGTGAGTTCGAGTCTGGAGTTTCTTCATCATTTATTCCTCTCTAAATGTTCTGCTTGATGTTGAACTGATGATTACCTGTATGTTGGTGATCAGTAGATGCACCAAGCACCAATCAGAACACGTGTAAAACAGAGCGTGCGCTCGATCCTGATTGGTGACTCGCTGCGTGTTTCACCAGTTACGTTTTTATCTTCATAAATAAAAAGAACCGACTGATTTCACAAAATGTAGTCGAGTAAAAAGTCAAATATTTGACTTTGAAATGTAGTGAAGTTCCAGTAAAAGTCTCCCCAAATGGAAACACTTCAGTAAAGTACAGATACATAAAAAAAGCTACTTAAGTACAGTAATGAATTACATTTACTTCTTTAATGTCCACCACTGTTTTTTTGTTACTGTATACGGGTCTAACACATACCTCTCTGCTGTGTATCTGGAATGTTTACCGCTCCGTCGACTGCTCGAATCACAGGAGTAGCTGGATGAACGGGAATACGACCTACACACAAACACACACACACACACACACACACACACACATTTACATTTTTATAGCATTTGGTATAACGCTCTTATCCAAACTAACTTATGTCACTGAAACAACGGAGCAGTGGAGGGTTTTAGGGCTTTGCTCAGTTGGCAGTTTGATGGTGCTGGGATTTGAACTCATGACCTTCAGGTCAGAAGTGTGTTTTATTAGAATTTACACCTGCGGCTGGAGAACGGAGACCTGCTCCTGGATACAGAACGTCTCGAGTGGCGAGAACTTTGCGACGATCGGCTCCTGCTGCAAGACCGAGTTTCTGAACGATGAGAACGATGGCTCACGAATCCAACACAGCTTCCTGACTCTTCACTGGAATTAGAGGAAGCACATGAGAAGATGATTAGGCAAGATGATATGAATTCACAAATATGAAGAGTAAAGAAATTCTGATTTATGTAAAAAAAAAAAAGATTACATAACGGATAATCCACAGCTGGGCGAATGGTACAGGATGTTAGTGCATAATGTGCAGTTTGAAAATGGCCAGATGTGAAGCAGAGAGCATGAGCCTAACCTACACCTAGCCTAGATCACCTAACCCTAACCCCAACAATAGATCACCTTATCACCAACCTTCACAAGCTGAAATGATATTTGCAAAGCAAAACAGACTGAACAGTTACAATTACAGTCTCCTGTGTCAGGAAGCTGATGCTTCTATGAGCTGCATTAAAAGGAATAAAAGGGACTGATGAAAGAATAAATGTCTAAATCTGTGATAACGTGGTGTTCGCAGACATGCGAGGAATTGCTGAGGAAGTATTTAGGAAGTGCAGAAGAAGTGCTGAGGAGGTATTTAGGAAGTGCAGAAGAAAGTCTTGAGGAGTGTTAAGGAAATCTTGAGGAAGTGCTAAGAAACTCTTAATGAAGTGCTGAGGAACTCTTCAGAAAGTCTCGAGCAAGTGTTAAGGAATTCTTAAGGAAGTTTTGAGGAAGTCTTGAGGAAGTGCTTAGGAACTGCAGAGGAAATCTTGAGGAAATCTTGAGGAAGTGTTAAGGAATTCTTAAGGAAGTTTTGAGGAAGTCTTGAGGAAGTGCTTAGGAACTGCAGAGGAAATCTTGAGGAAATCTTGAGGAAGTGTTAAGGAAGTATTGAGGAAGTCTAGAGGAAGTCTTCATGAAATGCTGAGGAAGTCATGAGGCGGAGCTAAGAAACTCTTAATGAATTGTGGATGAAGTCTTGATGAAGTGCAAAAAAAAAAGAAAAGGACTTTCCTACACATTTAATCCTCTCACCTTTTCAGGTCGTTGAAAACAGATGTGTTGCTGCGTCTTTGTCTGTAGTCGGCTTTCCCCAGAGACCCGTAGCTGCTCAGAGAGTTCCCCGAATCAGATGAATTGTCTAGAAATTTCACTTTTTCCTGTCCCTCCACCGTGACCTGCGCCCTCGAGACGCCCGTCTTAGACGACGGTGGAGAGGACGTGTCATGTCCCGAATCGTAATCCGGACGCCCTTTACCCTGAGCACACGCCGCGTCCTGGACGTGGGACGGTTCAAGCTCAGGACGTGAGTGTACCACCTGCAAGAAAACCAGCCTGTTTTATAAACGGAGGGGATTGAAAGGATCATCTTCTAGCTGCACTCAGAGTTCTCTATTAAAGTGCCTACAAAATCACAGAGACCAAAACTACAACATGATTTATTTACAGCACAAAGAACATCAAAGAGATCATTTTTTTTAAATCATGCAGAATTTGTCTCATGCTAGAAAGGGAAAGAAAAAGGGAACTGAAAATATGCACTAAACAAAGAGAGAGGGAGTGAATGATTGGGAGAGAGAGATGAGATATGACACTGAGCGAGAGCGTGAGAAAGTGTGAGAGGGAAAAAAAAGGAAGAAAGAAAGGTGTGTGTGTCTGTGAGTGAGAGAAAAGAGATAGAGAGGAAAAAGAAAAAGTGAGAGGGGAGACAGGGGAGAAGCAGTGAATGAGTGAGAGAAGAGGGTGAGAAAGACACACAGAGAGAGAGAGAGAGAGAGAGAGAGAGAGAGAGAGAGAGAGAGAGAGAGAGAAGAGAGAGCGAGAAAGTGTAAGAGCGAGAGAAAAAGAGAAAGGGAGGAGAAAAAGAGGAGAGAGAGAAGGGGGGGGTGAGGGCAAAGGAAAAGAAAGGCTGATTTAATAATAGGATAATAAATAATAATAGGAAGAAGAAAAAAGGAGGAGAAAATAAATAAATAAATAAATAATAAAAGAAACAGCAGAAAGAAGAGGAAACAGCAAACATGTCATGTGTGATATAAATACTGTATAATATCTAATACAGAGACTTCCATCTAGTAGATTTTAACTAAAATCAAAGCGTTGAGGAATTAATAGGACATTTGGTTTGAGTTTAGGTCCCCTTTAGGTCCCCTTTAGGTCCCCTGCAGGAAGAGCTTTTAAAGTCCACCAGCGTCCTACAGTAAGCCCTGAATCTGCGGATAGCATCGACTTACCAATCCAGACTTCCTCCTTAAGTAGGTACGGTGTAAGAAAAAGGGAAGAGCGGGTAACGTAAGTGCATCGTTAAAAAGCGGGAAAATGCAAGAAAAAAAAGACAAATAAACCGCGTCTTTAAAACCCAAAGCCACTCCCACTGTCTCACTGCTTTACAACACAACGCTTCATTTCCTTCTGGGCTTTTTTTCTTCATTGTATCGCAAAAAGTTACATTTTGTTTTTCCAATAAAACAAATACATTGTTAATATTGTTACATAATATACTGCAGTATTATAAAGAACATTTACCAAAAAAAAAATATATAAATAAATAAATCACATTTAGATACAAACGTTATAATTAATTATTTGGTTTTTTCAGACCCCTGAGTGAGACGTGTCACTTCCCCTCCTGGTTGCAAAAATATAATTCAGATTTTTTTTATATAATATAAATTATATATATATTTATATATATATATATATATAAGATAAAAACAATTTCCAAACTCTATTGCAGTGATGCAGGGAATTGGGAAAGTGTCTGATTCTGTAGAATGCAGTAAAATCGAAAGATTTATGGACACCCTAAAGATCACAGAAGACAGCTGAAGGTACATGAACACACGTGAAGATTCGGACTTGTTATTCACAGTTCCGGCCACTAGGGACCTGCGTTGTTTCTCCATGTTGTCTTCCCTGCATGTTATTACTACCACCTGTATCCAATATGCAGGAATGCTTCGGTCTTTTGTCTCAGGCAGCTCAGTTACATCCAGTACAGTGCCAGAAGCCATGTTTGCGATTCCTGGATGACTATGAATGATGTTAATATTATTGTAATACATCAGCTGCAACACCCAACAGAAAGACAAGGGCTTTAAATTATATAATTTGAGTTACATTGATTACAAATAGACACTACAACGAGTCGTTCGAGGTGTTTTGAGTGACACACGCTCTTCAGGAGCGGAAGAAGCTCACTGGAAGGTGACGAGAGAACAGGAAGACCTTTCAATGAGCTCAACCCTCGAAAATGTTGAAACCATTTGGCAAACTGTGCAAGACGATCGTCTGAGAACAATCCACAACATCGCTGCCGTTGACGGTGTGTCACACGGAACAGTCCAGGCCAGGGGTCTCCAATCTTTTCCAGAAAGGGCCAGTGTGGGTGCAGGTTTTCATTACAACCAATCAATGGTCACACCTGATAGTCATTGAAAATGAAGATCATTAGGTTTGAACAGGTAGAATTTGGTGTGGACTTGCTTGGTTGGAATAAAAACCTGCACCCACACTGGCCCTTTCTGGAAAAGATCGGAGACCCCTGGTCTAGGCGAACCATAATGTGATTTAAACATGTGTCGTGTTGCTGCCAAGTTTGTTCCCAGGCTGCTGACCCAGTAGCAGAAGGAACTCTGCATCGAGTACGACCCTAAGACAAAGCAACAGTTTCCACAGTGGAAGAGGTCGTCATCTTCAGATCGGAAAAAATGGTAAGGCGGGTTGGCAGCTCGACCAAGTGCATGATAATCATCTTTTTCCACATTAGCAGCATTGGTCATCCAGAATTCACCACCAGGGACTGGACCACCAATAGCAAGTTCTACTGACAGGTTTTGAGGCTTCTGAGGAAGAACATTCGGTGAAAGTGACCAGACCAGACTAGTCTCCAAACTTTTTGATACCACCATCATACATGGCATCAATGTATCCACCTCTCTTCTTACCCTTCTGCACCCTGCCACTCTGGAACAGGGTCAATCAGAACTCATACGACCTCGTGACCTTTTTCCATTCCTCCAGAATCTTTAATGCTTCCTATCAAACTAAACTTATTTGACCATAGCTGTGAGTTACATCCCAGAATAAATGATTTACTGATTTGTTCAGGGACTGTTTCTGGAATGTTCCTCTGTTTTACCTTCTTGTCTCCGGTTTTGTCGTCTTGCTTGTCGTTTTTTTCTGATGAGTTTTCTTTTCTGAGGAGAATTTTTGGGTTGTTCTATTACATGACATTTTTTCCCCTCCCCCACACCCCCACCACACCCCCACCACTCGCTGTCTCTTGTGTGGTAACATTTAAGTTGATGTGAAGATGAGTCATGAATGAGAGAGAGAGAGAGAGAGAGAGAGAGAGAGAGAGAGAGAGAGAAACTGGCAAAAGGAGAGACACAGAAAGACACAAAGTGAGAGAGAGAAAAACAATGAGAGAAAGAAATAGATAGAAATAGAGAGAGCAAAAAAGAGAGGAGTGTAGACAATGAAAGACTGAAATTAAGAGAAATGAGAATAAGAAGAGAGAGAGAAAGACAGACATAGAAATAGATTGAATTAGTCAGACAGAGAGAAAGTGACACATGGACAGAAGAAAGAGAGATAAACAAAAAGAGAGAGAGGGACAGACAGACAGATAGACAAGAAGTGACAGAAAAAAAAGACAGACAGGCAGAAAGTGATAAATGGACAAGAGACAAGACAGAAAGAAAAAAAGAGAGAAAGAGACAGAAAGAGTGACAGACTGTAAGAGATAGAAATAAACACCGATGGTGAGACGAGTGAGATAAAAAAATAGACAGAGACTGACAGACGGGAAAAATGTGACAAAGACTGACAGAGGAAAAAGAGAGAAAGGGAGGGAGAGAGGGATGGAATCAGACACTTTCTATCTCTCTTTCTGATCAGACTGAGTAATCAGACTCTGCATTGTGACGTTAAAACCACGCTTCTGGGCAACTTACGTCTTTTTTTGCAACCAGGTCGCGTGCACTCTTCACACACACACACAGACACACAGACACACAGACACACACACACACACACACACACACACACACCAGATTGCGTGTTGTAACTTCCTGAACTGGTTTCGAACCGAAACACAATCCAATATTTCAGAATATTTTCCATTCGTAAGAAATAAAAAAAAAAATTCAACAAAAATTGAACACAAATTCCAACGTTCCATTAGTTCACATTGACTTTTCCTTCACTTGCAAATCTTTAACACACACATTTATCATACACACATTTACACTGTATGAGCAAAAGTATTGGGACACCTGCCTTCCACCCACATGCGGTTCTTGTCCAAACCATTACCACAATGTTGAAGGCACACGATTGTATCGTGTCTTTGGATGCCGCATCATTCAATTTTCCCTTCACTCGACTTCACTAGGAGACTCAAACTAAAGCCAGTTTTTATAAAGATCTGCTTTTCATGGGTTGGATGTATGTTGAAGATCTCCTGCTATAGAACTCAACCCTACTGACTGCACCCCAGGCCTCCTCACCTCACCCACAACACTTCCTGACTTTGATAACATCCTTGTGGCTGAATGAATCTTCACAAAATCTAGAGGAACAAATATTATCGGGGGAATAAATGGAGACTAAATGTGAAAAAGCTCCTAAAATCACATATAAATTTTATGGTCAAGTGTCCGCAAACTTTTGGCCATATAGTGTATTTCAGTATTTTCAAAATAGATAAATAAATAAATCAATAAATAAATAAAAAATTAAAATGCTCATTTTGGAGAATAACACCAAAGCCAGGTAATTAGATAAAGAGTAATTTGGGAAGTGTGTGTGTGTGTGTGTGTGTGTGTGTGTGTGTGTGTGTGTGTGTGTGCCAGCGTTCACTCTGAGAGGGATAAAAGGTTAGATGAGAATTAGAGTGTGTGTGTAATTATCGGCGCTGGGAAACACTCGAAAGCCCACTCTGGTTTAAAAGTTAATTAATGCAAATCTCAAACTTGTGTGTTTACATGTGTGTGTGTGTGTGTGTGTGTGTGTGTGTGTGTGTGTGTTAGAGAGCTCCTGAATATGATCCTCAGTGAAGGGTTTAATGAAAAATCGCTTTCGTCCAGAACATTCGGAACGGCAGCAGATGTGACGGCGAATTTGACGTTGTGTTTGATGAGAAAAACGAATAGAAAAGAAAAGAAAGAAATGAATAGTAGCTATAATGAATAATTATCGCTTAAATTGTTTTTTTGTACACCAGCATTCATTTATTCAGCTCTTTTTGGGCTACTTGAATATTAATACTTTTCATTATCTCACACACACACACACACACACACACACACACACACACACACACACACACACACACACACACACACACACACATGAATGTCTCAACACATACATTACTATTATATCTGCCTTTTTCTACTGGCTAATCATTTTTCAGAGACAGAGAAAGAAAAAAAAAGACAGTGAGAGAATTAGGCAGACACAGAGACAGAAGGAAAGAGAAACAGACAGAGAGGCAGTGAGACATAAAGTGAGACACGCACAGAGACACAGACACGCAGACAATCAGATGGTGAGAGAGACAAAGAAAGAAAGAGAGAGACAGAAAGTGAAACAACAGAGAGAAAAAAACAAGGGAGTGAAAGAAAGAAAGAAAGAAAGAAAGAAAGAAAGAAAGAAAGAAAGAAAGAAAGAAAGAAAGAAAGAAAATTGCTATGGTCACACTCAATTATGATTTCAAAAAGAAAGAAAGAAAGAAAGAAAGAAAGAAAGAAAGAAAGAAAGAAAGAAAGAAAAAACGAAGGAAGCCAGAAAGAACGAACGAAGCCAGAAAGAAAGAAAGAAAGAAAGAAAGAAAGAAAGAAAGAAAGAAAGAAAGAAAGAAAGAAAGTAAATTTATATGGTCACACTCAATTATGATTTCAAAAAGAAAGAAAGAAAGAAAAAAAAGAAAGAAAGAAAAAGAAAGAAAGAAAGAAAGAAAGAAGAAAAAAAAGAAAGAAAGAAAATTGCTATAATTACCCTCACTTATGATTTCAGAAAGAAAGAAAGAAAGAAAGAAAGAAAAAGAAAGAAAGATTAAAATTGCTATGATTACCCTCACTTATGATTAATGATGATTAAAAATGAGAGACAGACAGAAAGTGAGACAACAGAGAGAAAACGTGAAAGAGAAATAGAGAGTAAAAGAGTGATAGAAAGAACTAGACAGCTAAAGAGGCAGAAGGAAAGAGAAACAGACAGAGAGACAGACAGAGAGTGAGATAAGGGGAGTAACATTTCTATCCTGAGTATTTCTCTGGTTTGTGTGTGTGTGTGTGTGTGTGTGTGTGTGTGTGTGTGTGTGTGTGTGTGTGTGTGTGTGTGTGTTAGAAGCAGATGTTCTGTACTGTACTGATGTATAAAACAGCACTCTCTCGTTCCTTCCTTCTCTCCCATTAAACGGCAACAAAGAAACAATTTTTATACTCAAGATATTTCAGAGAGCAGCAGTGGGGTGATAGCGCTCCGAGTCTCTCTCTCTCTCTCTCTCTCTCTCTCTCTCTCTCTCTCTCTCTCTCTCTCTCTCACTCACTTACTGTGCACTTGGAGGGGATTTTAGTGGCGAGCTTCACCGCTGAACACCATTCAAACCCTCTTCGCTCTCCAGACCTGCGACTGCTGCGCCGAAAGCCTGATTTACTGCCGTCTTCACATCTACAAGCACACAATCATATCAGCTGTGTGAATGTTGTATTGAATTGTTGTATGTCGCATCAGGGTTCAGGAGGAACGTTGTTTTATTTCACTGTGTACTGCGTCAGGGATATACGGTTAAAATGACAATAAAAGCTTCTTGACTTGAGATAATATTCACGCCTAAAATCCTCGATTTTAATGTGTAGGAGGAAAAGAATTGGGACACTGTGTAAAATAAAAATAAAAAAAAGAATGCAATGATATACAAATCTCATTGATTCACAACAGACCATAGAAAACATAGAAAATGTTTAAATTGAGAAAATAACACAAAAAAAATAAGGTCATTTTGAATTTGATGGCTGCAACACGTTTTAAAAAAACGTTGTGTCGAGGCAACAAAAGTCTGTAAAAAGTAAGTGTTAATAGAATTTAAAAAATTCTACAAATTTTGCAACTAATGAGGCTAATTTACAGCAGGTTGGTAAGATGATTGGGTATAAATCGTGTGTGTTAGAAAAGTGTCTCTCAGAAGTAAATCTGTGAAAAGATTGTGTCTACAAATTGTGGAACAATATCAGAATAATGTTCCTCAACATGGTGGCACTGCCTCCAAAAGAGTCATGATTCTGATGGAAATCACTCCATGGGCTCATTAACACCTCCAGAAATAAATGTCTGGAAACACAGATTCCAATGTCATACACAAATGCAGGTTAAATCTCTATCGTGCAAAGAAGAAGGCATGCAGGAACATGATCCAGATGCTTCCCGGGCCAACATTAATTAAAAATGTACTGAAAAATATTGGTGCATCTGCATTCTGCATCTTTTACAATAGCATGATTTCGTAGTAGAAGAGTCCAGGTGCTGAACAGGCCTGGTTGCAGTCTACACCAATTAAAAATATTTGGCGCATCATGAAACGAAAAACACAACAAAGAACACCCAGAACCGTTGAGCAGCTAAATCCTGTTTCAGAAACACATGGGACAACATTCCTCTCTGAAAACTTCACCAACTGGTCTCCTCATTTACCAGATGAATACGAACAGAAGACATGATACCCTGATTTGACATGATACTACATACCCTGATTTGGCATGAAGCCGGCACAGCTGGCATTCAGTCAGCACCGGCATACGGCATGTGAACTGAACACGGCCCGGTGATAGCACAGATAGAACCGTCTTTAAGGCAGCAAAAAAGATCACCAGTTGTTAAGTGTATTATTTGGCCCAGATGTTAACTATAGAACTGTTGGACTCATATGTGTGGCAGATCTTATTTAAAAGTTAAATATTTCAGATAAAATAATTCTATATAGATTTATAATTTCAGATATTTCAGATAGTAAGGTTTGAATATTTTCATACACACAGCTTTTTACCCAATTCCTGTTTGCAATGTGAGTTTATTGCTCTTTATCAACAAGGTTTGAATTTTACATGGGCCTGTCCCAACTTTTTAAAAACCTGTTGCAGCTTTTAAATTTAAAATGACCATATTTTTTCATTAAAATTGATATATATTCTCAGTTTATGTTTTTTTGTGAATAAAATATGGATTTATGAGATTTTACATTCTGTTTTATTTACATTTTGCACAGCGTCACAAGTTTTCTGGAATTGAGGTTGAACACTCTTGTGTGTGTGTGTGTGTGTGTGTGTGTGTGTGTGTGTGTGTGTGTGTGTGTGTGTGTGTATATCTTGGTGTGGGGGGGGATCTACAGACTGTGTGTGTGTGTGTGTGTGTGTGTGTGTGTGTGTGTGTGTGTATACCTTGCAGTGCTGGAGGATCTCCAGTCAGAACTCTCCTCTCTACGTGATGAATGTCTGTGATGGGAGTCACTACGGGACCTGAAAAACACACACACACACACACACACACACACACACACACACACACACACACACACACACACACACACACAAACCTGAAACACCAGAACACACTGAGTTGTACTGAGTGTAAAGTGTACAGAGGAGATTGCAGGAATGCGAGAGCTACAAAAAAGCAAATTTTTCTCTCTTACACTGGAGCTGGGAAAGTTCAGAAGTATATGATGATTTTAGTCCAAGTCATAAAACTGTGTGTGTGTGTGTGTGTGTGTGTGTGTGTGTGTGTGTGTGTGTGTGTGTGTGTGTGTGTGTGTGTTCTTATAATAGTTTATTTTGTGGTGTGTGTGTGTGTGTGTGTGTGTGTGTGTGGCTATATGATTGTATACTGTATTGTTTTGCTGAAATTACAGTACTACAGCAGGATTTTACGCTGATACATTGATCCAGCACTAAAAAAACAATAAGCAGCTGCAGAATTGTGTTATTTTTATGTTAAAACCCACATGACCTTAAACTTCAAGGATTTCAGAGACCAACCTCTTTTTCTGTTTTCTGGTTTCCTTCAGTTTGCGTCTGCTGCTCGAGTAGCTGTATAATCAAAAGCACATTATTGAGTAAAATCCCTACCTTTTGGTACCAAATAAATAAAACCCCACACTTTCTCACCTGTTTGTCAGTCACAATCATATTTATATTAAAACAGAAACTTCTCCAAAAAATTCCTTCTTCAATACAGTGTGTGTGTGTGTGTGTGTGTGTGTGTGGCTATATGATTGTATATTGTATTGTTTTGCTGAAATTACAGTACTACAGCAGGATTTTACGCTGATACATTGATCCAGCACTAAAAAAACAATAAGCAGCTGCAGAATTGTGTTATTTTTATGTTAAAACCCACATAATCTTAAACTTCAAGGATTTCAGAGACCAACCTCTTTTTCTGTTTTCTGGTTTCCTTCAGTTTGCGTCTGCTGCTCGAGGAGCTGTATAATCAAAAGCACATTATTGAGTAAAATCCCTACCTTTTGGTACCAAATAAATAAAACCCCACACTTTCTCACCTGTTTGTCAGTCACAATCATATTTATATTAAAACAGAAACTTCTCCAAAAAATTCCTTCTTCAATACAGTAAATACTTCATAGATAAATCATAGATACTGCTGTCCAGTTCTACCCGCTAGACATAATGAATAGGCGAAATACTTCTAACTTCATTTAGCGCCTGAAAGTCACATTGAGGTAATGATACGACTGAAGGGCAGTTTTTTTGTTTTGTTTTGTTTTCATTCTTATTTACTTCACTCATTGTTCCGTTTGGTGTCCTGATCATTTTACGTGATTTAAAACACCACGATTATTTTTAACATTTACAAGAATATTTAGTCTTCATGCTCTATGTTGAGTTCGGTTTCACTAATAATTAACATACATTTGCATAAAGCATCCATATATTTCCATGCGCATGTTTATTAGATTCTTAAAAACGTAATAAGTATTAATTTAAGGTACATTTAGAACAGATACAATGTGCGAATAAATTGCGATGAATTATTAATCAGCAATCAAATATTATAATCATTGACCCAATATTATGACGTGAGGTTCAGTTTCCAGCGTGACACTAAAACAGGTAGTAATAATCACTACTTTTTTACTGAAGAACATGTCAGAGCACAAACTTCTTTATTTTACTAACTCGAATAATAAAATGCAGTCAGAACTTTAACTTTTACCAGAGACTTTTTCCAACATGAGTATCTGTACTTTCACTTGAGAGAAGGATGTGTTTACTTTTGGCATCTCTGAAAGATTAATGTCTTAATAAATATTGAGCTCCTTCTTTACACCCGTATTACCTTCACACACACACACACACACACACACACACACACACACACACACACACACACTACCTGGTATTGGTACTAAATCAGGACTTCAGTGCCCTCATTTGTAATTTACAAAGGATTTACAATAGAAAATGTTTGTCTTTTTTATAATAGTTGTACCTGTGTCTTCTCTTCATGGAGGCAGCCCTGTGAAAGAGACAGAGACAGAAGTAAAAAAGTGGAGAGAGAGAGAGAGAGAGAGAGAGAGAGAGAGAGAGAGAGAGAGAGTGTTGTCTTCATTAGCAGTGTGTGTTAATGTAATAAAAACGTGTAAATTAGTGAGATCGTAGACGCGACTGCTAAGTGATTAGCAATCAGCCATGAAAAGGATCTGACATCTGCTCACCTGTGTTGCTTTCTCTTCTTCGAGCTCTTCTTCTTCATCTTTTTCTTGCGGAGAGGGGACGGACTGGAGGAGTGACACCTGCAGATAAAACAGCTTCCGGTCAGACCAGACACGGCCACATCACAATTTCATTGCTAGATCATGTTAAGACCATGTGTTTGTGTTGGTTCAGTGGTTAAGGCTCTGGGTTACTGATCAGAAGGTTGGGGGTTTAAGCCCCAGAGCTGCCAATGTTGGGCCCTAAAGCCAGGCACTTAACCCTGAGCAGAGTGGCGCAGTGGAAGTGTGCTGGACTCGTAACCTAGAGGTTAATGGATTGAATCCTTCCTCTGCTTGCCTTCTTCATGTGAAGTAATAGCACAGTGATTAAGGCTCTGGTTTGCTGATTGAAAGGTCTGGGGTTCAAACCCCACTCTTGGGCCCTTAACCCTCTGTGCTCCAGGAGCATCACAGGTCACCCAGGGACATTGCGGGAATATGCAAAGAAAGAGTTTTACTGTGCTGTAGTCTTCATGTGACAAAGTATAAAGCACCTTTATTTGTTTATTTTATATATATATATATACATACACATTGGACTTACATTGGAGATGAGTTCAGATGACCCCATTGTAACTTGAAAATGTCAGTAGACAGACGACAGGTGTCTTAAAGTACGGTGAAATTGTAATTTCTTAATAATTTACCACATAAAAGTACATAATTTTGCAAAACAGAGCAATTTACAGTACCGCATTGCAGATAATATATATTTATGTAGCCGGTTTGCGAGTAGTAATAATAGCTAACAACGCGTTAACGTCAAAATAATTAATTAAAAAGAAATTTTTATTAACGTGCAATTAATGCAGACGTAATGAAAATGTGCATTTTTATTAAAATAATTATAATTCAATCCACCGAAAAACATTTTTACTCATTAAATATTTGTTTTACTGATAGACCAAGTCTCAAATGGAGCACCAAAATCCGCCATGATGCACAGATCCGGCAATTAAAACCGTCCGTGTGGAAACAAAGCAAAAGTTGCGTTTAGTGACCCGATGACTTACGTTAAAGCACCATAATTACTTCGAAACATTTACAAATAATTTCGCCTTCATGCTCCATGTTGAGTTTTGTTTCAGTAATAATAAACATACATTTGCATAAAGCATCAATATTCGTCCATGCGCATGTTGATTAGAGGATTAAAACATTTACATGTATTCATTTAAGGTACAATGAGAACGGAAGAAAATGTGCGATTAAGTTGCGATTAATCACGAGTTCACTCAGGACAATATACAGATAAATATTGATATAGAGAAAATGAATAATTCTGTACAAATATTTACAACTGTAAGGAACAATGATGGATCGGGATTCGTGTGAAGTCTTGTCGTTTATTTGATGTTTGTCTTTTGATGGATTTTGATTTTGCCGTTTGTGTGAATGTCACGTTTTTGGTATTTTCACCGTCATCAGTTTTCTTGTTTCCTGATTTATTGATATTGCATTTTAGATTGATTTTTTTTAACCCTCTGATATTTCGTTTAATAAACCTCCTGCACATGGAGTCGGGTTAGAGGCTGTTAGAGGCTGTTAGAGGGTGGAACAGCACTGAGGGGTTACAGGGGGGAGAGAGTGAGACACAGGCTCTATTATAAAGGCTTTATTAAGCGTTATGGATATTAGTGTAATGAACAGCTATACTTTATCACTCTGGCCTTTACACTTACACACACACACAGACAGACAGACACACACACACACACACACACACACACACACACACACACACAATGATGTCATTGTTTTTGTGCACACATCCATCCGAAACCATTTTTCCTGGTCATCTATCTCTCTTTCACTCTCAATTTTTCTCCATTTCTTTCATTTTCTCTAACTTTCTCTTTCACTTTCTGTTTTTCTGCTCTTTTTCTTTCACTTTCTCCTTCTCTTTCACTTTCTCTTTTATTCTCTCTCTTTCTTTCTCCTGGTCCCTTTCTGTTTCAGTCTCTCTCTTTCTCATACTTTCTCCTTATCATCCACTCTCTTCTTTTCCACATCTTTCTTTCTTTCTTTCTTTCTTTACCTTTTTTTAATTCTATAATTTCTCTGCACTGTCTGCAGTTCTGTCTGACTTTCTCTATATTACTGTCTCTCCCTCTCCATCTTTCTTTCTCTTTTTTCCCACTACCTCACTTCCCTCTTCCTTTCTTTTCTTCCGCATTTCTTTCTCACCACCTGTTATTTGTTACTGACCTTTCTCTCCTCCTTTTTCTGACGGATTTTTTCTTCTTCTTTTTTGCTTTGGTTGTCAGCCGAGGGGAAAAATCTGCATCAAGCGACGCACTGCAACAGAGAGAGAGAAAGAAACCGATGAAATGCTGAGATTTGACAGAGACTCAGAAAAAACATCATCATGTGTGTCTCCAATAACAAAAAAAAAATCATCTGGGAGAAATCTAATCACATTATACACAGTACATGAAGAAATGGGTGTGGCCTGTGCAGAGGGGCGTGTCCTCCACATGGTGCTGACCGGATGAAAAAAAACTGGAAGATGGAGAGACAGAGAGACTGAAAGATGGAAAGACTGAGAGTTGGAGCGACAGAGAGATGGAGAGAATAAGAGACGGAGACATGAGAGATGAAGAGACTGAGAAACAGAGAGAATGAGAGACGGAGAGACTGAGAGATGAAGAGACTGAAAAATGGAAAAACGGAGTTGGAGAGACTGAGAGATAGAGAGACTGAAAGATGGAGAGACTGAGTCAAAGAGACTGAGAGTCTGAGAGTTGGAGAGAATGAGAAGAAAGAGAGTGAGAATGAAAGCAATTAAGAGTAAGAGAGAGTGAGAGTTGGAGAAATGGAAAGAATCTGAACGACGAGACTGAGAGTCAGAGAGACAAAAGACTGAGAATCAGAGAGATGGAGAGACGAAAGACTGAGACTGTGAGACTGAGAGTTGGACAGATTAGGAGTCAGAGAAACTGAGAGACAGATTAATCGATTTATAAATAGTTGATTGCTGGAACTTTTGGCAACTATAACTATAGCTATTGGCAAAAATCCATACCGATAGTTTTTCTGGGTTCAGTCCGTTGCTGAAGTGGCTGAGATGGTCTGCTGTAATTGCAAGAGCAACCTCTAGAGGTGAATCACTGATGCCACGTGCTGTTTGAGTACAACCCTCACATTTCAGCAACCATTATAGTCAATCTTCTCGACGGAAATACTAAAGAAATGAAACTTGGATATACTTGGATGTGTTGTTTGTATAGCAGTCAGAAAATTGAGCAAATCCACACGTTAAATTCATCATGTTCATGTTTTTTTCTGCTTTACAGAACCATACAAATGTGTGTATCTTGTATTAGAGCAATTACAATGTGGTGCTTTGAGTCCACACTGACCACTGGATGTTCAACATCTGTCTGAAGAATTAAGAATTAGAATAATTGCTCTCCACTAAGATGCCGAGGCTGTAAGAAGATCAGCATCACCCTGAAACTGAGTTACAGTACAGTGGTCAGGGTCATTCAGAGGTTCCACTCAGAACAGACCTCTCAAGGGTCCACCAGAGAAGTCGAGTCCTCCTGATGTGAGTCAGGTGCAGAAGCTGCTTCAAAAAAACAGACTCATGAATGCTGCAGCATTGCTTTAAAGGTTACAGAAGCGGAAGGTCCAGGTGTCAGTGATCAGACCGTACTCCACACACTGCAACAAGGCCATTTGCAGGCCGTCGCCCCAGTAGGAGCCTCTTCTGAAGCTGCTCACAAGAAAGCATGCAAACAGTTTGCTGAAGAACAACCTGTCCAAAAGCACGGTGGTGGTGACATCATGGTCTAAAGCTGCATGAGTGCTGCTGGTACTGGGGAACTGCAGTTCATTGGGGAAAACATTAATTCCATCATGTACTGTGACATTTAGAAGTAGTACATGATGCCCACTTTTCAGAAACTGGGCTAAACGGCGGTTTTCCAACATAATAACGACCCTAAACACACCACTAAGATAACAACTGCCTTGCTGAGGAAGCTGAAGGTGATTGTGTGGCCAAGTATGTCTCCAGACCTGAACCCTATTGAGCACCTGTGGGAAACCTGAAGCAGAAGGAGGAGAAGCACCATGTGTCTCACATCCAGCAGCTCTGTGATGTCATTATCGAGGCGTGGAAGAGGATCCCAGCAACAACCTGTGCAGCTCTGGTGAATTCCACACCCAGGAGGATTAAAGCAGTGCTGAATAACGATGCTGCTCCACACAATATTCACACTTAGGACACAGTTTTGACATGTTCACTGAGGGTGTACTTACTTTTGTTGGAAGTTATTTAGACAATAATATCTGTGTGTTGAGTCATTTATAGAGGACAGTAAATCTGTACTGCTACATTCTCCAGTAAGCACCATTTTGCAATGATTATTAAATGTGTTGAACCTTTTAATGGGAGGTTGTGAATAATTAGTACGGTGTGGGAGTGAAGCATTGTGGTGGGAAGGAGGGGCTATGAGGGGGTGAGGGGTGTCAATAGATATCTCACCTGGGGTGGCAAAAATTCTATAAACCCCCCAAGTATAATCCAACCTAACTATCAGTATCTGTAAAATCCACTATCAATCGACCTCTAGATCACATGACACTCTAACGACACATTCGACTAATTATACAGCTTCTAATGGCGACTAATGAACTGAACCACTGATCTAATTGCAACTGCTGTTGTGCGATGTGGATTTATCACGTGTGGATTCCTGGCAGAATATCCGTCTGAAAGACACGTGGAACATTTTGGAACGAAATAACGACCAGGAACATGTCTGGCTTGTTATTTACAACCGAATAAAACCGGCAAGTAGGTAGGAAATGTGTTTGAGACAGAGCCGAGGTTTGGGAATAAAGGATGTAGATGATGCGAAAGTAATAATAAGGAGGTGAAGAGTGCGATGAGATGGATGAGTGTTTGCGGTGCAGTGAAGGGAGTGAGAAGAGAGAGAGGGAGGGGGAGAGAGAGAGAGAGAGAGAGATAGAAAGAGAGAGAGTGTTTTGTACATTAGTGAAGCTGTCTCACTTTAGATGCTGATTAAAAACAGCGAGTGTCATTTCTGCTTAATTAGAAAGTGTTGTCACTAATTATACCATTCTTGCTATGACACTCTTTCTCTCTCTCTCTCTCTCTCTCTCTGTCTCTCTCTCTCTGTCTGAATAAGGTTTGCTTAGTGTAAAGATGCACATTTACATTTTCGTATCTCGTTCATGGGCTAACCGATTTATCCCATTTATCGTCCTTTTTGCGAATCGCTCCGCGTAAACAGATAGATTTCAGTAAAAGTCACACTAAAAGCTTTCTGCGCTCTGCGTCTCGCGTTTTGCTCGTAAACACGATTCGTCTAGATTTGCGAGATTTCAGCTAATGGACTTATTGCGCACCGCGATTACTTCGAATCAGCGCCGATCCCTCCAGCAGAGCGCGAAAGCCTGTGATGCGTGCTGCTCGTTTACGTTTTAGTCGTCGATGTAAACCGGCTGCTTGGAAAATACGTGAAAAAGAAACACACTCGTGTGTCATGGTTAATGAGAAAATAATCAGTGGCACGGCGGTATAACTAAAAGACAATTTCTTCTCTCTGAACCAGTTATTTTTATTTCTTTCCTAAAAAAGAGATTTATAAAAGACAATGATAACAATAATAAATCATGCTTTTTATCCATTTATAATTATATTCAGCATAATTTCTGGTCTCTTTCAGACAGACAGACAAACAGACAGACAGACAGACAGACAGACAGACAGATAGACAGATAGACAGATAGATAGATAGATAGATAGATAGATAGATAGATAGATAGATAGATAGATAGAAGGATTTGTAAACAAGCTGCAAAAGCTGTAAAGTAGCTATACCTTTATAAGCTGTGTGTGTGTGTGTGTGTGTGTGTGTGTGTGTGTGTGTGTGTGTGTTGTTCCTTTTATTTTTTTGCCTTCTTTGACCTTTATCAGCATTTTCCTCATATCACACGTCCCATGCGCTACGACCTCGAGGGCACATGGATGATAAGTGACTATAGTGAAGGCTATGGAGTTTGGCTAGACGGATGATAGACGTCTAGCAGAGAGACATTTAAGCGTCTGTTGAGTGAGTGACACCTTCGTGCCTTTAAAACTCAAGGATGCGTCCCGCTGACCTTCTGCCAAACAATAAGAATCCTGTTTACCAGCAGCACGGACAGGACAGGCTTTTAGATTCGGCCGCTCGGCTTGTGTGTCTGCAGATCTGTTCATAATGAGGAAAAATCCTCTGAATGTTTAACCACAACACAGTGATTATAAAATAGGGTTTCCCATAAAATAGTTAAGTCAGTGACTGCTATGGTGACTGACTAATTTGAGCGATACAATTTTCAGATTTAAATATTTTTTTAAATGGCTGGATAGAGACAGATGTGTGCAAAGATAGGCAGGTTGGGAGGTTGGAAGGTAGGTAGGGATGTAGGTAGAAAGGTAGGTAGGTAGGTAAAGAGGTAGGTAGGGAGGTAGGTTGGTAAAGAAGTAGGGAGGTAGGTAGGTAGGTAGGTAAAGAGGTAGGTAGGTAGATAGGTAGGTAGAGAAGTACGGAGGTAGGTAGGTAGGTAGGTAAAGAGGTAGGTCGGTAGGTAGGTAGGTAGAGAAGTAGGGAGGTAGGTAGGTATGTAGGTAAAGAGGTAGGAAGGAAGGTAGGTAGGTAGGTAGGTAGGTAGGTAGGTAGGTAGGTAGGTAGGTAGGTAGGTAGGTAGGTAGAGAAAGAGGGAGGTAGGTAGGTAGGTAGGTAGGTAGAGAAGTAGGGAGGTAGGTAGGTAGGTAGGTAGGTAGGTAGGTAGGTAGAGAAGTAGGGAGGTAGGTAGGGAGGTAGGTAGAGAGGTAGAGAAGTAGGGAGGTAGGTAGGTAGGTAGGTAGAGAGGTAGGTAGGTAGGTAGAGAAGTAGGGAAGTAGGTAGGTAGAAAGGGAGGTAGGTAGGTAGGTAGAGAGGTAGGTAGGTAAGTAGGTAGAGAAGTAGGGAGGTATGTAGGTAGGTAGGAAGGGAGGTAGGTAGGTAGGTAGAGAGGTAGGTAGGTAGGTAGGTAGAGAAGTAGGGAGGTATGTAGGTAGGTAGGAAGGGAGGTAGCTAGGTAGGTAGAGAGGTAGGGAAGTAGGTAGGTAGGTAGAGAGGTAGGGAAGTAGGTAGGTAGAAAGGGAGGTAGGTAGGTAGAGAGGTAGGGAAGTAGGTAGGTAGAAAGGGAGGTAGGTAGGTAGGTAGAGAGGTAGGTAGGTAAGTAGGTAGAGAAGTAGGGAGGTATGTAGGTAGGTAGGAAGGGAGGTAGCTAGGTAGGTAGAGAGGTAGGTAGGTAAGTAGGTAGAGAAGTAGGGAGGTATGTAGGTAGGTAGAGAGGTAGGGAAGTAGGTAGGTAGAAAGGGAGGTAGGTAGGTAGAGAGGTAGGTAGGTAGGTAGGTAGGTAGGTAGGTAGGTAGGTAGGTAGGTAGGTAGAGAAGTAGGGAGGTATGTAGGGTCGGTAGAGAGGTAGGTAGGTAGGTAGGTAGATAGAGAAGTAGGGAGGTATGTAGGTAGGTAGGAAGGGAGGTAGGTAGGTAGCTAGGTAGAAAAGTAAGGAGGTAGAGAAGTAGGGAGGTAGGGAGGTAGGTAGGTAGAGAGGTAGGTAGGTAGAGAGGTAGGTTGGTAGGAAGGTAGGTAGAGAAGTAGGGAGGTAGAGAAGTAGAGCGGCAGGGAGGTAGGTATGTAGAGAGGTAGGTTGGTAGGTAGGTAGGGAGGTAGAGAAGTAGGGAGGTAGAGAAGTAGGGAGGTAGAGAAGTAGGGAGGTAGAGAAGTAGGGAGGTAGGGAGGTAGGGAGGTAGGTAGGTAGAGAGGTAGGTTGGTAGGTAGGTAGAGAGGTAGGGAGGGAGGGGTAGTCTCTGATTACCGAGCCAATAGTGACTGTTGAGAGCAAAAAGAAGTTTTATACTTGTCACATGTACATTACAGCAAAAATAATAGCTAAAATTGTTTCTTTGTATATCCCAGTGATGTTAGGATGCTGGGGGCAGAGTGCAGGGTCGATCATGACCCTAGTGCACAGAGGGTTAAGGACCTTGCGCACACATATGGCTTTATATATATAAAGCCATATGTATACTATTGTATATATATGTCACTATTATATATATATATATATATATATATAATAAAAACCTGTTTCTATTTCTTTATTTGTAAAACATACAGTGTATGAAATGTGCACACTGAGACTGGTTGCACTCTCTTTTCTCAGAGATGCAAATTTCATCATTTTTAAAATTTCCAATGTAAAAATGTTTGCTTTGAAGCTATCGCAGGGATTTACACCGAGCCTGAATCGATTACCTTCTTACAACCGAGTGTTTGTATTTATTTACATGTTTGTTTCAGCAGGTGTGAAACCGGTGAGAGAAGCTCAGTAGATTTTTTTTTTATTCTCCGCCACACCTGAGCATTGGAGCTGCACAGGCCAGATAAGAGTGTTTGTGTTTGCCGTCAGCGCTTCCGAAAGTTTTGCTTTCCAGCGATTGTGAGTAGAAATGAAATGCGCCTGTGTGTAAAAAAAGAGGCGGAGGTGTGAAAAGACTTGCAAATGTAGTCCAAGTGCACTGGAGATCAAGAATAAAGAAAGAAAGAATGAAAGAAAGAAAGAAAGAAGCACCGAGACACGTGTGTATAAGTGTGCATTTGACCTTCATTTCTCTTATCAGATTAAACTTCAGATTATCGTGTTGAAACTTGAAGGTTTTGAAGCTCTCCTTGGGGCTGAAGTGTGAATTATACGGAGAGACAACGATAATAAAAAAAAATCTGGAAAACATCAGCGGGAGGTTTGAGGATCAGCGGCGTCACGAGTCGATTTAAATGTCAACTTCATCAACTAAACACAGAAGGGAGTAAAAATGATACTGCACACGGTAACACGAGGGAAATACAGAAATAAACAGACAGACAGACAGACAGACAGACAGACAGACAGACAGATAGATAGATAGATAGATAGATAGATAGATAGATAGATAGATAGATAGACAATGGAAGGATGGATAAATGCATGGATGGATGGATGGATGGATGGACGGACGGACGGACGGGGGGACAGACTGATGGGTGGATGGATGGATGGATGGATGGATGGATGGATGGATGGACGGACGGACGGAGGGACGGACGGGGGGACGGACTGATGGATGGACGGAGTGATGGATGGATGAATGGATAAATGGATGGATGGATGGACGGTCAGAGAGATATACAAATCATCAATCTTCTCACACACCTGTGACAGCTGTGACGGCGTCTGTGACGTTTACGCCCTCGGTGCTTCCTGTGCCTCTTCTTCTCCGTCTCCTTCAATTCCTGCTTCTCTCTCTCTGGTGGGGTCTCGCTGGGTTTCGCTGCCACACACACCGACGTCTCCAACCTGCAAAACGAGACCCAGACAGAGACCCTGTATTTTCACTGTAACATTATTACTGCAATATACAGAAACATCCACTCAGCTCACTCACTCACTTACTTTAAAAATTCAATTAAAATGAACAAAAAAGACATGCACACACACACACACACACACACACACACACACACACACACACACACACACACACACACACACACACAAATACATATTCCTACTTATATACATATTGATATTTTTAAATTTAAAATCCAGTTCTAGATTCTGTCGATTCCTAATTCAGGCTTCACATAATGGATATATTTACTTTATTTGTATATTTGGTTTATGGATGTATTGTGGAAGACATGCAGGTGGTTCATTTAAAAGAGGCAGATGTATTTCAATTCAGAGAATTTGCTCACAAATGAGATCCTGGCTGCAAGAGAGTTAGAGAGTTATTCATTTTATATAGCGTTGGATGCACATGCGCAAAGAGTGCAGGCAGGGTGGAGTGGGTGGAGAAGAGTGATAGCAGGAGTGATTTGTGATAGAAGAGTATCTGTGAGAGTGAAAGGGAAAGTTTATAGGACTGTGGTGAGACCTGAGATGTTGTATGGTTTAGAGACAGTGGCATTGAGTAAAAGACAGGAGGTGGAGCTGGAGGTAGCAGAGCTGAAGATGTTGAGGTTTTCGTTGGCAGTGTCGACGATGGACAGGATTAGAAATGAGTTTATTAGAGGGACATTGCATGTAGGACGTTTTGGAGACAAGGTGAGGGAGGCGAGATTGAGATGGTTTGGACAGGTGCAGAGGAGGGACATGGGGTATATCAGTGGGAGAATGCTGAGGATGGAGCCACCGAGAAGAAGGCAAAGAGAAAGAACAAGGAGGAGGTTTATGGATGTGGTGAGGGAAGACATGCAGGTAGTTGGTGTGAAAGAGGCAGATGTAGAGGACAGAGGGGTATGGAGATGGATGATGGGAGCAGCCGAAAGAAGAAGAAGAAGAATCCAGAAGAATTTCATTTTCTCATTATTATTTGATTCGGTTCAAATTAATGAATAGATTCGACTCGTTGAACGAGATCTTTATATCACCACCTGTGAGTACGGGGCAGTGAAAACCCCGCCCCAATGGGCCTTTATTAGTGTGTTGCAGTACACATTTCTGACCAGTAGGAAATCTAGAAAATAGGAACACTAAGGAGATAAATGGGTGGTGAGATAACATTTATAATCCACCACTGCTGTAGCTAATAGCTGCTAATGAGCTAATTAGCAATGAGCTTCAATGAGCTTCATTCTATAAAAGGGGATGGTGAGATCTATACGCTTTGAAATGGATGTTTTTTTGTTCTTTTAGTTTAATTTAGGATCGTAGCGTTAAACAACAACGTAATGAAGGGCTACGTAGTGAATACTGGTGTGCGTCTCTTGTCTCATTACATGTGTGTGTGTGTGTGTGTGTGTGTGTGTGTGTGTGTGTGTGTGTGTGTGATTATAATGACAGGTTAATCAGTCTCTCCGATTAAGAGCTGATTTCCTCTGTGTCTTCCTGTTGGAGGATGGAGTGTGTCCTCTCTCTCCTCTGAATTACCAAGGGCAGGACAGAATCAGGCTAATAACAGCCTACCGCACACACACACACACACACACACACACACACACACACACGAGAGTACTCTATGAGAAAATAAATATACGCTTCTAGAAATTGTCCTTTCGAATCCTTTCCTAAGAAGTAACACACCGTGTGTCGTGCTGTAACAGTAAAATAATCAACAACGTGGTGCAGTTAGCGTTAGCATGCTCACACACACACACACACACACACACACACACACACACACACACACACACACAAGGGTACTCTATGAGAAAACAAATATACGCTTCTAGAAATTGTCCTTTTGAATCCTTTCCTAAGAAGTAACACACCGTGTGTCGTGCTGTAACAGTAAAATAATCAACAACGTGGTGCAGTTAGCGTTAGCATGCTGATTATTTTCCCATCACAGCATAATGTGTAGGGTGTAATTAATTTCAACTTGATATTTATAGATACAAAAACAAAAATCACAGCTTATTGTGTTACCACAAGGTAGGTGTGTGTGTGTGTGTGTGTGTGTGTGTGTGTGTGTGTGTGTGTGTGTGTCTGCTGTGTATCTGATTTTGCGGCCACTTTTCTCCACCCAGTGCACTGTAATCTCTCTCTGTGGGGTTGGGAGTGTGTGTGTGTGTGTGTGTGTGTGTGCGTGTGTGTGCGCATGAGTGTGTTGTTGTCATAGTTGTGGATGACTCATGACGTTTGCCTCAGGTCATCTTTGATTCATTGCCATGAATTGCTGAGAGAGAGAGAGAGAGAGAGAGAGAGAGAGAGAGAGAGAGAGAGAGAGAGAGAGAGAGATGGAAACATTGCAAAGGAAAGACAAAGATACAGACAGTGGGAGATAGAGTGTGGGAGAAAAACAGATAGACAGTGAGAGTGAAAAAGATAGACAGGCAGTTGGAGAGGTATAGAGACAGAGAAACACAGTTAGAGAGAGAGAGAGAGAGAGAGAGAGAGAGAGACAGTATGAGACAGATAAACAGGCAGAGAGTAAGAAAGAAAAAGATTGAGAGTAAGACAGATAAACAGACAGAGAGTGAGACAGATAGACAGACAGTTGGAAAGGGAGAGAAACAGTCAGTTGGAGAGGGAGAGCGACAGACAGACAGACAGATAGACAGACAGACAGACAGACAGGCAGTTGGAGAGGAAGAGCGAGACAGATTGTGGAAGGTGATAGAAATAATAATAAGTGTGGAAATGTCACAACAAGAAGACAGAAGTGTTTGTCAACTATCATCTCTCTCTCTCTCTCTCTCACACACACACACACACACACACACACACACACACACGCACCTCTTGGCATCATTGTTTAGAAGATAAACACCTGGGAGAGAGATAATCACTCACACAAATCAATCATAACTCATCAGAGGTGTGTGTGTGTGTGTGTGTGTGTGTGTGTGTGTGTATGAAATACTTCACCATACAACATTTTTTATTATGTTATAAATAAAGTCCCTGTGATAAACTGCATCATAGCGCACTAACAGTTGGACTGTGGAGTCACTGATGGAGAAATCCTCAGGCCAAACGTCACCATGGTGATCCACCAAAAGCTCCTGAAGCTGACGTGAACAGTGGTGTATCCTGTGGTGTAAACCTGACGAAACGAGGATCAAAGCGGCGGGACGGAAAATATAAATCAACTTGAAACGCTCCCTCTGATAATTCATCATCATTTTTCGCAGTAAATAGCAAGAGCTGTGAAACCATCAGCAAAACTTGGCAGAAGGTTCAGTCTAAGCAATATGGCCGCCAGAGACTGGGCATGGTGAAATTCACTCACACACACACACACACACACACACACACCCATGGGAAATGAAGATGCGATGAAGAATGCCAGGATGAAATTAAAAATAAATTCTGAATCGTTCCATCTCCGAGGCTCAGAAATAATTACCTGCTTTGATGTGCAGTGATTTAGTGTTGAAGGAAACAGCAGGACGATTGGCACCGAGTCTAGAAAAGCATCATGGGAGCTGAGAGAACACCTTGGCTACAGACATGACAAAGTTTTAATATGATTTTTATTTCTATCCTCGACAAACTCCTCTCTTTATTTCCCGGCACAATTAAAGCAGCAGAGGAAGTTTATTACTTTCATACAGCGCTAGTGTTTTATTTCTCTTTCAATTACGCCTCCTGGTCAATCAAATTTAAGATTTTTTTACGATGTGCCTAATTAACGCCTTCTGACCAATCAAGTTTAAGAACTCATCATAATGTACTTAATCAATTACTTCTGACCAATCAGAATCGAAGAACTCAACACAATGAGAATTCAACACATCACCACAATCCATTAACAACACCTGAGCAATCAAATTCAAGAAGTTAGCAAAGAGAATGTAATCAAAAACATCAAAAGATTTTATTCAAAACTTATCACAATGTATCTAATCGATACCTTCTGACCAATCAGATTTAAGAACTCATCACAATGCACTTAAAAGAAATGAAAAAAACGTAACAACTTCTAACCAACCCTATTCAAGTGTAGAACATTTTTAGAAAGAAAGAATTTAAATTAATCAGATTTGAGATTTCAACATAATGTACTGTACTTCATTAGTTCCTTCTGACTAATCAGATTCAATAACTCATCACACTGTTCTTCATTAGCGCCTTCTGACCAATCAGATTTAAGCATTCAACAGTAAGAATGTTAATAACTTCTGACCAATCAGATTCAGGCATTTAACAGAAAGAATTTAAATAACTTCTGACCAATCAGATTTAAGCATTCAACAATAAGAATTTCAATAACTTCTGACCAATCAGATGTAAGCATTTAACAGTAAGAATTTAAATAACTTTAAATTCTTAAGAATTCAACAGTAAGAATTTAAATAACTTCTGACCAATCAGATTCAAGCATTTAACAGAAAGAATTTAAATAACTTCTGACCAATCAGATGTAAGCATTTAACAGTAAGAATTTAAATAACTTCTGACCAATCAGATTTAAGCATTCAACAGTAAGAATTTAAATAACTTCTGACCAATCAGATTTAAACATTCAACAGTAAGAATTTAAATAACTTCTGACCAATCAGATTTAAGCATTCAACAGTAAGAATTTAAATAACTTCTAAACAATCAGATTTAAGCATTCAACAGTAAGAATTTAAATAACTTCTGACCAATCAGATTCAAGCATTCAACAGAAAGAATTTAAATAACTTCTGACCAATCAGATTCAAGCATTTAACAGAAAGAATTTAAATAACTTTAAATTCCTAAGAATTCGACAGTAAGAATTTAAATAACTTCTGACCAATCAGATTCAAGCATTTAACAGAAAGAATTTAAATAACTTCTGACCAATAAGATTTAAGCATTCAACAGTAAGAATTTAAATAACTTTAAATTCCTAAGAATTCGACAGTAAGAATTTAAATAACTTCTGACCAATCAGATTCAAGCATTTAACAGAAAGAATTTAAATAAATTCTGACCAATCAGATGTAAGCATTTAACAGTAAGAATTTAAATAACTTCTGACCAATCAGATGTAAGCATTCAACAGTAAGAATTTAAATAACTTCTGACCAACCAGATTCAAGCATTTAACATAAATAATTTAAATAACTTCTGACCAATCAGATTAAAAAATTCATCACAATGCACTCCATCATCAACATCTGACTAATCAGATTCGAACATTTATTATAGAAAACATAATTAACACCTTTTAACCAATCAGATTCCGGAACTAATCACGAGGTACATAATTAACACCTTCTGTCCAGTAAGATTCAAGCATTCAAAACAATCTACTTCACCTTCTTCAACGAATCAGATTCAATCATAATGTATTTAAAAGTCGTGAACGCCTTCTGACCAACCAGATTCAAGCAGGCAGGCAGAAACCATTGAAACACTCTCTGACCAATCAGATTTGAGAATTCAACACAATGTACTCTTATCAACTCATCTGACCAATCAGAATCAAGAATTTGACCAAATTCAGTAGTGAACTATAGTTAGCTATTTTTTTTAGATTAATCAATCGAATTTTTCATGATTAGCTTCACCACGTTTACGGTTCCTCGAGTTGTTCGTCTGAGTAAAACCTCTTAAATGTTCTATGTAGAACTATTCTACTGTTTCTTCATCAGAAGAGCTGTGAGGGGTCTAACAAATCTTTTTATTAAATAATCCCAAAAAATAACGAGTGTGTATTGCTTAGGACTTGATTTCAGACATACCAATGCAGGGAGTACCATACATAAACCTGACACACACCCACACCCACACCCACACACACACACACCCACACACACCCACACACACACACACACACACACACACACACACACACAACACACACGTTTTGAGAAGGGCCCCTCCCGCACTATTAGCCCTGTCGTATTTGCCGCTGAGCGATTGATAATGGTTATGATAAAAAATGAGCGAGGGAGTGATAATGAAAGAGAGAGAAGATGACTGAGTGTGTTCATTAAATCCCTCTGCGGAGGCCATTAACACCGCGGCGATGCTGTTGTTTATTTTATGGTGAGGTTATGGCGGATTTTACAGCCGTGTGGCAGCGCAGGGGGATGGTGAAGAAACAAGACCTCGCAATTTACACACTTACAGAGACGCCGCTTCGAGGAAAGAACGATCACGTGACCTAGCTAGGCTGACATTCCAAACGCTCGTAGCAAGCTAGCATTCACAATAGCGACAAAAGTATTGGGACACCTGACATTTTCAGCCATATGTGGTTCTTCTTCAAACTGTTACTCCAAAGTTTACATCTCTCTGTGTCTCTCTCTCTTTCTCTCTTGTCATGCCCTCCATTTCCCTGTCTCTTTCTCTCTCTCTATACACTTTACACGCATATAACAGATTTATCAACAGCAGATGTGAAGAGCAATCTGCAGAAGCACTATTTATTTTAATGACGGCCCATAATGATTCTTCAGTAAGTCCCAAACAACAGTAGCATTCATCTTGACGACGGGGACAACAAGCTGGAATGCCAAACAGCATATAACGTGGAGGAAGGGAGGAAACTGAAAAACCCAGAGGAAACCCCTACAGTATGGTCACAACATGCAAAATCTACACACACACACACACACACGGTGAAGGCAGGAATCAAACCCCCAACCCTGGAGGAAACACGGTAACCCAACATCTAGTCTTTTAAGGTATGTAAGACTTTCTGAGGACACTACAGTATGATGGAGCAAAATATGAGTCCTGACATATTTTTGTGTCAGAAATTATTTAAAAAAAAAGAAAATTCTCTCATTAGAGACGAAGAGTCTCTCAGACATTTCTTTTTTTTTGCGCTGATTGTGTGTTTTCAGAGCGATAACTTCCTTCAGAGTCCAGTCAGGTTCAGGACTATCTCTCCACGCTTACTGCACTTCCTGCTGCGGTGATGAAAACATCCTGCGGTGCGAATTTCAATGTGGAGACAAGATCCGGCAATGAAGAGCCACTGATGGATGCTAAATGTAAGAGCGATAACGTCCTTCAGAGTCCAGTCAGGTTCAGGACTATCTCTCCACGCTTACTGCACTTCCTGCTGCGGTGATGAAAACATCCTGCGGTGCGAATTTCAATGTGGAGACAAGATCCGGCAATGAAGAGCCACTGATGGATGCTAAATGTAACCAAGACAATAAATGTCTGTTTATGATTGGAGATCTTGGGCTGTTATTTTTTTTCTGCTTTTTAGGTAAAACACATGGTCTTTGTGTAGAAGAAAATATATGTAAACAATAAACCCAAAGCTCTACATGTATATTTATTTCTAAATAAAAAGAGGCTACAAAGGTCTTCCAGAGCCTGACTTTCAGACTATATGGCGTTCCCCAAGCTCTCCCTGCTGTATATCCCTGTGGGTTTTATCCTGTTTCTCAGGTTTCCTTCCATTTGGCAAAAAACATGTCTGCAGAAAGACATGGTTTCCTCTGTGAGTTTGGTGCCATGTGATGGACTAGACCAGAGTTTTTCGAGCTAAATTAGCATATTTAATCTAAGCTGATTATACAATTATAATTCAGACCTTTAATTACAGTAGAAGTCACAGCCAGGAGAAAAATGGTGTCTTATTGATTGGAAAGCTTTGGACTCCCTGAGAGAAAGAAAGTCCTGTGGGTGAAATAAAATCAGAGAAGCCGGCGTTAATATGTGGAGTACGCAATTGTGATCTCAAAATCCCAAACGAATGAGGTTTCAGGGGGAAAAGGGAGATGGAGTGTGTGTCTGTGTGTGTGTGTGTGTGTGTGTGTGTGTGTGTGTGTGTGTGTGTGTGTGTGTGTGTGAGAGAGAGAGAGAGAGAGAGAGAGAGAGAGAGAGAGAGAAAGAGAGAATAGGCTATTCTATGTCTTGCAGTGTTATGAGAGGACACGAAGGATTTACAGCCAATTCAGACAGATTTGAATCTCTGATCCATCTCCCTCCTCTCACCTCCACCTCCTCAGGGTTGGAGGAAACCTGAAACTCATTTCTTTTGTCTGTATTTGGGTCCAAAACTCCATAACACGCTTCAGAACACCTTTACAAGTGCTGTTTGCATGTGAATCTCCATCACTCACCACCTTTTACACACACCCTTATGGTGAGATTGACAGGGATGGATGACACCCCTTTTTTGCTGAGATTGACAGGTACAAAGACCACACCTCCTTTTCCTGAGCCATACAGGCATTAAGACGACACCTCTTTCTCTAAGACAAAGAAAGGCACAAACACCACACCTTTGTTTCTAAAATTGACAAGTACAAAGGCCACACCTTCTCTTACTGTAATTGATGGGCGTTAAGACCACACCCCCTTATTTTACTGAGATCAACAGGAATGGGGGGCCACAACCACTTTTTATGAGAAGAACAGCTACAAAGACCAGACCGTCTTTCATATAGATTGACAGACCACACCTCTTTCTCGAAGACTGACAGGCATTAAGACCACACCTCTTTCTCTAAGACTGACAGGCAATAAGACCACACCTTTTTCTCTAAGACTGACAGGCATTAAGACCACACCTCTTTCTCTAAGACTGACAGGCATTAAGACCACACCTCTTTCTCTAAGACTGAAAGGCATTAAGACCACACCTCTTTCTCTAAGACTGACAGGCATTTAAACCACACCTCTTTGTCTAAGACTGACAGGCATTAAGACCACACCTCTTTCTCTAAGACTGACAGGCCTTTAAACCACACCTCTTTCATTAAGACTGACAGGCATTAAGACCACACCTCTTTCTCTAAGACTGACAGGCATTAAGACCACACCTCTTTCTCTAAGACTGACAGGCATTTAGACCACACCTCTTTCTCTAAGACTGACAGGCATTTAAACCACACCTCTTTCTCTAAGACTGACAGGCATTAAGACCACACCTCTTTCCCCAAGACTGACAGGCATTTAAACCACACCTCTTTCTCTAAGACTGACAGGCATTAAGACCACACCTCTTTCTCTAAGACTGACAGGCATTAAGACCACACCTCTTTCTCTAAGACTGACAGGCATTAAGATCACACCTCTTTCTCTAAGACTGACAGGCATTAAGACCACACCTTTTTCTCTAAGACTGACAGGCAATAAGATTACACTTTTTCTCTAAGACTGACAGGCATTAAGACCACACTTTCTTTTCCAAACACTGCCAAAAAAAGATTCCCTGCGGATGAATGATGGGAAAAAAGTGCTAGTTTCAACAAAAAGCTGAACCCTGCTAAGCCACTAGGACATGAAATGGCTCAAGCCTGGAACGCGGTGGTGCATTAAATACCTGCTGTAAGGAGTGTGTTGGCGTTTTGGTACTTATCTTTCTTTCAGCTTACTGACAGCTGCTACATACACCCCGCTGGCTTATACAATAGTGTCTGATTTACCGTCTCTCCAGGGCAGCCATGCTGAAACCTCAGGCTTTTTTCCCTTCATCCACCAGCACAATGAAACACTGGACATCAATCTGTAGATGTCATTCTGAAAGAGTGGATTGTTTTGTCCCTCTTTTTGAATTACCTTTTTTTTTTAGTCTTTTTTTTTCAAGAATTATTTTGAGCTGCTGGAAACATGAAACAGATCCGTTTAAAAGCACCGATATTTCCCCAGGAATGTCCAGGGTAGACCAGTGGACACGGTGTCCCAAGGTTTAAAGGCAAAAATGCCTTTAAGCATTTATCTTTTGCAGTCTATGTATCTTTGTATATTTTCATTGTTTATTTGACCAAATGCTGCCTTATATAAATATATTATTAATTATAAAGTATCATATGAAGCACATATATGAGACGGCTATACCTTACATGTTAGCCACATGCTCCTAGTTTAATATATGAGTATGATACATTTGTTGTTATAATATGCCTCAATCTTCTGGGAAGATGTTCCACTAGAGTCATCAAGTCAATGTTGAACGTCAACAGAGACAATTTTGGAGGTCAACAATTGGATGCAAAAGCATGAAATTGTCCCTTTACTTGACCTGTTCAAGCATGACGATGCCCCTGTGCACAAAGCCAGCTCCATGAAGATATACTTTTCATGGTTTGGAACATGTGGAAGATCTCCTGCTATAGAGCTTCAAACCTACTGGTCACCTTTGGGATGAATGTGAATGCTGGTTGTATCACAGGTCTCCTCACATCACCTACAGTACAGACCAAAAGTTTGGACACACCTTCTCATTCAAAGAGTTTTCTTTATTTTCATGACTATGAAAATTGTAGAGTTACACTGAAGGCATCAAGGGCTATTTGACCAAGAAGGTGAGTGATGGGGTGCTGCGCCAGATGACCTGGCCTCCACAGTCACCAGACCTGAACCCAATCGAGATAGTTTACGGGTGAGCTGGACCGCAGAGTGAAGGCAAAAGGGCCAACAAGTGCCAAGCATCTCTCAGGGAACTCCTTCAAGACTGTTGGAAGACCATTTCAGGTGACTCTTGAATCTCATCAGGAGAATGCCAAGAGTGTGCAAAGCAGTAATCAAAGCCAAAGGTGGCGACTTTGAAGAACCTAGAATATGAGATTTTTCAGTTGTTTCACACTTTTTTGTTATGTATATAATTCCATATATAATTCCACATGTGTTCATTCATAGTTTTGATGCCTTCAGTGTGAATCTACAATTTTCATAGTCATGAAAATAAAAAAAACTCTTTGAATGAGAAGGTGTGTCCAAACTTTTGGTCTGTACTGTACATCACTACCTGACTTTAACATCTTGTAACTGAATTAATTTCCACAAATCTCCACAAGCACTCTCCAAAATCTTGTGGAACATCTTCTCAGAAGAGTGGAAGATTTTAAAACAGCAAATAGAGACTGCATGGGCACTTCTTGTCCATATAATATAGATCCCATATGGCGTCGCATTATATTACACCTCGTTTACTGGGAAACGTAGCTAAAGTATGGACAGAGAAAGCTGTTAAAATTCAGATGGTAAATCAGCAGGGAGGATTTGTATTCTATTTCCTAAACACACACACACACTCAGATTAAAATTCATAGCGGCTACACTTGAGCCCGGCACAGGAGATTGTAATTACATGTGTTACAAAACAGCGCTAAAGTGTGTGAGGGTAACGCGAGGTCGGGAGGGAATTAGCTCTGGGAGGGAGCCAGACATTCTCCTTGATCACATCGACACCTGCTGCTGTGCACAGTGTCTCAGCAACATTGCTTTTCTTCTTTTGCTTTTGCGGTTGCATCCTCCAAGGTTGTGATTGTAATCGCCCGAGTTTCGCTTTCGTACGTAAGACCGACTCGCTCATTAAATGTCAAAGAGCAGCCGAAGGAATCAGATTGGAATTGGCAGTGGTGTGATGGAAATGAGCCAACGCTCACGGATTGTTTATACCACAGTCCTGCCAGTTCATATCTGCTCTGTGAGATCCTTCCAAATACCATCATAACATCAACTGACTGGACCTTTATGCTGATTTTTCTCTTTTTATTTCTTCCTCGTTTTAAAAAAGCATACTGTGGTGGGCTGGGCGAATACAAACACCAGTCTTCAATTGTCTTCAAAAGTAAATTGAACAAGTTTGACATTTCCAGATGGCTAGCAAGCTGGAACCGAATCCAATTTGTTGATAAAGTAATGCCAAGCCGACAGGCTGGTTAGATGCGAGACATTTGCAATATTCCCTTTATGCATATAAATCATGTACATTATTTATGCTCCGGAAAAACGGAACAGTCTGTAAACAAATTTTGAGACGTCGAGGTAAAACTTTCGATACTGCATCAAATGCAAACATTAAAGATTATATTACTTCTGTGGAACAACTGCTACACATAAAGCTAGTTCAGAACAAAAAGACAATTGTCAAATGGTTTGAGTTTGAATTGAGAACAAGATCTTATGACATCTTGATTCTGAGTAATAGGACAAAAACTCTGTATGAGACCAAGATAAGAGAAATGAGACTTAATAAAAAGACACTAAAAAGACACTGAACAATTAGACCAAGACTTTTCATGAGACCAAGACTCATGAGTAATGCAGTGGCGGGTGGTCAAGGCCACCAAATTCTTCTCTGATGGTCTGAACACTATCAGAAGCACTGACCTACATTTACAACCTAAATTCAAATATTTGTTTTATTAAATTTTTTTTTATTTATTCTCAACAGTTTATTCTCTTATTTCGTAGCGTTTCTCTCGGCTGCACTGCTTCCGTGTATGTGGATGTTAGAATTTTTGTCCAATCAGATTTTAGCCTCTATGTGCCCAGAGCCTTTAGAGTCAGTACAACTGGCCCTTTTACCATAGAGAATATTACCAACGGGTCTGTTTCTTTAACCAATCAGATTTCAGATTCTCCTCACAGGGCAGCTCGCTGGCCAAGAGTAGCATCAGCATTTTTCTGTCCTCTGATTGGTTGGTCAGAGGGAAACTGTTACAGTCAAGTTCGACTGATAAAACATGTGTGTAGCTCTGCACACATTAATACATCTGAGTTAGACTCTTTTATGCCTACGGAGGAGGAGAAATTGATTTGAATTGGTAAAAATACATTTTGAAGAAAAGTTAAACATCATGAGGAGGTCGGCCGACCCTGAAGCTAGCTAGCGTGTCTCAGCCTGGGAAAGGGTTTGTTCTCCACTTCCAGAACAGGGAATATGAGCGATACCACTGAATTACAGCCTCTGGGGGGCGCTGCACATTATGAGTCCGCATCTCTGGTGTAGGTTGTATTTCATTTACATTTTTAATGTTTTTGTCATGTTATTAAACAAATATTGATTCTGAACTGCTCCAGATGTTGTAGGTGCACAGTTGTGGTTGTAGTGTGGAGGTTTGGAGTCTTAACTGGGTTTGTTGCTTTAGTAAAATGGTTTTCACCTCCATATGTGAAATTCCTCTCTCTCTCTGTAATACCACACATTGTTATATTGCGGTTTTGTATTGTACTGATGGTTTTTATAATTGAGACGTGATAGTGTTGGTATTAAGAGGAGGATTAAGTCGGGTACCAGGTACCAAATGCACGGCCCAACACTGGAGTAATGAGACAAAGACACTGGAGTAATGAGACAAAGACACTGAGTAATGAGACAAAGACACTGGAGTAATGAGACAAAGACACTCAGTAATGAGACAAAGACACAATAATTAATAAAACAAAGACACTGGAGTAATGAGACAAAGACACTGGAGTAATGAGACAAAGACACTCAGTAATGAGACAAAGACACTAATTAATAAAACAATGACACTGAGTAATGAGACAAAGACACTAAATAATTAGACAATTTTTTTATGAAACCAAAATATTAAGCAATGACGTCAAGACACCGCGTAATGAAAGCAAGACTGAGTAATGGGACAAAGACACTGACTTATGCAACCAGGAACACTCGAATACCGAAATGTGTCTTTCCTGGAAATGATATAATAACTTTAATTTATATTCATTTGGTGAGAATTTACATTTGCTCCACATTTACAGCATTTAGCAGACACTCGTATGCAAAAAACTTACAATTATCTTGAGCATTTTAAAGTTAAGGGCCGTGCTCAAAGGGCCCGGGAGCGTCCACTTTGGATTTAACCTGGGATTTGAATTTATGACATTTTGATCAGAAGTACAACATCTTAACCACTGAGCTAGAACTTCCATTTTACGTCTGCCACCAAGAATTAGAGATAATCTCACTGAGTAGTGATGTTCCTTTTCGTTTCTCTTGTTTTTCAAGATTTCAATCTAGACACAGATTCTTTTTTATTTTCAAAATACACCTTTTATGATGTCTACACACGTGTCATCGTACTGGAAACCCTGCTGTAAGCTGAAAAGCTCAGCCTTGGCTCTTAGCCACATGCCCTCATCATTATTCTCACCTGGTTCTTGTATTTGTGTCCTTGCAAACCTTGCACGTGTTTCTCCTGCAGCTGTGACCCACGTTTCCTAGTTTCTTGTGTCCCACTTCCATGTTTGTCTTCTTTCACTTGTATTATTTATTTTTTTTTGGTGTTGTCCTAGTTTTCCCTGTTTCATCCTCGGATTATTGAGTCGTCTCCAATAACCTCAAAGGCTGCCCACTGAATGTCTGGACTCATGCCACGGTCTCTCTCAAAAAAACGTCTGAATAAAAATGCATTTATATCCATTTGCCTCGGACTGCCATTCGATTCAGCAGTGTATTGCTTTGCCATGTCAGGCGTGAGGATGCCTGCCTCATTCCCACATTGACATTTTGAGGGGCGAGTGGAAAAATGGAAAAACGGTCACTTCTTATATTTATTAAAAAAAAAAAAAAAAAATTCTAAACAATATTTGAACCTACATACCAATTTATTTTTATTCCCTCAATTCCCCCTTTTTCTCCTTCTCCCACTAGGGGTCGCCACAGCAGATCATCCCAATGTTTGATTTGGTACATGTTTTTACACTGGATGACCTTCCTAACGCAACCCTACCACGATATCCGGGCTTGGGATATTGTATATTTGTCTTTTTGAAAACTAGCTGTAATTTCGAAGCACAGGAAGCTTAGTCTTGGACAGAGAAAACTGTGCGTAAACAGAAACAAACATTACGTTCCAAAACGAATTAACGGAAAAATGCTATAAACGGACGTCACTTCAAAATGTGTTTTTTATTTGTTTAAGCCGTAAATCCTCCTCCCACACACTTTAAACTCACGCAGAAAACGTTTGCATGAATATAGCGATGAATTCTGTGTAAATTCGTAAAAACACAGTATCGCATTTATAGTAAGTACATGTACTGTACAGTATTCAGTTCTGTAGCGTAGCCTATGTGTAGTTTCTCTGCTTGTTTATTGGTTGAAGAGTCCTATGACATCAAAAAGAGGCGGGGTTTAATATACGCGTCATTGCATTCTTTACTTTCTGTACTGTTCTGTATTACTATTTGACTTAATTTTCTAATTAATAATTATATTTTTATTAATATATTTCATTGATTCCACATATAACTCTTTGAAAACAATCCCCTATAAGTGTTTTGGTCCATCGTGCTCTCCGCAAGAGAGACTGGGAAAATCAGCTGATTAATTAGGTGGCAAATGCAATTTCGCGATAAACCGAGTGTTCGAGATTCAAACGGGGGATTACTGTATATTCATTTATTAAAAAATAAAAACTCCCCATCAAAAAGGCCACTTTCTCTTCAGCCCCCTTTGATGTCTACGTGTGCACATGCCTGTTTCCACAGCTAATTCTATTAGCCTTCAAACCCCGCTGTAAGTTACATAGCAAATTCATTTCATTTTGCCCCCTCGTATCAGGACAGATTCACAATTCCTGCAAAAAAACGATAGTGAAGAACGAGTGCGCTAGCCTGGGCTCGGCGTGAGCTCATCTTCATTCCCCAGAGGACGGTGAAGGATTTGGAAAGTGGAGATAAATAAGGTTTCTGCGACGCTTCAAGCAAAACAGTTTCACCTCCATTATTTGCTTTGGCTTCGTTTCGAGTTTGTTTTATTAGAACACACGGAAGCAGCATTATTTTTTGGGGCTATAGCTACATTTTATGGTCAAAGGTATTGAGAAATTTGACTTTTTCAGCCGTATGTACTGCTTCCCCAAACTGTTTGAAGAAGTTGAAATGAAGGATGGGTGTATGTCAAACTTGTGTCCCGTCAAACATCTATGTGGCAGATCCTCCCAGTTTCATGCAGAATTTTACATTTGCTCTTTGCTCTAATTTGTTGTCTGACCATGGTGGGTCTCATCAGCAAGAATGGCAAGTCAGCATACAGAGAGGAGGTGGAGAGGTTAATGGACTGGTATAAAGCCAACAAGCTCTGTTTTGTCTCTGTACGTAGACCCTACACCGGATGGTGAGGACGGCTGTGAAGATCATCGAGATCTTTCTACCTTCCATCATTGACATTAACACAACACTCTGTATCCATAAATCCAGCAGGATTGTGGCTGATCACACACACTTCTCACACACACTCTTCACTCCCCTGCCTTCTGGAAAGAGGTACAGTAGCATCCTGACTGTGTAACAGTTTCTTCCCACAAGCCATCAGACTCCTCAACATCAGACTCCTCAACATGGAATTGCACTGATACACATACGCACTAAATGTTACACATGTGCACTTTGTGTTGTTAGTTTATGTGTAGTTGTGTGTTACTGTTAATTACTGTTACTGTTACCGTTGTTTCGTTTCACCGTGTTCTGCACTGTATATGATTGAAATGACTATAAATCCTACTTGACTTGACTTGACGTGGAAATGCACATGCTCAGAATAACACCACTTACTACTATTCATCTCAAATCTTTTTGATACCACCTCATACATGGTTTGGAGCGGAAGATGAGGGAGGTGGTGGCTCAGTGGTAGAGGCATTAGACTTTGGATTGAAAGGTCACAGGTTCAAATCCCACCAACACCGAGCTGCCACTGCTGGGCCCTTGAGCAAGGTCCTTAACCCTTTACTGCTCAGTTGTAAGTCCCTCTGGATAAGAGGGTCCATATTGATCACCTTTGGGATAAATGTAAACCCTGACTGTACCTTCTGCCTCCTCACTGTCTCACCAACATCACTACCTCACTTTACTAACGCCCTGGTGGCTAAATGAGTCTCCACAAATCTCCAGGAAGGTCTTTGCAGAAGAGTGGAGGTTTTAATAACGGAAAATAGGGACTAAATATGGAATAGGATGTTCAAAAAGCACATAGTCAGGTAGCGGATACACTTAGCATAAATAAAAATCTAATAAATTAGCAGTGAAAAAAACACCACAATGGCTTACAGAGTCAGAATAAAGTGCTCCTTTCCTAAAGTATCAATTGTCAAAGAAATGACAGGATCAGAAATCCTGACACATTTATTTCCTTTAAAGCCTGCTAATTAGCGCGCTAAAATCGAGTTAGCATCGAGTGGGCATTCGATGTAGCGTGGACACGGAAAAGAGGTGGGAGAATAATGTGCTTTAATTAGCTAGCTGTTTGTGATGAGCGTCAAACTCCCCGAGACACTTCCTGTCTGATTCTGGAGAGAAAAAAAAAAAAAAAGAAGTACAGGGAGAACAGCGAGAGCTAATCAGTCAGCTTCGTCACACTAATTACAGTGGTGATGGGGGAAGAAAGACAGAACAGGAGGAAAAGGGAGAGGAGGAGGGAGACAGAAAGAAAGAGGGATGAGACGGAAGAACAGAGTCAGCTGGGGTTGTGTGATTGGAGCGTGGCATTTCCGAGGGTCTGCCATTAAAACGTCAGGCACGGCTCAACGTGACAGATTTAGCTTCTCGCCATTCAGCACGAGGCTTTGCTTTTTGGCAGGGGAATTTGACTGAAAAGGTTTGGAGACGAGCCACGAGCTCCATCTTAGACGCAAACAGAAGCAGATGGCGAGGCTCGAGAGAAAGCGTGCTCTGATCTGCATTTTTTTTAAAAGGGAAAAATTTTCTTAAACAGGGACAGAAATGAAGCCGGAGTTCTACAGTACTCGAACGTCCAAACGTTTGAGCGAGTGGATTGTGTTTCGTACGTAAACTACTAGCGTGGGAACCCAATAACAAATTCAGAGTGTGATAATACGGAATTAGGTTGACGCTTAAAATATATGCCACCCATGATTCATGAATGTGCTGCCTGAGTTCTTCCTAGTGAGATTTCGATCGACGGTTTCAGGAAGTAAAGAAAGAAAAAAGAAAGATGCATTTACGTGCCCCGTGCACTTTACAGAACATGATACAGACATGATACAGCGCCCCCTGGAGCACAGAGCGTTAAGGACCATCCTCAAGGGTCCCAAAAATGCCAGCTTGGCAATGTCGCATCTTGAACCCCCAACCATCTGATCAGCAATGCAGAGCTGAGCTACCATTACCCCCAGAGTGGTGAGAATTCAAAGAAGATCAATTCAATTCAATGAAGTGCATTCTGGAAGTACTTCAAGAGCATTTCAGTTCTAGAGAGATCTTTGTCCCAAATGTAGTACTTTCGCACTATGAATCTAAATTTCTACTCTCTAGTTTAGCATCGCACATAATCACACACTCATGATGAGGTGTTCAGCGTCTCAGCCAGATGTGCTGATGCTGGTTATGACTCAATGTGTCACACCGTTAACTATAAATTTGGGGTGAAAATGGAGCAGAAAACGAGTGCAGTCTGGTGTCGGTGTTCAGTCTGTAAGTCTGGTTCAGGATGGAGGCGTGGCCTAAAGTTTGTCACAGACAATTTTTTTCTCTAGAGATCTATCTATGAAACATGATTGTTGACAACAAGCTGTGGTGTAAGACAGATGTGTTGATTTGGGAACTGAAAGAATTTACTATTTAGGAGAAAAAAAAGTAGCCATTTTGAATTTGATGGCTGCAACACGTCTCAAAAAAGTTGTTTACCGCTGTGTGGTCTTCTGTCCGTATACATTTGGAATCTGAGGAGACCAGTTGCTGAAGTATTGGGAGAGGAATATTGTTTTATATGTGTGTGATACAGGATTCTAGCTGCCGAACAGTTCTGGGTGTCCTTTGTTGTGTTTTTGGAATTTTAATAATGCACTAAATGGTGTGATTGGTGTAGACTGCACCATTCCTTCCATTCCTTAGCCTGCACCAAATCCTTACACTCACCCATTTTTCCTGCTTCTAACATCAACTTTGAGGACAAAATGCTTTCTTCTTAATAAATAATCCACCCACTAACAGGTGCCATGATGAAGAGATCATCAGTGTTCTTCACTTCATCACTCATAATGTTATAATGCCATATTGTTATCAGTGTATATTGACCCATAAATGTAGTTAAGTAGGAAGTAAATGTTGCTTATAGCTTTGATAGTAAAACTAGAACGTAGCCAAAAAAATGCTTAAGTACAGTAATGAAGAACATTAACTTAAATACTTTCCACCCCTGCACACACCTACAGCCACAGTATTTAAGGATTCGGCTGCATTCTGAACGCTAATGATACGCTCAGATGGTCTTATATCTGTCCTTAGCAAGGCTTTGTATTTTCATAACAATAATTTTTTTGTTCTTACATCACATTCTTTATTTTAGCCTGTTCTGTGATCCCCGCTTCGGCGATCGCCCCCGACCCTTTTTGCCCGTCGTTGATTGTCGATTTGTAGTAATTTTTCCATTTTCTGCATCTATCTCTTCTAGTTAATGGTTCAAACAGCAATAATTCGGTTGATGACACAATTCAGTGCGGGAGAATGAAATTTAATAGAGAACCCCAAATGAAATTTTCAAACCCGACAACGGCCAGACTGAGCGTAAACGAGGCTGCGGCACAGAAAGAGCGCGAAAGGTGAAACATTCCGACCTGAATAAGGCCACAGAATGCAAATGAAGCGTATTACATTTAAATTGGCCTGACTAGGAAAAAAGGACAAAGGAAAGGCGATGTGTGTTTCTATCACACCCGGATAGAAACAGAAAAGGATCTTTTATACAGGATGATTGTGCTCAATATCACTGGCGTTGCCATGGAAACATTAGTATTCAGACGCCTGTATTATTTCTTTCAGCCATTTGTGGTTCTTGTTTAAACTGTTAGCTGGAGGCACGTGATCGTATAAGACGTCTTTGGATCTGATGGAATGAAATTTTCCCTCCACTTGCACTAGAAGCCTGTTCCAGCATGACAATGCTTCTATACACAAAGCCAGCTCCATAAAGATCTGCTTTACATGGGTTGGAGTGGAAGATCTGCTATAGAGTTCTGGCCTCAACCCTATTTAACATGATGAATGTGAATGCTGACTGCACCTCAGGCATCATCACCTTCTTACCTCCATCAGTACCTGACTTTACTAACACTTTTATGGCTGAATGAATCTCCACAAATCTCCACAAGCACACTCTGAAATCTGAAACATCTTCCCAGAAGAGGAACTGGCTCGATTAGTACAGATAAACTAATAAGCACTAACATATAAATTAATATTTTATAACCTATTTATTTCAGTAAATCTACTTTGGGATAAATTCCGTTGTTTAGAGCACTGTACAAATACAAGGTGGTATCAAACAGTTTCGAGACTATTTTTATAACACACCAACAGATGGCAGCACAAGGCTGCACACACACACACACACACAGTCACATGGAGCACCGACCTTCATAAGTCAGTGTGCCGAAAGACATCATCCTGTGTACATCAGGATTTGTGCAACTGATGCTAAACTGTTCACGTGTGTTATCAAGTCTGGTGTGTACCCCATCACCGAGCTCCTCCTCACACGTGAGTCTCTTGCCAAAAACAACACGATCTCACTTCCACACCCACCCTACTTGCCAGATTCAGCTCCTGCGTACGTCGCCCTGTTCCCCCTCTTCACGAAGATGAAGATCGCCGTTTTCCAGCACTATTCGCAGCGTGAAAAGAAGACTTCCAGGACACATTCCAGATGTGGCAGGAACGCTGGGATGAATAAAGTACTGTCTTGTAAATAGAGCGAGTCTCAAAACATTTTGATACCGCCTCGTAAAACCGAACCGAAGCGAACAATTTCGCAATTCAGCAATGTTAAACATCACATCCGAACCAGTTCACAATCGTGCGTAAGTGACGTGAAAGCCACGCTAGAGTGTCGTTACTATCGCAACTATAATGATAAGTAACGCGATCACTAATGCACGCTTGCGATTTCATGGAAATAGAGAATCTTCTGACCAATCGTTAAGGAGAAGCGTGGTGTAACGGGGAAGTCGTGCTCTGCTGGTCTTCGCCGATCTGTTTGCACAGAGATGGAGAGATGGATGGAGGTGATGAGGTGGAAATGTTCAGCAGCATGAGGCTGGAAATGAAAACCACAGATCATTGATCTTTTCTGTACCGAATGTTCAGTCTCTCTCTCTCTCTCTCTCTCTCTCTGAGGAGAATGTCACACGTGTTAGTGCGAGTCCACATCATTAAGCCGAACCCCACCTGAACAGCCCTCATTATTTCCAGCAGCAGCACCTCTGACTTGCACTCAAAGCTCTGATTCTGTTACAGCATAGTGAGGGAATTAAACAGCGTGTGTATCGCAGAGCCATTTAATTTTTTCTTTCATCATATAACGATGGTTGCATAGCGTATTTCAAAACGCTCTTCTGTCCCAAAGCGGGGTTTCTGCAGGTTTCACTAAGTCACATGTAAGACTTTTTAAGACCATTAAGAATTAAATATTAAGATCAACACACACACACATATACGTTGTTAGCAACTGGTCCTTAATCGAGCTGTAAATTAATCTTGGCTGTTGCATGTTGGTCTCATTTGTAGTCGTAATACAGAAAATGATATTTATACTAATGAAAGAAAAAACTACAACACCACAGAAACATTTCAATGAGCATTAGAGGCAGCGATACATTGACATCGGAAAATTAAGACCTGTTTAAAATTATTCAAGACTTAGTACAGCGTATATATTGTTTTTCAGGCCCTGCGGAAAACCTTGCTAAGACCTAGTAATGGTCTGGGTATAAAACATGTCTACTGTACTGATACCAGAAAAATCAGTCCATCAACCTGTTTCCTGTCACTGTGCCACTTTTTCAATCCACTGGTGTAACATTTCCTGTCTGTCTCACACCACAGATGTAGACTAGTTTATGAAGCTCACAGTGAGCAGGCAGAAGGCAGTAAGAAGTCTGGGGTTAACGTGGATGAGACAGAGGGAGTCAGTGATGGAAACATGACTGACATCTTTTCTCTGATTGTGTTCTATATGGTGGATCTTCAGTCTGGATACATTCATAGGGTAACATTTAAAATTAATTTTATATTAATATATTGATATGACGTGAGGTTCAGTTACAGTGTGACACTAAAACAGGTAGTAATAATCACTACTTTTTACTGAAGCACATGTCAGAGCACAAACTTCACAAACTTATATATATATATATGCAGGTAGGAGTTAAACATGCTTTAGGAGCTGAGACAGAGGTTTTTTTCTTCTTATTTTTTCCTCAAACTCTCAGTCAAACACAGTTATTGGTGCTTGGACCCCTATGACTCTCCAGGATATTTGAAAAACCTAACTGTGCAGAATCTATAGCACACGTGTTGCCCGCTAGCTACTTGTGTACCATAATTTCATGTCCTGTTCAGTCCCACATCCCAAGCCTTGGATCCTGGCTTGGTGCAAAATAATGGACTATTGATTGCTGAGTGTGTGAGGAAGAAAACTGGAGGATTTAGCTGTCACTTCTGCAGATTGGTAGCTATTGTGAGTCCCAGCTAGCACATGGCTAAAGGGAGGAAATTGAAGGTAAAAATAAATACATAAATAAAAATAAAATTACAGGTGGATTAATACATTCAGGGTTTCGGCCTGAGCAGGAAGACCGAAGACGTTAAACATGTCGGTGAATGGATGACATTAAAACTCTCTAGAGTAATAAGAAGCCACTGATCTCTGTGAAGATGTCAACACTCCCCATAAACACATCAATATCTGGTTGGGAGAAGATGTGTAGGAAGGTGAGGGGGTGCTGTTGAAAGTCCGATACGCTAATTAGCTGGATGATATGGCGAGTGGGTGAAAAAGCGGCGGCGATGGAGGTGTGTGTCCTCCATGACTCGCGCTTCACCTCGTCTCACAGCTGGCCTTTACTATGCAAAGCAGCACGGTGAATAATTCAGCACTTTCGTACGAGAGGCGAGAAATAACGGATAATATATGGATGTCGTCGTGTATGAAAAAAAGGCAAGAACTTGAGTTATGAAACAATCTGGTGGAAAAGCAGCGGTAGCTTGAGGGATGTGACATGGAACATCTGTCGAGCTGCGTGTGAGGAACGCTTTTTTTTTTTTTACTTTTATGTGCTGTGACAGTTTTTAAAAGATTTTTCCACTTCTGTGGAAACGATGAGAAGCAAAGGGTTTCTCTTTATAACCGAGGTGATCGAGGTAACCTGGAAGTCAAATCTGCTTAACACCAACATACATACAGTTCAGAATTAGCATTAGACCCCCAGATTAACTGTAAATTACAGGGAGTACTGTATTTAGACAGGATCAGGCAAACGACCAACAGTTCAGGCTTGGCAAGAAGCGTAAAAACTGGTACAGTGGGAAAGAAGATGGAAAGTGAGCTTCACATTATTTCAAATGAAACAGATTGTTTTAATAGCAGTGTGTGAACGTGGGTGTAGCTGAACACAGGTGAAGCTTGGAGACTGAGTGTTGCTGCAGTAGGTGGAAATCGTAGTCGGTGGCAGCAGCCATATTTGAAGTATCCTTAAGTATTACATAACCTACTTTACATTACATACCTACTTTAATAATCCATATTCCTTTCTCCTTCTCACCCTCTTACTCTCTCTTTCTTTCTCTTTCTGTCCAGCTACACATGCTCCTGAGATTTTAATGACTCTCTCCCCGTCTGCTCTGCTTGTTTCATACCGATGCTCTGTTTCTGGCTGGAGATCTATTCAATTAGAAGCCATTTACTGCTTCTAACGATGGTTTTAACCTAAAGATCTGGAAGATCTGGGTTACTGTGGAGGGTCCCACTCAAAAACCATGAACTTAATGATTAAGGTGTTGGACTTTGGATCCGAAGGTCATGAGTTCAATTCTCAAACAAATGCTATATAAAAGTTTTACTACAATATCTTTACACTTTTACTGGAACTTCACTACATTTCAAAGTCAAATATTTTACTTTTTACTCAACTACATTTAGTGAAATCAGTCGTTCCTTTTTATTTATGAGAATAAAAACATAACTGCCGAATAACCAATCAGGATCGAGCGCACGCTCTGTTTTACACGTGTTCTGATTGGCGCTTGGTGCATCTACTGATCACCAACATACAGTTCAGCATCAGTTCAACATCAAGCAGAACATTTAGAGATGAATAAATGATGAAGAAACTCCAGACTCGAACTCGCTCGTGACCTTATTTGCACGATTTTTTTTAAAAGTTGTTTAAAAGAAGGTTTGGTGTTAATGATCATTTATTAGATCGTGTTTAAGTCATTAATTTCATTCTATTAATAGATCAGTGAGCGGAGAGTCACATTCGAGTCTTTTCACATAAACTGAGGTGATTAAGTAAAGAGTCTGGTGATAAAAATGATAATAGGAACATTATAGTTATAATAAATGATAGTATTTTGGATACTTAAGTAGATTTGACGGCAAAAACTTTTGTACTTTTACTCAAGTGAAAGTTTAAAGGGACACTTTGACTTTTACTGGAGTCACATTTTACCGTCTGTATCCCTACTCAACTACATGATTTTAACTGTCACTTGGATGAGTATGATTTTCCTTTGAGTCTGGTTCCTCTCACAGTTTCTTCCTCATACCATCACAGGTAGGTGTTCCCTCATCACTGTATTCATAAGCTCATTCTCTAAAGCTGCAAGGTACAGAGTCTACTGTTGAAAATGTAATTAAATTAGAAATTAAATTTAAAGGCAGCAGAGACCAAACCCAGAAGAGCATCACCTGAATATTTAGCTAAACTGCTGATTGGGTAAACATCAGCACAACAGTGTTATCGTATGTCCTTCATATGTCTTCCTGACGCTCATCAGAGAAACTAAGCCACGGGTTTTTTATGCAATTATGTTGTACCATTTCGACATTTCGGGTGTGTACACCAGACCATAAGATTACTATGTACTTCTTTTTCAACATCCTATTCCACATTGAGTGCCCATTTGCTCTTATAACTCCCTCAACTCCTTTAGAAAGATGTTCCACTAGATTTTGGAGACTTGTGGAGATTCATTCAGCTACAAGGGTGCTAGTAAGATCAGGTACTGATGTAGGTGAGGTGATGCGGTCTGGGGTGCAGTCAGGATTATATTTATCCCAAAGGTGTTTAATAGGGTTTATAGCTTTATAGCAGAATATTTTCCAATCCAACCCATGAAAAGTAAATCTTCATGGAACTGGAACTGATTTCAAAGACGTCAAATACGATTGTGTCCCTCCAGCTTTGTGAGAAGAACCACATCTGGCTGGCCAAATCAGATGTCCCTATACATTTGTCCATATAGTGTATTATATATCAAATATTAAAGGAAATGTGAAATAAACCTGCTAATCACATAAAGAGTGCATGTAGACCTTTTGAGTTAGCGTTAAGATTTTTTTTTTTTACTGAGACAATGGAGAAAGAAGTCCGGAAATATAAATCAACCCCTGGCAGCAGGGGGTGCTGTCTAACAACACTGACAGGTTTATATCACTGACCAGTTTATAGTCAAAACATTGAATTTCAATGAGAAAATGGCAGGATCGTTGCTAATTTGTTTGTTACTGCTAAGTTAGAACTAAAGAGTATGCTAAAGCTGCAAATTAGCGACGCTGAGTTAGCATACAGGAAGCATCTCCTGTAGGAATTCTGTTACTCCTTAAAAAAGTGTGTGTGGATATTCAGACCTGAAGCAAACTAGCTAACACATGCTAATGAGATATTAGCTAGCGAGATTTACAGCTACTAGAGACATTAGATATACTACATTACAAGCATATTTTGATTTAACATTATTAGCTACAGCATGTGAAATTATTTTTTATAAAGATTTAGCGTGAAACATAACATGGGACAGAGGCCGGGGGGGTTTTTGGTTGTGAAAATCAATCGGTAATCGGATTTGGAAAGTCCACACAAGGACACGTTGATGAGAACGCTCCTCGCCTCACTTTGCCTCAGTGTGTGTGTGTGTGTGTGTGTGTGTGTGTGTGTGGGTGTGGGTGTTTCTGAAGCGCCACGCTGAGCTGTGCACATTAATCCTGTCCAAGAGGAAGCTGCTGTTTTTCCACCACCTGTGTTTGTGTGTGATTGTGTGTCTGTGATTGTGTGTGTGTCTGTGATTGTGTGTGTGTGTGTGTGTGTGTGTGTGTGTGTGTGTGTGTGTGGAGTTACAGATGGAGAGTTGATGGCTGTCGGAGCAGGATTTATTGCTCGCCTCAGAGAATTACAGCAGCTCAGTCGGAGGAGTTCATTTGTAGCCAGCTGCTTCGACAAACGAGCGCTGAACCGAACTGTTTGGCAATGTTTACGTTACGGCTGCACGCATTCTAAACTCTGTGCATCAGGGGAAAAAATACGTTTTTGTGACGCCGCGGAAATGAATTTTGGGAGAAAGAAAGTTGTAATTCTAGCAATTGTTATTTACGAAGTTAAGTTTTTTTGTTACCTCTGTAACTGTAATTCTCAGGAAAGGAGGTGTGGCTTATTTGCCTGTTAGTCTCTGTGAAGAAGGCGTGGCTTATTAGCCTGCAGTGGCAGGCCGTCAGGTGAATATGTGTTAAATTATTATTTAAATATATTATTATTCCCGATAGTCTATTATCAAAAAGTTCCTAAACTAATTTGCCAACAGATGGCAGCACAAGGCATGCACTGTCACAGGGAGCACCGAACTTCATAAGTCAGTGTGCCAAAAGACATTGTTCAGTGTATTCGGACCATGTGCGCACTCCGTCACCGAGCTCCTCCACACACGAGAGTTTTTGGCCAGAAAAACGGCATGATCTTACTTACGCATCCACTCTAATCGCCAGACTTCGCCCTCTTTCTGAAGATAAAGAGCTCAAAGCTCACCGTTTTAACACTGCAAACTCCACATTCTTAAATATATTTCTGCAGATTAAATAACAGTTTATTTTTTCACAACGGCTGACTGAGGAGAAGAAATTAATTTGGTCACTTACAAGGACATTTATAAGGTCATAAGACGGACTTTTCAAGAAAAGCGGGACATTGTGGGAAAAGATCAGTGAAAACAGGAATCTGCATCTTTAAGTCATAGTAAAGGAGGTGTGGCCTCTTTACCACTTAATTACACTGTAGGGGGTGTGGCTTCTGTACATAATTCTTAATCACAGTGAAGAAAGTGTGGCTTCTCTACTACTAAATCACATTGAAGCAAAAGGCATAGTTTCTGTACCTTTACTGAAAGTAAAGAAGGTGTGGCTTCTCTAACTCTTAGTCACAGTGAAGGAGGAGTGGCTTCTTTAGCTGTCAGTCACAGAGAAGGAGGTGTGGCCTGTGTCTATGAATCCCAGTAGAGAGGCTTTGCTTCTGTACGTGTCAGTTCTAGTAAAGGTGGTGGGTGTGGTTTTTGAATTGATCCGTCATAGTAAATTAGGTGGGTGTGGCTTATTTAAATCAGCTCAGTATTGTTTTATATTTCAGTGTCATCTGGTAAGAAGAAAAAGATGCTAAATTACACATTAAAAGGCACTGACGAGAAGGTAATTAAGGCCGCGATCTGTCGTGATCTGTCTGTCTTTATTCGTTAAATAATTAGTAACAAAAACCACGCCCACCTTAATGATTGTGTTTACTCCTCGTCACGGTGAGCGCTCGTTAGTCCTAGTGCCTTGTAAACACTTTGTAATTACTCTTTTCTGCCTGAAGGTGTTTATTAAAGAGACTCTGACCTCTTTTTTTCATCCAGGTGCCCAGAACAAAGCGTCTCATTTGTTAGTCGAAACCTTTTCTTCGCCCTTTATTGAAATTCTCTCCATCACAATTTTACGTGATACGCCTTTATTAAGTGGCTCTTTTTAGCATTTTTATTCTGCATTGTGAAAGCGGTGATAGCTTTGTTGCTCTGTTATTTGGCCCTTTGCTGTTTACTCCCCGCATAATTACATTACTGAGAGCCAGAAAACATAGAAGGCATGAAATAATTATATCAACTCCAGGCTAACGAGCAAAGTTTTTAGATCAATAATGAAAGCTAATTGCTAATAATTTAAGGCTTGCAACTTGGAACGATTGGCAAAAAAAAAAAACGGATAAGGCTTCGGGGTGGGAATATAATTAGGTACAAAAGCGTTTGAGTACATGGAGTGGATTAAATAGACTTCAGGTTATACTGTTAGCTCGAGAAAAATATTTTGCCATAGGAAAATGCTAATCACATGGTCATCTGCTTCAAGGAGAAATCAGAGTGTTCACGTAAATATTATAGATACTTAAAAGTTATACACCTCTTATAGGAAACAGGAAGTAAATCTTTTCAAGCTGGAAATAAAACATTTTGGTATTAGTCTGAACTTGGAAACATTTCCTGATAATCTTTTTGTATGAAGAGTATCTCCAGAAGCTAATTGGAAAGATATAAATGAAACTGTTTTCCAGGAAAGATTCACCACAGGGATTTGGCTAATAAAGTCATGCTAGCAAAAAATACGTACAGAAATCTATTTCTTTTTTGATAAACGAGAAAAAGGACTAATATTCATATGAGAGCATGACGCAATTAGCTTTAAATTCTTGTTTTACTTCTGGTATTAAGTTTTGAAAGCAGGGTAATACAAATATGTTTAAAATGCTTTTAGAAATCATCAAGGAAATACAATTATTTAAAAAAAAAACTCTCGACTTCTTGGTTTCATGCAGGAGTTTCGTCAGAATGTGAATTGTGGAAAACATGGCTAAAAAGATAATGCTAGTGAAGGACATGATCAAAATCGGCAAAGAGTAGGGTTCGAATGATTATCTGAAGTTACTTTGTGTTCCATGAAAACGTTTGTCATGGTAACCAAGCATGGGGGAATGTGGCTAATGAGCTAGCACTAGGAGAAAGATTTTGAAAAAAAAAAAATCTCTTCAAAAATAAATTATTATTTAATGTCCCATTTAAAGCCTTGGATGCAATATGAAATATTGTAATAAAAAAAAAAAAAAACATCACTTCTCAAAATAAATTTCTCAAAATAAATTTGTCATTATAAAGGAGAATGGGAAAATGTGGCTAATGAGCTAGCAGGAAAGGGACATTTGGACATGTTTGTGTGCTACATTATGTCTATATTAAAAACATATCTAGATGGTGACTTGAAGTTTTCAGGCAATTTATTTTTATCTCTGAAAATATTTGCCAGTATAAAGAGCTAAGAAAGCACATGTGCCTGCCTTTAGCCGTAAAGCGATATGAGCACTGTACGATATAAACCCCTTTCTCTTCCTGTTTCTTGAAATATCCGTGTAAGTATGTAGCAGCATGGGCGAAAATCATGGACAAAATAGCTATAAAAGCGAGAAAATAGTTAAATAATAAAAATAAGGTCATTCATTCATTTCAAAAATCTATATAGACAAAAGAATGAAAATGAGAATCTGAAGGTTGATCAAACATGAGGCTGATGAGTTAATGCTAGGACCGGAAACATAAAGAGGTTTGAAATGAAAAATGCAGTAAAAATTGTAAAGGGTCGGAGGCCACACCCATTTTTCTCAGGACTGAAATGGGCAAATTTCACACACCCATCCTAAGGACTTAAAAGGGCAACACCCTCTTCCTACGAATTTAAAAAGGGCAGTGGCCACACCCTCTTCTTAAAAACTTGAATAGGCAGAGGCCACACCCTCTTCTGTAGGGTGAAAAGGGGCTGATGCCATACCTTCTTCCTATGACTAAAAGGGGCAGATTCCACACCCCTTAATAAGGACTTAAAGGGCAGCGGACACACACTTTACCTAAGGGTGAAAATGGGCAAATGCCAAACCCCTTTTCTAAGGATTGAAACTGACAGATGTCACACCCTCTTCCTAAGCGTGAAAAGGGGCTGAGGCCACACCCTCTTCCTTAGGACTAAAAGGTGTAGATGCCACACCTTCTTCCTTAGGACTATAAGGGGCAGTTGCCACACTACCTTTTTTAGAACTAAAAGGGGCTGAGGACACACCACCTTCCTTTAGGACTGACTGAAGTACATCACCCCTATAAAGGTATATCTTATGTTATCTTTTCTTAAGCCTGACAGGGGTAGGTGCCACACCCCCTTTTTGAGGACTAAAAGGGGTAGATACAGCATCCTTCTATTTAGGATGAAAAGGGGCGGATGCCACATCCTCTTCTGTATTAATGGCAGGTTAGATGCCGTATCCCCTTATTGAATAAAAGTGGCAGAGGCCATCAGGGAAGAAAACTTTCTTTCCTTCAGGAAGAATTAAACTATTAAGTGATAAGAAGTCTCTCAGTGCCACTTTCTGTTTCTTCTCTGGTTTTAGTCAGCAGAGAGCAGGGGCAGGTAAAAATGTAGCTAATGAGGAAAGGACGCTAAGATACAAACTGGGAGGGAAAAACCGCCAGTGTGTCAAACTCGCTTTCCCTAATCAGTGCTCAGGCAAAAGCGTCCACTGCAGGAACGTCACAAAAGATACACTTCAACCCACAATCAGTGACTCGCAGAGGAGTGACTCGCAGACAAACCCATGTCTACACTCACTTCCTGTCTCCACATCCATCCTGCTTCTAAATAACAAACGCAATCAAGTTTGCTGCTAAAATCAGATGAAATCCACATTAATTAAAACCACTAGTGGATGTAACCAATCACAGGGTGGTGTGATTTCCAGAAGTGTTTTATTCTTCTGAACCACAACCAAAACAAATTTTTTTTTTTTCCTATTTATTTCTGCATTAAATGACAAAAAATGCAGCAGGTTAATAAATCATTTTAATGTCATCCGAAATTTCATGATGTATCCAATAAACACCAATATAATCCAAGATCTGATGTGGAAAAGAATGAAGGGACAGAGATAATGTTAACTTCTAGCAGCACATGGCCTTCGCTGCTTGTTGTGACCTCTAAATCAAACCTCGGCTGTTCGTTATGGAGCGTCCTCGCACGTCGGGGCGCTGCGTGACACGGCTACGGAAACAGACGCCGGCCCCCAAATAAGGTATCAGTTATGCAAATGAGAACGATTTGGCATGAGTGGCAGGTCGTCTTCTGGAGAAAGAGGACGGGGCGAGGGAGGGAAATGAGAAATGAAGAGGCGGTGGGAATGTGGAAAGCCAGTCAAGCTTGAAATGATTTAATTTTAGTGATGAAGGTTCGACTTTGATAAGTTTGCATTTTATTAACGGTGCACGATCGCCCTATGGGGAGGTGGGGGTTCGGTCGGGAGGAAAATTGCGCCGACAATAAACCCCTCGAGTAAACTTTAGAATTGTGGCTGAAAATGAACTCTTTCTTCTTTTTTTAAAGATAAACTCCGCCCTGTTTACCTGATGAGTTCTAACAAATTTATTTCGTGTTCCTGAGGTGGTGTTTGGGTCGTTCTAAACCTTCGACTAACAAGTTTTTAAAGATTTTTTCCGCATAATTTATCAATTTTTATTAAAAAGTAATAGTAATAACTGCTTGTAACTATTATTTCTCAGGAAGTACCATTACTTAGTAATAATTGAATAACTCAGTAAATATTCATGTTAGTAACCAGCATTACTACGATTTTGTAACTATGAGTCACACAGTAACTTTTAGTTACTTGGCAACTATTAAATATTTTTACTATTTTTCAGTAATAAGTACCTCTTTAGTACCTATTATTTATTCATTGACTTCATAGGTGAGTAAATTACTGACTGGCATAATTCACTAATTACTAACTACAAAGTAGCTACCAATTACTCAATAACTATTATTTTTGCAACTATTAATTATTTAGTAAGTATGACTTATCCACTTTAAATTACTAAGTAACTACTAATTACTGAGTAGCTACTAATTTGCAACTAATTATCATTCAGTAACAACTATTACTGAGTAACTACTATTTATCATCTTTAAATGACTTCGTAACTAATAATAACACAGTACCTTCTAAATACTCAGTGTGCACTGTTAGTAGCTACTAAGTACTCGATAAATATGAATTCCTCTGTAACTATTAGCAACTATTACTTATTTATTAACTACTATTTATCAACTTTTTATTCTTTATTAACTACTAATAACTTACCTACTAATTATCCAGCAACTACTGTTACTCAGTAGCTACTCATTTTCTCAGTAACTAATAATTATCAACTATGAATTAACTAGTAACTACTATATAGCACCTTTAAATTACTTATTAACTACTGATACCTACTAAATACTAATACTAATTTCTCAGTAGCTTAATTAGCAAATATTACCTACCCAATGCTAATTTTTCAGTAACCACTGTTACTCAGTAAATTAAAATGACTCAGTTCTACAAATTGCAATGACTATTTATACAATAACTTCAAATTAATCAGACTACGTTTTAGCAACTTAAACTTATGAGTAACTACTATTTACATAGTAACTATTGATTACTTAGTAAAAGTCACACAGCAGGTGAAATATGTTTGAGCTGTAATAGCTACAATGTATTTTGTGTGTGTATATGCATGGATAATTTTCCATAAATCATAAAATGATTATAAAATCCTCTCCCTGATCCGACAAAAAGAAAAACCGCCAGCTCATCGCATTACAACAACTAATGTTTCCTTACAAAAAAACGATTATATCAGCAATTACATTTTTTTTATCTATTTCATGTGGAACGTCTCTGTACACGTCTCTGTGTGTTGTTACAAAAAACTTATACTGAAGAGCGCTGCGGGATGAAGTGCTATAAAAGCCACAGTAGGCTACTAAGTGTTGAACACAACAAGGGGATTAAGAAAATGTCAGTTGTTGAATTCCTGCTAGAAATCCTCAGAGGACAGGGTATTTGTGATGGACGGCATGTACCAGAGTACCAGGATGACCCTCTCTGTGTTCAGTTAATGAAGTTCACATTTAAATCCACACGTGATGCCGTGTTCCTGCCTCCTGTTTTCTAAACCTCCTGCTGTTTAACCTTTGATTTTTATCTTCTGCTCTCCAAATAATTTACATTTCAGTCTCAACTACAGAGAGACTGAGAGCTTTAAACCTTCGATCTAATCGTTTCTCTCCAACTGAGAAGATAATATTTTAGCTCAGTTTGATATCTGTATTAGAAGGTTAGTCATGTAACTGAGTCACAGCGATTCAGAAAAACAAATAAAGCAGTTCTGGCCCTTGCCCATGTCAGTCCTAAGAAAAGGGGTGTGGCCCCTACCCCAATTAACCCTAAAGAAGGGGGTGTGGCCTCTGCCAATATGCCCTTGTCAGTGCTAAGGTATTAGGTGTGGCCTCTACCTCCAGTCAGCTATAAGAAAGGTGACAGGATCTCTGCCCCAGTTAGCCCTAAGAAAGGGGGTGTGTCTTTTTTGCCAGTCAGTCCTAAGGAAGAGGGTGTGGCCTCTACACCTTTCAGTCCAAAGAAAGAACTGCCTGTCAGTAATGAAGAATAGTGTGTGGCCTCCAGTCACCAGGCTGTCTCTGCTGGGCTCTTGAGCAAGGCCCTTAACCCTCAACTGCTCGATATGGTATTTTTTTGCCTAATGCCATAAATATAAATGTACATAACACAATGATATCACCCAAATGAGGATGGCTTCCCCCTTTTGAGTCTGGTTTCTCACAAGGTTTCTTCCTCAGAACATCTAAGGGAGTTTTTCTTGCCACAGTCGCCATGGCTGCTCATCAGGGATAAATACACATTGTTCACCTTCACTGTTAAATTCTGTAAAGCTGCTTTGAGGCAATGTCCGTTGTGAAAAACGCTTTAGAATAAACTTGACTTAACACAATGATGTATTTCTGGACATGACCTAAACCTAACCATATTTTACAACGTTCTGGTTGAAGTGAAGTCCACATTAAGTGAGTGTTAGCCAGATCCTATTTAAAACCTTCATTTTGGTTAGAAATGGCACGTTTGTATCTTGATTCTGTGAAAATTGCACTTTAATTCATATTCCGTTCACTAAACACGACCAAATCAAATTTTGACATATAATCAAATTAAAGATGACATGCTATATTAAATCATTGACTGCTTTACATGTATTATCATGATATTATTTACATATCAAAATCTCCACTCGAGATTTTCACCTCCTGCTATTTAAGGTAAAGGCACTTTTACACACTGCATGGGAATCAGCTGGGGTCTGCTCTTTCACTGAGTTTATTCTTTTTTGTTCTCTAACAGGTTGTTATAACACAGTACTGCTGTCACTCTGCAAGGACTTTAGTGCTCTTAAACTTTAATGGTAATCTTTTTTTTTTACCTCATTAAGTCTTGATGGGAAATTCACCTTGCTCATTCCTGAAGGAACAGAAATAATAAATGATACCTTTTACGCTCTCTAGCCTGAGGGGTATTCATGTAGGCTGAAAACATTGAGTAAAAAGAGATTATAGGAGCAAAATAATCACAGAAGTATGAATATAGGATTAAAATTATTACTGTTCGGTCTGTAAATGATGTAAAGGCGCCTCGGGAAAAGGCCATGTTTTTTACTTCACAAGGATTTAAATAATAATACCCTTTTTTACATTACCTTTTTTAAGTTGAATAGAAATATCTTTTTTATATTCAGTCTGAACTGTAACTTTACAGGTTGAACTGTTTACTCTGAACTATAACTTTACACTGTTAAATCGTTATTCTGAACTATAATTTTACAGTGTAAAATGTAACTTTATACCATAAAATACTGACTCTGAACTCTAACTCTACAGCGTAAACGTTTACCCTGAGCTGTAACTATACATTCTGAAATGTTTACTCTGAAATGTAACATTATACTTTTAAAACCTTTTTCCAAAATTAAATTTTACCATTTAAAATGTTTATAACAAACTGTGACTTTGCACTTTGAAGTTTTTACGGTGAATTATAACTTTACACTGTAAAATAAATATTTTGACCTATAATTTTACAGTCTGAACTGTAACTTTAAACTGCAAAATATTGACTTTAACCTGTATCTTAATGCTGTAAAGAATTTACTCTGAACTCTAAATTTATGCTGCAAAATTGGACGTGATTTTTCCTTTACCTTATACAGCAATACAGCTTATTACAAAGAAATCCAAACCCTCCAGTACCTAGTTGGTCATCAGAAACTATTTTAGATTTACCAGAAATATTTTTTTAGATGATCAAGAGTTGAATCCTATAAATCTGGATGGGAAAGAGTTTCTGCTCTGTACGGCTTTATGTCCCGTTTTATAGCACTTAGTCGTTCTGCCTACATTACCTCCTAATCATCAGACTAAAGCCAGTTTTGCAGAAACAATATTTGAAAGCCTGAATCCATTTAATGGCAATTTAAATATTAATACCATTCAATTCATTATGGGGTCATGCCGAAGAAGCTTAAAGAGCTTCACGCTAATTAGGTTTGGTTTTTAATAGTTAATGAAACATATATTGCTTTGTTTAAGTAAATGGCAATTATTTCTGCTTTACTTTCAGATGTCAAACACCATTTCATAGTTATTCATTGTTTGGATTTACGGCCTATACATAAAGAGATGGACAGATTATGTACTAGGATGTTTCATGAAAACAACCCCATCCTCCGCACTGCCTTTTCTGGTTCACCACCCTGCCATGTTCACCCTCTGATCATGAGCAGGCCAATTATACATCCATTTTCAAGCCTTTTAAGTAATAAGGTCCATTCTATTAATGATTATGGGGGTGTGCCTGCTCCCCATGTCAATCCTAATGAAGGGGGTGTGGTTACTGCTCCTTTTAGTCCTAAGGAATAGGGTTGTAGTCACTGTGCCCTTTTAATACAGAGAAAATGTGTGGCCTCTGGTTCTTTCAGTTCCCAGGATGGAGGTGTGGCCTGTGCCCCTTTTAGTCCTTAAAGTGGGTGTGGCCTGTGCCCCTATACAATATAAAAAATTGGGTGTGGTCTGTGCCCCTTTCAGTCATTACATAGTGGGTGTGGCCAGTCCACCTTTCAGTCCTCAGCATGGGGGTGTGGCCTTTACCCCTGTCAGTTCTAAGAACGGGGGTGTGGCCTCTGCCTTTATGAAGTTTCAAATTAATTCACACCTAAGGGCAATTTAGTGTAGCCTTTCAGCAGGCTTTTAGAAGAAGACCAGAGAATCCACGAATAACGGCCAAGTCCATGTAAGAAGCATTTAAGGATTTAGGAACATTTATTTTGATTAGGTTGTAATTAAAATAAATGCAAATGCAATTAATATTGTGCAGTGACAATTTAACTACTTCCTGTCAAAAGTGTGAAAAAGTATTTAATGGTGTTTAAGACACGAGTGTTCTTCTTGGTTCTATGCAGCAAACTTGATTAAAGGCAGAAACACACAAGACAATTGGACAGTGAATGAAACATTTGTGTCTGTAACAGAAGAACTTCTCTATGACGGAGAACAAGAGGGAAGATGTTAGTAAACTGTCTCACCTCAACAGGAAGCTTAATGCTGTGGGGTTGTTTTGGAGCAGGGAAGGTTGGAAACTTATTCCAGAATGTGAAAGGAACCAACATGGCAACCACGAGATTGCGTCTGGACTGAGGCTCATTGGAACCGACTTCGCCATACTTCGTCTGAGTTCTGCAAGAGTTATTTAGAGAGCAGACAGACGTCTGGAGTGATATTTATCATGGAACGACCTTCCCAGTCACCGCACCTAAATCCTACTAAACTGCTCTGGGATGAACTGGATCACAAGAAAGACATCTCCAACTGGTGAAGAACATCTTTGGAGTTTCACAAGTAGCACAGCGAAGTATTTTAGCTGAATGTTTGGAGAAACTAAGTATCCTCCAATCTCCCTGCTCTTCATTCCCTATTATCTAATCCCTACTTCATGTTTTCTTTTTATTTACATATTTACTGCATATATTTACATAATAGACATGTTCTAAATTATGGAAATAGCTAGTTTTAATAATCACAGTTAATGGTGCGCTGGAACGCGTGCACTTTGTAAATTCAACACTGCAAGTAAAAGAAAAAAAAGTATTTAAAGGCCATGAGAATGTGGTGAAAGGCAGCAGCAGGTTTCACAGTGAGAAATCCATAAATCACGCATGTTCAGAATTCATTCTGTAACACAAAACTGTGTTCAATGCCAAGAGCTCGCCTTAAAGACCCAATCCCAGGGTTCGATTTCTGAATGGCCATTGACGTCTCCAAACTCCTTTGTGCTTCTTGCCTCGTTAAATATAGTCGTCAAGGACATGGAGATTAAACACAAAGAGCCCGTCGAGAGTTTACGTCCTCTCGTCACGTGTTACTCGAACCTTCAAATCGCGGTAAGGAAAATTCGCAGCTTTCCGTTTTTATCTCGGAATAAAGCTTTCAAGCGTCAGACTGCAAGTCATGTATCGCTCCTGCTCTGCCTCACAGCTGCGCTTTTCATCACACTCACGATTATAGTCTTGGACTTCCGGCCAAATAAGATGGAACTCTGCTCTCTGGGTGCTGTGATGTGAAATTACTGTGGATTTAATGCTGAAGCCTTGCAGCCTGCCAGCACACACACGTGTACACACACACACACACACACACACACACACAGAAAGTGTGAGGGTTTTGGTTAGATATACATAACAACAAGATGGTAAAAAAGAGAAGGCCAGCTGTACTGATATACTGAGAAGTGAGCGATGCGGAGGAAAAGATTCATTTTTCAAAAAGCAAATGAAAAGTGGTAAAACCACACAAAAGAGAGAGAGAGAGAGAGAGAGAGAGAGAGAGAGAGAGAGAGATTGTGATCAATCCTTGCAGATGAGGGAAATGTGTGTTGAATGAATGTTTAGGCATTTCTTTGTTTTTTGGACTAATCAAATGAGGACACAATCTGCCCTGTCCATCCATCCATCCATCCATCCATCCATCCATCCATCTATCCTTTCATCCATGTCCATCCATTCATCCATGCATCCAATCATCCTTCTATTCATGTACCCCCATCCATCCATTTTTATCTATCTATCTATCTATCTATCTATCTATCTATCTATCTATCTATCTATCTATCTATCTATCTATCTATCCATCCATCCATGTCCATTCATTCATCCATCCATCAATCCATCCATCCATTTATATTCATGCATCCATCCATCCATCCATCCATCCATCCATTTATATTCATGCATCCATCCATCCATCAATCTATCTATCTATCTATCTATCTATCTATCTATCTATCTATCTATCTATCCATCCATCCATCCATCCATCCATGTCCATTCATTCATCCATCCATCAATCCATCCATCCATTTATATATATTCATGCATCCATCCATCAATCTATCTATCTATCTATCTATCTATCTATCTATCTATCTATCTATCTATCTATCTATCTATCTACCCATGTCCATCCTTCAATCCATCTATCCTTTACAGCCACACTGAAGTGGTTTTTGACGTCCAGGAACATACCATGCGTTGTTATTAACTATTTCCTCACTGGTGTATCACTGAAGCTAGCATGCAAGAAGAAGTTCACAGCTACCAGTTTAGCATCACACAGTTACCCTGCCTCATTCAGCTCAGTCCACTTCTTTAGAGTATCAAACAGAAGTGTTGATGTGGTTTCTCATGCGCTTTAAAGAATAGTCATTAAAATATATAAAGACGCACAACACCAGCTAAAAGCGGCCATGTTAAACACGGAGCTCCAAAAGCCTCCGAGTTCACAAACCAGTTGTCTTGCTTTTAGATCATGTGATAAATTTGTTAGACATTAACCTGGAGGCTATTAATCCCCCTTTTTTCAGTTAGCTACGTCAGAACAAATCGAAAGAGCCAGACACCAATGATGTTTCATCTGACAGGAAGTTCTATTCTCTCTTTCTCAGGAACTCGTATCGTCTCTGTGCTCAGTTCCTTTTAATAAAACATCTGCTGGTGTAACAGGTCCATCCCATAGAACCCACACCCCCACCCTCCCCCCTCCCCCCTTAGACTATAGACCATCTGCTCTTTTGCCCCTCCCTCACACATACACACACACACACACACACACACACACACACACACACACACACACACACACACACACACACACACATTTGCCCCTGATTTTACCCCTATCTGTGCATTTCTAATGAAGATTGTTACTCAGTAGCAGACATCTGCCCAAAGCTGAAAAGACCTAAAATCCCTTGTCTGCTCCAGTCTAAATGCCCCCCCGGGGTGCAAAAAAATAAGAGGAGGAGGAGCAACATAATCTTTATAATCACACTGCTGTGGGCCTCAGCATTTAAGAAAAAGAAAAAGAGGAGGCTGCAGGAAACAAGGGAACAAAAGCAAAGAGACAGAATGAATAGGCGCAGGAGAGCTGAGAGTCACACAATGATCAGGTGGTGTATATGTGTGTGTGTGTGTGTGTGTGTGTGTGTGTATGTGTGTGTGTGTGTGTGTGTGTGTGTGTGTGTGTGTGTGTGAAATGTTCCCTCTGGGTTGTATCCATTCAGGCTGTCTGTCCAATGGACAGCGTGGATTCTCAGTGAATAATGATGCACCTGAAGCTGAACGTGACGCCGCTGCTTTGTTTCTTAATGCAGTTTTTCTTTTCTTTTTTTTCTTTTTTTTTATTACAATTAAAGTAACTAATGCTTTGGATTTAAATTCTACAAAACTAAAACAAAATATATATATTTATATTCAATGGAATAAAAAAAAAAGTGTCTAACCACATCATTTAGATTTCATTGTTAGGGTTAGGAAAAAGATATAGAGAGAGAGAGAGAGAGAGAGAGAGAGATTGAATCGGAGAGACAGGATGACAGACAAAGTGAGAGACGGACTAAGAGAGACAGAGCAAGAGAGACAAAGTGAGAGAGAGACAACGTGAATGAGATAGTGGGAAAGACAAGGTGAGACAGGATGGCCGGATAATAAAGAGCGAGTGAGAGAGAACGTATCAGAGAAACAGAGTGAAAGAGACAGATGAAAGACTTTTTCCTGCTTTTCACACACCTTTATTTATATTACACTATACAACATACCTCATTAGTACCTACACAGAGAGAGAGAGAGAGAGAGAGAGAGAGAGAGAGAGAGAGAGAGAGTATAACAGAGTGAGATAGACAGGGTGAAAAAAACAAAATGAGAGAGACTAAAAGTGAGAGTGAAAGAGACAGAATTATAAGTACAGAGAAAAAGAGAGAGAGAGAGAGAGAGAGAGAGAGAGAGAGAGAAAGAGAGAGAGAATGAAAGTAAGAGTGAAAGAGACAGAACGAGAAAGAGGCTGAGAGAAACTGGAAGAGACAGATAGATCAAGAGAGAGAGACTGGAAAGCTGATTAAAAAAAAGAATAAACTGTAAAGGATGAGAAGTGAAAGACAGTGAAAGAGTGAATCAGAGGACACTATAAGGGAAGGATGAAAAACAAAAAAAGGTAAAGGAAGTCTGGAAGAGCAGAAAGAGGGGATCAGTGTCTCGATTCGGTTGAAAAAAAAACAAGGATATTCTGCGAAATGAGAAACGGGCAGAAAAACACGACGATCTGACAGATGGAGAGACGCAAAAGTAATTGAATAGTAAAAAGAAAATCTTCCTCAAGTCTCTGACACTGGAGACTCCTTCCTTCTGTGGTGCGCTCGGCCTACACGTCCCGTTGCCATAGAAACGAGCAGAACGAGTGTTAGTGTAACCCTGCGCTCCTGTTCCACTCGGCTGTTCTAGAAAACTATTCAACACCGTTTGACCAATCACAGTCCAGAACTCTGTGTGTGTGTGTGTGTGTGTGTGTGTGTGTGTGTGAATGTGAGCGAGAGATTTTCCGTTATCACTGTGCCCTTGTGTACTGAATCCAACACAATATTTAGTGTGTGTGCAAAAAAAAAACACCTGCAGCGTCTCAGTGCTGCGATAATGGAATGAGTTGTCTGATATTTTCGACAGACACACACACACACACACACACACACACACACACACACACACACACACACGAGTGGGTGTAGACAGGGCATTAGTGAACCAGCTTTCTCTCTTGACTCACACTCGAAGCAAATAATACAACAGCTGACCTTCAAAAAAATAGGGAATGAACACACACACACACACACACACACACACACACACACACACACACACACACACACACACACACACACACACACTGATGATTTATAAGCACATCCTCAATTATACTTATATATTTTTTTTTTTTCCAATCGTAATCTTTATTGGAATGGATCACCTATATACACATTTCAAACAATCATGTTCTCAAGACACACACACACTCACACACACACACACACACACACACACACACACACACACACACAAACACTCACTCTTAATAAAACTGCTGATAATGAATGCATCTGATTAATGTGATTACCAGATGTACACTATATGCCAAAAGTTTGTGGACACCTGACCATAAGATTGGTATGTGCTTCTCCTATAAACATCTCCTTCCACATTTAATCTCCAGTTGCTGTTATAATGAGCTCCACTCTCCCGGGAAGATGTTTCGCTAGATTTTTTGGAGATTTATTCAGACACAAGGGTGTTAGTAAAATCAGGAACGTGAGGAGGTGAGGAGGCCTGGGGTGCAGTCATTCATGGTTCAGTAGGGTTGGAGCTTTATGGTAGAAGATCTTCCACTCCAACACACAGATGTGCATTGTCATGCTGGAACAGGTTCGGCTCTCGCAGATCAACGGAGGAAAGATTTCTTGCGACCGCATCCAAAGACGTCTGATACAATTGTGTTTGGGGAAGAAGTACATGTGGGTGGAAAAGACAGGTGTCCCAATACTTTTGTCCATAATGTGTCTTAGACAGTTCATGAAGAAGTTTCAGAAATGATGATTTATATCATGGATTCTGGGACGTTTGTGCAATCCAGATATTCCAAAACAGATCAGGAAAAAGTGTGAAAATGCACTAGAAGTGACACTTTTTATCGGTTCATATTCAAGTTCATATTCCAGAATTACCAAGACGTCATTGCTGGACCCCTGAGCAAGCCCCTGAACTCCTCAATCGGATGAATGAGATCTTTGTACATTACTCTGAATAAGGGCATCTGCCAAATTCCAGAAACCAGCGATTCCCAACCCAAGTGTGATCCACAAACCAGTTTCATGCACTGATGGGGGGGGTGGGGCATGTGTGTGTGTGTGTGGGGGGGGTTCATGCACAATACTAAACACAATAATGTGTATATTATATTACGATTATACATATTTTATGGTTTCATTATTAGGAAAATTATTACATATATAATAAA
>MU563244.1:11768994-11780778 GCA_024362625.1 Silurus asotus
CACTTGACCTAGAGAACCAAACCTGTTCCAGCATGACAATGCCCCAGATCCATTAAGATCTGCTTGACATAGGATGGAGTGGAAAATCTCCAGCTATAGAGCTCCAAACCCAACTGAACACGTTTGGAATGAATGTGAACGCTGACTGCACTCCAGGTCTCCTAATCTCATCTCTATCAGGAATTGACTTTACTAAGGCCATGTTCACACTAAGATGTTTTCGCTCGAAAACGCATATTTTTCAGACAACGAAAACTATGTAGCTTTCTGAAAACGTTCTTCAAAGTAGATCGATTTGAAAACAACGTTCTCGCGTCACAGTGTGGACTGGGCAAAGGGAAGCTTACAAAAACAATGGTGCATTTTTAGTCATTGCCGCAACGTTTTAAAGAACCTTAAAGTAAATAAACCTCAGGCAAAAACGATGCAGGTCAGGACGTGTTTTGCTCGGGTGCAGTACAGGGACATAAACGTTTTTCAGATGTTTCACTTAGGAAGTGCAACTTTCAGGAAATTAATGAAAACGAAAGTGTGGACACAAAGTGTTTTTAGACAAACATGCTCTCCAAACCATCTCAATCTTGCCTACCTCACCTTGTCTTTAAAACGTCCTCCATGCGCTGTCCCTCTTATAAACTCATTTCTAATCCTGTCCATCGTCGACACTCCTAATGAAAACCCCAACATCTTCAGCTTTGCTACCTCCAGCTCCACCTCCTGTCTTTTACTCAATGCCACTGTCTCTAATCCATACAACATCGCAGGTCTCACCACAGTCCTATAAACTTTCCCTTTCACTCTCACAGATACTCTTCTATCACAAATCACTCCTGCTATCACTCTTCTCCACCCACTCCACCCTGCCTGCACTCTTTTCTTCACTTCTCTAACACACTCTTCATTACTCTGCACTGTTGACCCCAGGTACCTGAACTCCTCCACTCCTCCACCTGCAACCGCACCCCTCCACTGCCCTTTCTTTCATGCACACACATGTACTCTGTCTTACTTCTACTGACTTTCATTCCCCTTCTCTCCAGCACGTACCTCCACCTCTCCAGGCTCTTCTTAACCTGCTCCCTACTCTCAACACAAATAAAAATATCATAAATAACAATAACATCATAGTCCATGGAGACTCCTGTCTGACCTCGTCCATCAACCTGTCCATCACCACTGCAAACAGAAAAGGGCTCAGAACCGATCCTTGATGCAGTCCAACCTCCACCTTGAACCAGTCTGTCATTCCTACTGCACACTTCACTGCTGTCACACTGTCCTCATACATGTCCTGCACCACCCTCAAATACTTCCCTAACACACCTGACTTCCTCATACAATACCACAACTTCTCTCTCCACCCTGTCGTACGCTTTCTCTAAATCCACAAACACACAATGCACAAATAACACTGATGCTATACAACCAGTAAATCTATTTAGGATATTTATCATTAGTGGGACAAATTAAATATAGCAACCTTGTTGATACACTATACGAACAAAAGTTTGTGGACACCTGACCATAAGATTAGTATGTGGTTTTTGAACATCCCATTCTACATTTAGTCCCTATTTACTTTTATAATAGCTCCACTCTTCTGAGAAGATGTTCCACCATAATTTGGGGTGTGCTTGTGGAGATTTGTGCGAGACTCATTCAGCCACAAGAGTTTAAGTAAAGTCAGGAGAAGCCTCTAATTCTGTGGTAAGAGTTTGGAGAAAATTTACATATGGCTGGAAAAGTCAGATGTCTCAATATTTTGGTCAATTGAGGGAAGAAAAATGTAAATATCAACGTATAAAAGCTTGAACTGGTGTTAGCATAAACAAAGAGAATTGCAGAGGCTAATAATGCAACTAGCCTGTTCATACATTTAAATCTAAATGCACAGCGAGAGTGGAAACAAGGCAAACAAAACTGACTTTACCTCAGATATTTACCTCAGGAAACAACTTCATTTCACTTAGCGCTATCTGCTAATAACTGTGTCTCATTCAAATTTCCATATTAACATATATCAGATTTGCCATTTTCTGTGGAATTTTGATGAACATCCAATGGATATGTGATATAATAGAGTCGAAATGGGGTCTTTTTTCCGTACTCACTGCACCCTGTTTGTAATAAAAGCCATAGTGTGGACTTTTTATTAACTTAGTAGCCAATACTGCATCGATCCAATGTCATTGCTGGCAGTATAGCACTCTTGGCAGCTGATTATGGTGTCTATGCCAGGGATCGTTACGGCCTGTTCTATACAACAACCTCGTAAATGACTGCAGAAACCCGCTGAAAGAAATGAAGCATGAACCCATTGTCATATCAGATCACCGTTCTGTCTTCCTCTCTACCGCGGGGGAAACGAACAAGCCGAGTCGTAGCTCTTCATCTTTACGCTAGCATCGATTCCTTGTATATCTCACTATATGGCGCGACGATCGCCATAGAAACATCAGCCGGTAAACATTCTTGCCGTGTTTGCGGTCACGTCATGAGGCTTTTGGGAGCCGTTCCGCCACGTTACGGAGGTGGGGGTTTTTTTTCTTTCTTTCTTTCTGTCAACACAGTTTATGCATATTTTCTCTGCGCAACTTAACGCGGAACGCCATCGAGCACTTAGCGCTAAGTGCAGGCCTCATCAGCGTGCTTTGAATAACGATTACCATTCAGCCCACTCGAATTATACCAAGCGACAACTCGCAGCATGTTTGTCTAATCAGGCGACTGGTCTGAATTGCGTTTTAGGGTGGATTCTAGGGGGCAGAAACGTTCGCTGGTGTATAATAAATTGTGAGACAAACACGAAAAAAAAAACATGATCCTGTAACATTTCATATGCATTGATGCAATAATGTAAAATAAAGATAAATGGTATTCAATATTATGGGAATCGACATAAAATTAAAACAAATGAAATGTCCCCAGTTAATCGAACTTACTATATTATATAAAAAAAAAAAAAACTTCTAGCCTAGCATTCTTGTATACTGCTCATATTACACAAATACTAGCTATATTCCTGGTGATTTCTTTCCTAGAAAGAGTATAAACAAAATAAAGGTTGCAAACTAAAGACATAAAACACACAGGGAAAATAAGTACTGAAATAAGTACTTGAATATCTGTACCATACTAAAGTGTTTCCATTCGGGCAGAAGTTTAACTTTAACTTCACTACATTTTAAAGTCAGATATCTTTTTACTCGACTACATTTAGTGAAATCAGTCGTTACTTTTTAGGATAAAAACGTAACTGGTGAAACCCGCAGCGAATCACCAATCAGGATCGAGCGCACGCTCTGTTTAAAACGTGTTCTGATTGGCGCTTGGTGTATCTACTGATCACCAACATACAGTTCAGCATGAGTTCAATATCAAGCAGAACATTTAGAGAGGAATAAATGATGAAGAAACTCCAGACTCGAACTCGTCACAACACCCGTGGATTTATTTAAATGAATTTTTCTAACTAGTTGATAGAAATGGTTTTAAGCTCATGATAATTATAATAGAAATCAATCAGTGTTTGACTCATTAATTTCATTCTATTAATAGATCAGTGTGCTGAGAGTCACATTAGAGCCTTTTCACATAAACTGGGGTTATTAAGCAAAGAGTCTTGTGATAAGAATTATAGGTACTATTAGTCAACTGCATGGTTTGTGTCTTTTGTTTTAACACTGGTTGTCTGGCATTAGATTTAACAAGATAAAAGTACAGTCAAGTACTTTCTGAAGTAAAAACAGGATTATAAACACCTGTACCCATAATAGCAATGTTCTGTTTTAGTTTCCTCCACATTTCCTAAATGATCTTCCTGGAGGATTCTTGCTTGTGTTGCAACATCTATAGTGAATACGGTGATTTTTCATAAACGGCTGGAGAAGAAAATGGAGAAGTAAATGAGAAATATTACAAAAAAACAGCACCAGGAGTTAACTCCAACAGCTTCATTATTAGTAGCGACGTGACATATAATCCACCCATAATCTCTTTTTCTTCTTCTCTAACAACTATGTATTAAAACTTATAAATAACTGTCATCTTCTTATATTTACACAATTAAAAGCTATGTACTGAATCTGGATTGAAATTGCTATAAACAGTCTGCTAGAATGGCTCAGCACTGCAATTTGCATGAACAGCTCTGCATTTAAGGAGCCATCACTGAACAGTACACCTCAGCAATGATGGAAATGACTGGACATTCGGTGTCACCCAGAGGAATATGGGTCTGGTTCCTCTCTGGGTTTCTTTCTCATGCTGTAGGTGTTTTTCTTTACCACAGTCATGACTGCTCACTTATTAGTGATAAACAAACATATGAATTTATATTTTATAACCTCTTTATCTGTGTAAAGTTGCTTTGAGATAATGTCCATTGTTAAATTTGCTAAACGAATAACACTGAATTGAACTGATTTGCATTTACAGAATTTTATACAGCATTTGTAAACCTCCTTACAATGTTTTTTTTTATCTACAGTGGGGCAAAAAATTATTTAGTCAGCCATCAATTGTTCAAGTTCTCCCACTTAAAAAAAGATGAGAGAGGCCTGAAATTTTTATTAGAGGTACACAAAAAATCCAGAAAATCACATTGTCTGATTTTTAAAGAATTATTTTGCAAATTATGGTGTAAAATACGTATTTGGTCAATAACAAAAGTTCATCTCAATACTTTGTAATATACCCTTTGTTGGCAATGACAAAGATCAAATGTTTTCTGTAAGTCCTCACAAGGGTTTTCCACACTTTTGCTGGTAGTTTGGCCCATTCCTCCATGCAGATCTCCTCTAGAGCAGTGATGTTTTGGGGCTGTCACTGGGCAACACAGATTTTCATCTTCCTCTAAAGATTTTCTATGGGGTTGAGATCTGGGGACTGGCTCGGCCACTCCAGGACCTTACAGGCTTCTCTCATCTTTTTAATTGGGAGAACTTGCACAATTGGTGGCTGACCAAATACTTTTCAAATGTCTAAGACATTTTAAGTTCCCATGAAATTTCTATGAAAATTCTATCTAATTCTATGGTTCATGCTTATCGGTCAGATACATGTCATATTATTCAAACTCGTAAATTAGACATTAAACCTGGAACAGCTTTTACTCTGCAATTGTTACAGCAGCAGTAAAAAAAAGCTAAACAAATGACTAGTGCTTTACACACACTCACCGAAACTGACTGGAGACTCAGAGTTAATGACGGACAGGAAGAGGAAGTCCTCATTATGATGTTCAACAGTGAATCGAAGATGGACGTCCGGTTATGAGAACTTGTCTTCGTTCTGTTCCTCACACCTTCTCACATTGAGTTAAACAAGCAGGCCGTCCTCCTGCCTTTCTCACCTGTGTATTTCTGATCTGTCCATCATCCTGTAGCAGGGATACTTATCACATGAGACAAAAACCCTGACATTGGAAAAATAGCACATTTATTCCTGGTAACAGAAAGAAATAGAAATGTAATGATGAGTTTCTTCAGTGTCACAGTGCGTTTGTTTTTTGTTTTTCTATGTAACATTGTTTACTCGTTTTGGGAGAATAATGGGCTCTAGAATTTCCACAGCTTTTTACATATTTGTGTTCAAGAACTATCTTTAGTGTAAAGAAGAACAAGGAGATTAAACAATTGTGTTTGGTCATTTTTATAAAAAAAAAAAACAACATAAAACAATTAAATAAACATAAAAGAGGCGAAATTAATACCTTCAACGCAACACACTTTTATACACGACGTCCTTTCTTTACTCAAATATAAACATTTTTTATACATTTTACCGAAAAATTATTATACCCAGACAATTTCATCATTGACCAGGAAATTTAAGGTGCATTTAAAATATAGATAAAATGTGAAAATAAGTTGTGATTAATCACGAGTTAATGACAATCATGCGATTAATCGCGATGAAATATTTTAATCGATTGACAGCCTTAATAATAATATATTAATATGATGTGACATCCAGTTTCTAGCATGACACTAAAACAGGTAGTAATAATCACTACTTTTTACTGAAATACATGTCAGAGCACAAACTTCTTTACTTTAACTTCAGTAATAAAGTGCAGTCAGAACTTTAACTAAGTTCCTTCAAAAACTGTGCATGTTGCCAGAGAAGAATTGCCATAGAAGAAAAGACCAGGCTTCACTCCTCACGTGCATCAATTAATCTCGGTTGCCCACGACCCTGTTGTCGGTTCTCCACTGTTCCTTTCTTGGAGCACTTTTGTTAGACACTAAACACTGCAGACCAGGAACATCCCACAAGTGCTGCAGTTTTGGAGACGCTCTGACTCAGTCGTCTAGACGTCACAATATGTTAAACTCACTCAAATCCTTACGCTCACCCATTTTCCTGCTTCTAACATCAACTTTGAGGACAAAATGTTCACCTGCTGCCTAATAAATAAATCCACACACTAACAGGTGCCATGATGACGAGATGCTCAGTGTTCTTCACTTCACCACTCGTAATGTTATAATGCCATGTTATGTATCAGTATATAGATAACTGTCCAATCATCACGCTTTCTGCTTAATTCCGGCAGTCAACGTGTCAGACATTACACACACCACTAAAACAGCATTAAAGCATCTTTCTTGCTGAAAACATTCTTCAATCCTGTTTAATTTGAGAAACACGACAGGTCTTCATCCTTTTCCGTTCAGCCAGTTGAGAAATACAAGGTTTTTTTTCTAACCGCACGTGCACGTCTGACGTTAACTAATTTCTCTGTGCTAGATGCTATTTATTCATGTGCGATGTAACAGGCGCCAGTGTAAACAGACTTCATTTAATTTCACAGGACTGAGATTCTCCTCCCCTCCCGTCCCTCCCTCCACATTCGTGCTGTCCAAAACGCAATGAATCTGCCGGGAATTAGCCTGGATGACAGTAATTACGCACATGATAAAATCGATGTGGCCGAGGCGGTATGTGTGTCATTGCGACGTCCTTTAGCTCCAGCCGATTCGGTTCTTCACCACAAGAGGATGTTGAAGGATGGATTATTAGGAACCGGTCGTCTTCGTCCTCAGTGCTAACAGCATCACGATCACAGTAAACGGATTGAGCTGCAGGCACTGAAGGCAATTAGTTAATGAACTCATTCAGCTTCATAGGCTCTTATTCATTAAAACTCACTTCCTTTGCATTATTCCAAACATCGATTCTGATTGGTCAGCAGGCAGCTCGGTAGGCATTGTTTCTATAGTAACATCGCGACAAATTAAATAACATGCCAAGTCGAGTTTTCTGTAAGGAGATGTTTATTCAACACTGTTATTCCAGACGAGTTTATACACCCTGTAGACAAGCTGTCTGTTTCTGCCGTATTAACTACAAGAGAAAGAAAAACAAACAATGGCTAGTGACTAAAAGACTACTCATAGCAGCGTGTCAGGTTCACAATCTTCTTCTCCTCCCGTTAGGGGTCTCCATAGCAGATTATCCGTTTTTAAATCACTGTCATCTACATCTTCCTCTTTTAAACCAACCACCTGAATGTCTTTCCTCAGCACATCCTCCTTGGCCTTCCTTTCTTCACCCTGCCTGCAGGCTCCATCTTCTTCATACTTCATCACCATCACGTCTGGAATTCCATTCATTGGAACTGACTTCACCATAGAAAAGACAATGAACCGAAGTGTATGTCCAAGTGGTCCACCGCACATCTACCTCATTACATGGCAATACTAAAACATGCTGAACAGAGATTATATAATCATTATTATACTTTTATTATTTAGAAAAAGTGACCAATAACTTTTGACCAATATTTTCTATGATGATCGATTTCTCGTCACTAAACTGTTTCTCTCAGCACCGCTGCTGCTCCCTGAATATGACGTATCACAACACTACTGAAGACCGAGACGTGTCCGGAGAGAATATAATACAGATTAACATGGCAGAGGTAGAGCTGTAATTTCCTGGAGGTATAACAGGAAAAAAATGTCTGTTTTTATTTCTTTTTTTGGGGGGCTTACAAGGGAGTGTTTGTGAAGGAGACATGCATTAGAAGTCAGAAGGCACTTTTGATTGATGATTTGCACTCTGCCTAAAGACATAAAAGTAAACTATATTTACCATGTTGAATCATCGTATTTTTTCCATTCAATCACATCAGACTGCATCATAATAGGGGTGAATATATAAACTGTATATATATATATATAAAATAACATTTATATAACGTTGAGTTCTCAGTCGCTTGCATAATACATTCCCAAGCACTGTTCTGTATTTCCAGCATTTTCCAGCAAGTGCTCAGTTCAGCTCAGAGTAGAGCTCACACATCACATCGCTCTGCACGCATCGAGTCAGATGCTCATAATCGTCACGCCATTTGCAGAAACGCCCTCGAGCAGAAACAAAAAAGTCACTTTCACTGTCTGCAGCTGGGTTCTTTTAATTTTTTTTGAATACTCATCCAATTACAAGCTGTTGAGCTTCATTTACTATCCCGTCTGTATGTCTTTATACGTTTCAGAATTCAATTAGTAAAAGTGCTGAACGTGACGAGTTCTCGAACGCGCCAGGAATCGGCTCGCTCGCCATCCGGCCTGTTGCGATGCCACTTTTCTGGATTGCAAAGCGAGCACTTTTGTACACCGGAGGGAAAAAAAACTGCTTTATTAAGGATCATTGGGTTTTAGCTGATCTGTCCAAGTACTGTAGAACTGTCTTTTTTCTGATGATGATGATGATGATGATGAACAGATGCTGATGCTGAGTCAAGATTGAGTTTGCAGCGTTTATATAATTCTGCATGTATTTCCCTGTTAGTTTTGTGTAATAAATAAATGCAGAGCCACTCTGTCTGGAATTGGCTGCGTGTTCGTGCATTCCAGTTAAGGTGTCTGTGAAATGAAGTGGTACTGCGCCTCGGGGGCGTGTGTGTGCTGATTTGCATTTGATGCAGTAAATAATCTCCAGAATGCTCATACCTCACCCTTAAATACACGATACGGCCCAAAAGTATTGAGAAAATTGACTTTTTTCACCATATATGGTTCTTCAAACTGTTAACACAAACCTGGACCTTCATTTCTTTAAAAAATGTAAAGTTATACCCTCACAGACTCAGGTTTTTTGATTATTGCCAAGCAGTGATACTATTAAACCGTTTCAGTGTCTGGTTATGAATCGTTTGCACTTTTTTTGTGAATTAAATGAACTCTGGATTTCGGATTACATTGTTTTGTCTGCCCGGGTGTTTATTAAATCTCCTTTAACCTGCATTTGCACCTGTTTATTATTCGTTAGCCTGTGTTTTGCTAACGTTTTTTTTAATTATTAATCCTATGCTATTACAATAAAATTACGCAAAGTTAACAATGAAACAAGTTTTTCGCCTTATTAGCTTAAAAAGTAGAGGTTTACTCAGACATGTTCAGTTTTATCCTTCACAGTCAGACTGTGAGCCACTTCACTGTTGTTGCTAGTTTGTCTAATCGCTAATTAAAGCTATTGCCAGAGTTCTAGAGCATGGCTGTAGAGAACGAGGTTCGGAAAGAGTTTATAATGATCCGCACCAAAAATGTTCTTCATCCAGCACACACGTACTTGCCCAAAACGAGCCTGAATTATTCTACTTTACAATAAAAACATGAATTAATTCATGCTTTGACAAACTCAACATCATATATTATGTTCTACTTTAATGTATTAATGTATTATTTATATTGTTACACAATATAAATGTATCCTACATATTTATAGAAACATTAGATAGTAAGTAAAAAGAAATTATATGTTTTCCACACGCTTGTACATATATTTTATTATATTATAATATATTATAAACAAATATATTCATATATGTTCACAAACATTAATCTTCCCATATGGCCATATATCAGATTTCCGTATGGGTTTATACACTGTTCGATTTTATTTTGCTATTTCAGTATTTTCTTGTTTTTTCTCTGAACATTTAATTTCTATCCATATCAGCAATGGCAAAGTTGTTTCTTCACCTCTTCCCCCGGGAAAATTACACACCAATTTACCTTTAAGATGTCAAAGAGCCTGACAGCAACATATAAAACCGTGAGTAAATATAAAGTGGCATATAAAACCCAATTTATATGTACCAAAGGGCTACAGAAATATCATGTCAGGTTGAGATTTCTACAGACGAGTTTATGAGCAGTAGATTTTTTTTTCATTTGCTCTTCAACCATCTTTATTTATTTGACAATATTGATTTATAAATGATTTATGAATGTTCCTTACCACTAATGCATGTAAAGCATATGATCATGTGTGAAGCAAAGAAACGTAATAAGAAGCTTGTCCTGTGTTCGCTTAATTGCTATCCAGATGTGGGTTTTAAATCAAAGCCGGTGCGTGAAAATGTAATTACAGACATTACTCAAAGATTGACGTCCTGTCTGAAAATGGATTTACACAAAAGGTGTTAAATCCGGAACCAGTATGTGGTATTTTGTGGTGCTTCCTAAGAAAGAGTCTGTTAACCGTCTTAATAACCCTCAAAAGTGTCATTACTGAAGTTTATTAGTGTATACTCGATTATTTTTTTTTAATTTTAAAACCCATACATTTTTTGCTGTACCTCTGTCCCTTATTTAGGTTTAGCAATCCGTAACTATCCCAAGATGTGTCACTGTTTGTGTATATTATCTTTATTTAGTTGTAGAAAAATAAGGTTAAATCTAGAATCCTTCTGTCTCAGCAGAGCTCTAGAGGATGAGTCTGAATTTTCTCTTGGGTGTATTAAAACCAAGACCAGGGAATGGCTCTGCCCAGCAATGAGCCCTGGTGGCTGGGGCATAGCTCCAGAGGATTAGTCCTTTAAAATTCTCTCTCTCTCTCTCCCTCTCTACCTTTCTCTATCTCTCTCTCTCTCTCTCTCTCTCTCTCTCTCTCTATCTATCTATCTATAGAACCAGGACCTGATGAATAGGACTCTCAAAAATGAGCATTGATTACTACCTGACTTTACAAAAACTCTTGTGGCCGAATGAATCTCCACAAAATCTAGAGGAACATCTTCCCAGAAGAGTGGAGGTTATTATATCTTACGGTTCTCTGTCACTTACTCTGAATGATCTATTTTCTAACATGCTATTTGCTAAGCTAAATTATTGCACAGGTTGATTCAAACACAAACTCTAGCAGCTCTGCGATGGTCACCGATCTGAAAGCGAGCAGTCAGAAAGGGACAAGGTTACGAGAGACAGTTATGTCCATGCTGATTAGCTTTCTGTCAGTCTGAATGTGCTCGAGGATTTCCAGACTGAGACTGAGAAAGACGGAGCTGGCGATAGCTGCCTGGGGGAAAAAACCAACATCATGTTCATCAGCAATGATGGTAGCGTCTCTAAGTTACGCTAATGGCTGCACTTCACTTGATTCAGAGAGACAGTGGCTGGGTTTGAGGTCATGATGCTGGTCATTATGTAACTACAAACAGGGACGTAAAGTTCAGAGAACGAGGGAGAAGATGTAAAAGCAGCTCAACCAAAAGAAGGAAGTTTGTAGCTGGAAATCCCAAAGTGTCTTTTAATTATTACTTTTCATTAAAGGCAAGAAAAATGTATTGAAGCTCATGAATTACCACAATGAAGCATTTCCTCTGAATCTATGATCACATTCCATTTGGAGTGTAGAACGCGTGCGTGTGTGTGTGTGTGTGTGTGTGTGTGTGTCTGTCATAGACCTAAAACTTTATAGATAGATAGATAGATAGATAGATGGATAGATAGATAGATAGATAGATAGATAGATAGATAGATAGATAGATAG
>MU563244.1:11786609-11801312 GCA_024362625.1 Silurus asotus
CCAATTACAAATATACATTTTTATATCAAAAATTAGTCCCTATAAGTTTTCCCCTAATAACTAAGTGGCAGTGGCAACAGATTCAATATAAACTCTCTGAGATGGCACAAGGAGAAAAGCTTGAGAGAAACCAGCTCCAGAAGGCCTCAGACTACATTTTATTAAAATATGTGGAAGCATTTTTCCTTCACTTAAACTAGGAGACCCACACATCTTCCAGCATGACAATGCCCCTGTGCACATAACCAACTCCATGAAGATGTGCTTTACATGGGTTGCATTAGAAGATCTTGAGTAGCCTGCTATAGACCTCCAAACTCAGTCCTATTCAACACCTTTGAGATGATTGTGCACACTGACTGCACCCCAGACCTCCTCACCTTCTCATCTACAACAGTACCTGACTTTACTAATACCCTTATGGCTAAATGAATCCACAAATTACACATATATTGGAGCATCTTCTCAGAAGAGTGGAGGTAATTATAACAGCAAATGAGCATTTAGTGTAGAATGTGATGTTCAAAAAGCTTATACAAATTTTATTGTCAGGTGTCCACAAACAGTTCTTCATATTCTGCATAATACATTATTATTAGTAGTAGTATTATTACTATTACTATTATTAGTAATTAATACTATTATTATTACAGTAATTGTAAATTCCAACTTCCGAAAGGTTAAAAAAACCAGACATATCTGGTGTCCCATTATGTAATTTTTCATAAAGTAAAATTTTCATTAAGACCATAATATACAGATATATGTGTCTGTCGTTTCCAATAAAAGGTCACTCTAGAGAAGGACACTGATGGCATGTGGACACATTACACAGATAAAATCAGTCATTCTGACAGAATTCATTTATATTCGTCCTCTTGAGGAGAAGAAAACTCCGGGGAAAAAAAACAGCATTATAAAATAAACCGTCCTGTCAGTTAAAACTGGCCTTTTTAAATGAAATCGTTCTTAATCCTACGTGCAAAACTATTTTATATATCTATAAAAATACGCTGAACATTTATGAAATACTAAATTCAAGGCTATAATATTTCTGTTACAGTGACAAGTTTTTGGCTCCTTTTTAATGAGTGTTCATTAAAAATGAGTGGCGTATGTTAACCTGAAGGAACTTTGTGCTCATGAGGATTATTTACTTTAATCATCACTGAGATGGAAAGAAAATCATTGGGGTTTTATTTCCTTATTAAATATTACAAAATTATTGCTAGAAATCCTTCAGAGATGGCTTGAGGTGACGGGACAGAACATTATGAAAGCCTTCAATCAGTCAGACACGATAAACAAAAGAACTATAAACGTTCTTTTCTTTTTTTACTAACAAAGAAAAGAAAACCTAGAAGCCAGTAATTAAGGATAACTAGGAGATAACTGTGTGCAGAATAATATTTAGCTATTGGGTAAGTATGAATTAACTAGGGCTCTTACGCTATGGGGTGAATACAAGGAAACTATAGGGTAATTACTGAATAACTGTCAAGTAACTAGGGTGACTACATGGTTACTATGGGGTAAAGTGGATGAAATATGGGGTAATTGTAATAAATTTAGGATTATCCACAGGGTGACTACATGGTTACTATGGGGTAAAGTCAAATAAATATAGGAGTCACTAAAGAGTGAATACATGGCCACTATGGGGTATTGTGTATTAACTATGCGGTAACTTTAATGAATTAAGGGACAGGGGTGAATACATGGTTACTATGGGGTGAAGTGGATTAAGTATGGGGTAACTAATAAAATAGGGTTAAATACAGGTTATTGTGTGGTGACGTGGATTACTATGAGGTAACATATAAATTCATGGTAGATGTAAAGTAACAATCGAGCAAATATTTGAATATGAAGTAACTATGGGAGAAGTGGAAAAATGGGGCGATTATAAAGTAAATGCATGGTTACTATTGGATAAATAAAAGATAACTATTGAATAAAAAGGGCTAACTGAAGGGTACAAATGTGCTTACTTTGGGGTGCAGTGGATTAACTATGGAGTAACTATGTGATAAACTATGAGGTATACAAGGGATAAGTATGGAGGCCAAAATTTAATAATTATATAAATGATAACCGTTTGAAATCTGCATTAATGCCATTCATCTGTTTCTCATTTCCTGTTTAATGTTATCCTTGTTGCTGACATTAAGTCACGTTTCTGTCGTTAACCAGAGCGAGTGGTTTTATTTTTAGGGCAAATTCCCTACAGATCCCATACATCGGATTTCATTTAACTCAGCAGTGACACATTCAGGTCCTATAGAGCCGCGATAATGCACTCAATTTAACACATGAAAGGTTTGGTAACGAGTTGATGAGTGGAATCAGGTGGCAGAGGAGATTCGCTTCAATTTACAGGGAAATGAAAAGAGGTAGAGGATGCGAATGTGGTTTAAAAAAAATACCAGCTGTGAAAACGATGGGCTCTGTGTTAGATATCGCCTAAAGAGGGTTGGGTTTAATGTTGATGTTTAATGTCCTTATTCACTGTAATTGAATGTTATTGGCATGAATGAGTTGCTGTTGGTGTGGCAATGAAATTAGATTTATACATTTTGATTGATCAGAATAATAGTTGGGAATACAAAATGAAGTTTTGGGCATCGTTAGAATCATTATTAGACAACTATGGGGAATAAGGTAACTGTTTTATTTCTATCAGTTAACTATGTATGGGATATGACTGTGTGATAAATACAGGAGAATATCAAATACATAAATATAACATTATTATTTTAAAAGAACGTATTAGACAGCTGTAGTGTCAAGTCAAGTTTATTTCTTTTCACAACAGACATTGTCTCAAAGCAGCTTTACAAAAATCAACAGTGAAGGTAAGTGGTGTGTATTTATCCCTGATGAGCAGCCATGGTGACTGTGTCAAGGAAAATCTCCCTTAGATGTTATGAGCAAGAAACCTTGAGAGGAACCAGACTCAAAAGGGGAACCCATCCTCATTTGGATGACATCAAAAGTTTGATCATAAATCTTTCAACACTACAGAACACTGGAGAGTGAGAACTAACATGAGCACTGGAGTATAAGATTATAAGTAAATGATCTTTCTACAGTCTTTGGTATAAAAGTAGGAGCTACTGAGCTCAGCATTTGTGATCATCAAAGATCCAGCATCAGCTTCTCCATGCCAGATCCTTTAAACAATTCAGGAGGTCCAATGTCAAAACCACACATGTACTGGGATCCAAATGGCACTGGTATGTCTCTAGATGGTTCAGGATGTTTGCGAGTTTGGCATCTACTTCTTTAAAGTCCATAATCTTTACGAGGTGAACTGGAGCTGGCCAAACCTCAGGGTGTCTCGGGTTGGGGAGAGATAGAGAAGCAGTGGAGAGGAATTAGCGTAGCTGCTGTTCATGATATTAACAGCACAAGTTGATAATGTGCATGTGATCAGATGTTCTGGAGCACAAGGTTATGATGAGAGACGTGTTATGAGTAGGCTTTGCTAAAAAGATATGTTTTTAATCTGCACTTAAAAGGTAATGATAGTGTATTTAAAGTAATTAAACTGCGTAGTAGTTATGGGGTAACTGTGGACAAATTGGGGTAAGTATAGTATAAATATGAGGTGGAAAATATTGTATGAGTACCAGATAAGCAGGAAATAACTATGGGGTAACTATATCTATAAAATACATAATGTCATAAATTAATGAATATGAAATGTGCTAGAACAATTATTTTATAAACTGGCAAATTATTAGGGAACTAATTTCTTTCATAAAAAAATTATACTTACAACTGCAGTATGTTTTCAATATATGACATTAAATTCATTATTTTAAAAATGATATTTAAGAGCAGAAACATAAAATATTTAATGTTTTATTTCATAATTCAGTCCATATCCCAGATTTCAAAGTCTTTAATAGTCGAAAGAAGGAAAGAAAGAAAGAAAGAAAGAAAGAAAGAAAGAAAGAAAGAAAGAAAGAAAGAAAGAAAGGTAATCACCTTTAGCATTGATTATTTAAATCTTTTTCCTCATCATTCACACTTTGCTGGACGTTGAATCCGAGAGCATTTTTGACTCTCAGTTCTCTGAGGCTTGAGGTAACCCTCTCCGTGTAGCACGTTCCTAATTATAAAATCTTCACTTATTTCGGCAGTGCACTAACAAGGAGCCATCGTCACAGTAAAGCCGAGTTTTGGCTTTATCAGATTTAAATTTAGATTTAGCGCTAGCAATTAAAAAGTTCTCCGAAGTTATTCACAGCCGTGTGATATGAAGCTGAGGAGCTGTGAAAACACAGACGCTGTTCAGTCTCGCACAAAATCTTATATATCATTAGTGGACTCACAGTAAGATCCCCCTAAAGAAGAAAAAGAAAAACTGGGAACTTTATTAGACATAAGAAATGAATAAGTCATACAAGGTATTTCATGTTTTAAAAAGTGAATGGTGTCATAGATGTACAGTTATAATAACCTCCACTCTTCTGGGAAGATGTTCCACTAGGTATTGGAATGTGCTTGTGGATATTTGTGGAGATTCATTCAGCCACGAGAGTGTTAGTTAGGTCAGGGTCTGATGAGGGTGAGGTGAGGAGCCCTGGGGGTGCAGTCATTGTTTATATTAATTCATGATTTATTGAGCTCCATAGCAGAAGCTCTTCCACTCCAACTCATGAGAAGAATATCTTCATGGCGCTGTCTTTGTGCACATGGGCATTGCCATGCTGGAACAGGTTTGAGTCTAGCTTTGTTTTGGGTCTTAACTTTGGGGTAAGTAAGGTATTTATGCTATTGGGTAAACACAAGAGAACTATAGAATAACTACTGGATAACTGGAGTAACAGTGGGAAAAATGTAATGGGGTGAGTAGAGAATAAATTCAGGGTAACTATGGGATGAAAATTATATATGGGGTACAGTAGCTAAACCAGGGGGCAATGACTGGACTTCAGGTGTAACTATGGCTTAAGAACCACAGGTTACATTTCTCATCATGACTGCACACCTCAACAACCATGAACTGTACTAAATAAGCATTCAGCACCACCCAGATGAGGATGAATCTGGTTCCTTGAAAGGTTTCCTCCTTATGCCATTTCAGGGAGGTTTTTTTACGCACCACACTCGCCATTGGCTCACTCATTAGGGACAAACTTATTGATTCTTTATTACCCCATTATCTGTGTGAAGCTGCATTTGAGACACAGTCCATTGTTAAAAGTGCTATAGAAAAAAATGGAATTGAATTATTGGGTAACTATGAAGTTCACAAGTTTCTTCTGAAAGAAAATCTACCTCATGACCACTTAAATGCTCTCCTCATTACGCAATAAAAATAAACACGTGCAATATTACTTTTGATTTATTTCTGTATTTTTTTGTGCAGTAAAACCCTTTTAATTATTTTCGTACTAATAATATTGTTTTTTTTCTTTTCTTTTCTTTTATGCATATTTTATTTTAAAAATTGGGCAACTGGAAGTTTTGTCACCAAAACAAATTCATTGTAAGTGCAAAACATACTTGGCAATAAAACTCTTGATTCTGAATTAGAAATCACCAGTGGGAAAATGACTAAATATAAAGTAACAATAGAATAAATAAAGGCTAATTAGGAAGGAACACTGAGGCAAATAGAGGGTGAATACATGTTATCCACATGTTGTAGATATTTTATCATAATGAAGTTTAACCAAAAGGTACAAAAGCCATTTCTCTGAAACAAATGTTAAAAATATTCTCTTGACCCCACTGAAATGTGCAGCCGCACTATAAATGGTTGTATTTGAACAAGAGATACAAAAAAAACCTCATGACTTTCCATTTTCCCACTCTCCGTTAATGGAGTCGCGCTCGTACTCGTCAGAAGCCAAGCATAGTTTTCATCTCTGTACGTTCAGAACGCCATTTACACGTCCACCGATTCATACACGGCTCTCTCTCTGGATAAAAGGCTCTTTATGGTTTATAAGATCTAGACGATGTGTGGCGATCACACCGGAGCGTCTGCATACAATAATACACATTTCAGCATCGTTGTGTTTAGATTCGGATCAGGTTCTTTCTTCAGAGCAAATCTGACTGCTTTCATATAAAATACATTACACATCACTTACATTTGCAGAGACTGCATTTGCAAAATCTATTTGGAAATAAATTATTTATATTTGTAATTATTTATAATGAAATTTCTGGTGGTGTTGTAGGAAAATCTTGTAGCTCAAGAATGGCTTAAATAAAAATTCCTCTCAGTAAGTTTTGGAATGCAGTGTAAACGCATAATACGATTTTCTGTTTATTCCTGACCTTTTTTCATTTTCCTTGTAGTTACTGATCCATTTGCTGCAGGTACTAAACAACAGGTTTTACAACAAATACGTCAAGCCAATACTTAGCGAGTTAGTTAGCGAGTGCTTGTTTTTTTCCACAGTGAAATGGCGATGCAGGGAAGCAACTTGCGATCAAGGAAAGGAAAATGTACGCATGTATTTGAATGTGAAAGAGAAACCTTGACGTGACACAGTAACAGGTGATGAATAATAGATGTCTGTGTCACTGTGAAGTGTCCTTATGATGAGAGTGAGAAAATAACTCTCGCCATGTTTTTTTTTTCTCTCTCAGACGTGCTGTGAGGAACTGTCAGAGTTTAGGTGTGATGTCTATGATCTCATTTTACCTGCAAGCTTCTTAAATCAAAAGAGATCTCTGTGGGCCTGACTGCGAGTTCAGCCCTTCTCTGTTCACCATCATGTTCGTATTAATAATTACTGAGAATGTTGCGATAATATAATTGTACCAAAGGATTTGGTGTCAAGGCAACTTTAGAAGGAAGGTAGCGATGACCTCTGAACAGCCCTGCCTGATCTCTCTGTAGACCATAAAAGGAGCACATAAACTACCGTTAACTTTCAGTACACTCTCAATTTCACTGTACAACAACCTGATCATGGCTGTGAAACCACAGTTGAACCCAAAGGCTTCCAGCAGCTTCCGCAAATATTCTTGTTCAACCCGGTCAAAAGCCTTTTCCTGATTTAAGAAAATCAGACCAGTCTTTAAGTCCAATATCCAGGAGACGTCCAAAATGTTAAATGCACGCTATTGAATATGGACCTATCAGGCACACGTCTGGTCCTAGTGAATGAGCTGCTCCATAACCTAAGTCAGTCTCAAAGCTAATGTTTTTAAAAGCAGCTTGCAGTCAGTGCACACTAGTGACACCAGGCTCCAGTTCTTTAGGTGGGTCAGTTCTCTCTTTTTCAACAGCAGGGTCAGGACGGCCATCCTGCAGCTCAACCGGAGCTCACCTCTCTGTACACTGTCCCATATGACATCCAGCATGGCCTGCCCTATAACAGATTAGAATGTCTTGTAAAACTCAACAGGGAGACCATCTATACCTGACGCCCGTCCATTCTCCATCCTCTGGAGAGCCTTCAGCGACAGCTCCCTGTCCAACTCTCTGGCTAATTGCTCAGAGAGTTTTGGCAGGTCCATAAAGAAGCTGTCCTTCACCACTTGTGCCTTTGACCACTCACTTCCGTACAACTTCGAGTAGAAGCTTACTGTCTGCTTGTGAATTTCAGTGGGTTCCTGATTCCGTTCGCACAGCATGTACAAATCTTTTTTGTCCATTCTCTTGCTCTAAACTGAAAAAGACCTCAAAATTAGCATCCATTTTAGTTGTGCTTTTAAAGCATGAGCAGACCAGCTCCCCCTGTGCTGTGACGCTAACAGGTCTTTCATTTTGGCTTTTTCAGTTTTGAAGGTTTCAATATGTCCTCGATTTCTAGTGGCCTCTAAATGCTGGAGATATCCCAGGCTTTCAGGGATCTAACAATGTCTCTTGTGACATTAAGAGTGTACTGTTGACAAAATACTTTGATTTGTGTTTTTGTAAAATCCCAACACAGCTGAAGTGAGCTAAAAGCGGCCCTGTGTTCAAAAACAATTTCATAAATATGTAAAAGACTCTCTAAAATTAGCTTCTAAAAGTGTAGTGTTAAAATGCCAGTAGGCACTCTTAGGTTTAATGTTCTCTTTGGTGATAGTACACTGTACCATGCTTTGTTCAGAAATACCTACTGGAACAATAAAACACTTAACACATAAAACACTTTTTAGTAAAACGTGTCAGCTGGTGTTCAAAACCATAAAAATGATCTAGTCTTGCCAGGGGGAGTGTGTTGTCTATGGCTTTGGCCGACGTGTACTTTCTCTTGTTATTAAAAGTTCTCTATATGTCACCTGTTCTATCTCTAACCCCTCCCACTCCTTCACCCAATCAGCAGCATTGCTGATGTCGCTGTGCGTTTCTTGCAGCATGGCCACATCAATGTGCTCCTGCTTTAAAAGTCTGTATAGCTTACGTTTTTTGTTCTGCTCTCTTGCTACATGAACATTTATGCAATATTAATTCCAATCATTAAAATATATAAAATATATAAAACTAAACTAAGTGTAAAATCCACTCTAAGATAAAAAACTACACATTATTCATCATCAGAGTTTTCCCTGTTCACTTTACTTATCATTTTCTTCAGACTGTAAAGTTCAACATCAACAAATTCTCCTTCTCTTCTAAAGAACTTAACGTCGTAAATAAACTGTTTACGGTTGGGGAAAAACTCTTCCACAATAATCTGCTCCTCCTAAGAATCAAAAGCTAAAACCGAGACTGACACGCAGTCATTCCTGTCCGATTCTCCTTTCTCCACCTTTGTGACTTTTTCTGCCGTTTTCCCCCTGTCCCTTTCCTTGTTCTTTACTCTTATTGGGAACTTTAAAAGTGGGCTCAACCACAATGTCCACGTCTCCCCCATCCCCCTACACTGGTGTAGTGTCCCGTGTTTCCAGGCGGGCGCTCTGCACCTCTGTGCCTGCCACTTCCAGTGCAGGCGGCTTCAGCACAGTACCAAAACCCACTGAGCTTTTCTCATGAGGACACGGCTTTACCCGGTCCTGTCGAGCCAAACACGGCTCTCCTGTAGCCGGTTCGGCTGTGCATGGCTTTGCCGGTGCTGGTGTAGCTCCAGTGGGCTTCTGGGCTGCAGGCTGGGTTTGGGACTCACTTTTTTCAATGTCTGGTGCAGCAGCAGCTCCGGAGCACTTGGCAGCCGGCTGAACCGCAGCCGCAGGGTTGAACAACCCCAATCGGCTCGGCTGCGTCCTGCCCCGGTCGCTCGGAAACACCGGGGTCACTCTGCCCCTCAGGGCAGGGCCGAGCAAGATGTCCTGCTTTACCACATTCAAAACACTTAATATCTGTATAAGAGGAGACAAAAATATTGTAGTCAAAGCCCTAAATACTGAATAAAAAAAATAGCATTCAGCTCTTCCTTCTACTCACTCACACAGACACACACCTGCACATGTGCCCACACATTTACTTACACACACACACACACACACACACACACACACACACACACACACAAAGTATATAAATATTCCAAGATTTTAAACGGAAAACAGCTCTTACTAATAGACTAACAGATAGATGTGACAGAGAGATAATGAGAAAAAGACTAAAGAAGGCCGAGGGACAGACAGAAATTAAGACAAAAAGATAGAAAAAAGAAAGAGAGAGTCAAAGATGGAAAGAGAGAAATAGAAAGAGAGAGAGAGTGTAAAAAGCAGTGGATATTAATGAATGAAAAAGATGGAAAAAGTCAGGGAAGATCTTTCTTTTTCTTCATAATTGTTGCTACTCCATTTCCTTATGTTCCTTATGTTCCTATGTACTCTTACTCTTCTTCTTTACAATCATCTCCCACTTTATTACAGATATCTTTCCATCTTTCTTACAAGCAACTCCCTTCCTGTCTTACAGGAATCTCTTGTCCTCCTCCTTACAGGCATCTCTCCTCCTTTTCCTAGTTATTTTAAGCATCTCCACCCTTCTTTCTTACAAACATCTCTCCATCTTCCTCTTCTTTACAGACATCTCAACATATCTCTTTTCCTCTTTCTTACAGACATCAGTCTTTCTCTTTCTTGCAGTTATCTTTCCTTATCTTCCTTACAGGCATCTCCATCGTCTTTTTTCAGCCATCTCTCTTCCTCTTTTTCCTTTTCTTTACAAGCATTTTCCTTCCTATTTCTTACAGGTACCTCTCTTCCTCCTTTTTATAGGAATTTCTTCCTCCTCTAGTTTACATTCATTTCCTTCTTTTTTTCTGTTTTCCCCTTGACTGGTATCTCACCTTCTCTTTACACGTATTAGATACATCATTCCTCTCCTTTTTCTTCTCTTAGTTATGAGCATCTATCATCCTGTTCATTATGGGTGTCTGTCTTCCAATTTATTCTCTTCCCCCTTTTCATTGTGCTGAATAATCAGTCTCTTCCCTCAGCACTATTCATTTTTTTTAATCTTTCTTCTCCATATGTCTCTCATCTCTCACTCTTTTCTTATCAGTTTACTCAAATACACTGCCCCAGCTGAGAGAGCTTTATTCTACACTACTCTCTCTCATTCAGCCTGTTGACCAACCAAGCTGTCAGTCACTCCGTCCCCATTGACCCAAGGCTCTGTGTGTGTGTGTGTGTGTGTGTGTGTGTGTGTGTGTGTGTGTGTGTGTGTGTGTGTGTGTGTGTGTGTATGTGTGGGACAAAAGGTGACCGGGGGGTGCTGGTGTGTGTTACTAACATACTGTGACAGCTTGTAGTAAGCACAAAACAGCCTCAATGGCATTATTTTGTATTCATCTGTCATTTCACATTTTTTTCAATTTTATTACAATTTTATATCAATCATCTACTTCTCCCATTAGGGGGCGCCACAGCGGATCATCCTTCTCCATACCCCCCGTCCTCTACATCTGCCTCTTTCAAACCAACTACCTGCATGTCTTCCCTCACCACATCCTTAAACCTCCTACTTGGTCTTTCTCTTTTCCTCCTTCCTAGCGGCTCCATCCTCAGCATTCTCCTACTGATATACCACATGTCCCTCCTCGATACATCTCCAAACCATCTCAATCTCACCTCCGTCACTTTGTTTCCAAAACATCCTACATGCGCTGTCCCTCTAATAAACTCATTTCTAATCCTGTCCATCATCAACACTCCCAACGAAAACCTCAACATCCTCAGCTCTGCTACCTCCAGCTCCACCTCCTGTCTTTTACTCAACACCACTGTCTCTAATCCATACAACATCTTAGGTCTCACCACAGTCTTATAAACTTTCCCTTTCACTCTCACAGATACTCTTCTATCACAAATCACCCCTGCTATCACTCTTCTCCACCCACTCCACCCTGCCTGCACTCTTTTCTTCACTTCCCTAACACACTCTCCATTACTCTGCACTGTTGACCCCAGGTACCTGAACTCCTCCACCTTCTTCACCTCTTCTCCCTGCAACCGCACCACTCCACTGCCCTCCCTCTTATTCACACACATGTACTCTGTCTTATTCCTACTGACTTTCATTCTCCTTCTCTCCAGCGTGTACATCTACCTCTCCAGGCTCTTCTCCACCTGCTCCCTACTCTTACCACAAATCACAATATCATCCACAAATTTTACAGTCCAGGGAGACTCCTGTGTGACCTCGTCCTTCAACCTGTCCATCATCGCTGCAAACAGGAAAGGACTCAGAGCTGATCCTTGATGCACTTTAACCTCCCCCTTGAGCCAGTTTGTCATTCCTACTGCAAACTTCACTGCTGTCACACTGTCCTCATACATGTCCTGCACCACCCTCACATACTTCTTTAACACATCTGACTTCTGCATACAGTACCACAACTCCTCTCCCCTACGCTTTTTCTAATACACAAACACACAATGCAATGAAACATCTGGACATTTTTATATCTGTTTGGTCAAAATAAATGTCTATACTACTATATTACCAAGTTTAATACATAATACAATTTCTTTGTTCATTTGGTGCTTTCTTTTTTATGTGTGCAATTTTCTACTTTTCACTTTTCATTTCTAATTACAATCTATCCCTTTTTTTTACATGACACACATATACATCTATATATATCCATAAGACAAATTATTTCATCCATAATACAACTTATTTCACCTATCATGCAACTTTATTTGAACCATGAAACGACTTATTCCACCCATGATACAACTTATAAATGCTAAAACAGTAAAGAAAGAGTATCAAAGAAGCTTAGGCAGTGCAACAGGGCAGATCCTGAGCCCTAAAAGGCCTTATGTTTTACGTCCATGACCTCTCAAAAGCCCATTACAAATTTCATGAGAATAACCCATTCAGATAATAGTGAAGATTACAGACTCTGAATCAATCCCTTTCTGTCATTCTTTAAACAGCTCATGTGCAATAATTCCACACACACTGCAGGTTCGAATTTGAAGTCTGTAATCCTCACTGGAATAACAAGAGATAAACACCTGCAGGTAGAAACATTCTTACCTCCAGCTGGTTATCTGGATGAGCCCCCAGAGAGCTGTTAGAATTCCTTCTCCTGCCTAGGTTCAGAAGCTGTGTCCCTCCCTCTGCTGCTTAATTTATTGTGAGGAAAACAAAAATATATATGTATACTAGGGTGTGGTTTACATACAAGACAGTTAGGAGATTTTTTCTTGCTATTAGATAAAGATTTCAAACTTGCTATTAACTATGTGTATATTCATATTTTACTGGGATTTTTACAGCAATATTGCCTTCAAATAAAGCTAAATCCATCGTCCTGTAATAGGAAATGAAATAGGAGGTCATGTGATCATTCCATGAAATATTTTTTGGTTGAGTGTTTCCAGCAGCTCACTTTACTTCCTGTGATTTATAGGGAGCAAACTTTGAACTAGACTTTTCCTCTTTTTGCCCACGTTTAATTAAAGAGTGTGAAGTCATTAACACTGCGCAGAGGAATCTCATGTTCACGGCGGAGCTGCTGCATCTACGCATGATGTGTAAAGGACGTGAGAGTTTTTTCACAAATGCTGCCACAGTAAAGACCATATGGTTCAACAGAGAGAGAGAGTCAGAGAAAGAAAGGGAGACATACAGGTAGTTAAATAGCGAGCAATAAAGAGAAATGGACAGAGACAGATAGACAAACAGAAAAGGACTAAAAAGAGAAAGAGCCAGAGGAACACAGATAGATAGATAGATAGATAGATAGATAGATAGATAGATAGATAGATAGATAGATAGATAGATAGATAGATAGGGCTGACAGAAAGGACTGACAGAGAGATGAAGAGAATGAGAATGACATATGCTGCTGTCCATGGTCCTGAACTACATTCTCGGCAATCAGACAGCAAAGAAAGACAAACACATACACCAATAGCTAACAGAACAAAGAAGGTAATAAGTTGCACAGACAGACAGACAGACAGACAGACAGACAGACAGACAGACAGACAGATACAGAAAGGCCGACAGACAGGCAGAAGGTGCTTTTTATGGTTCTACATTGTAATCTATCACTCTATCACTACATTGTGTCTATCACTCATTGTTGTGTAATGTTACACAACAATGAGTAATTACCTTAAACACAGACAGAAAACCAGACATATAGACATGCTAAAGGGACAAAGAGAATAATGAATTGTCAGACAGGCAGCAACCAGACAGAGACACAAATAGACAGAGAACAAAGGCAGACAGATTTATTTAATATTCTCCCAGTGGAAATATCCACTTAACATTGGCATACACACAGACCTTTAAATACTTTGTTGCCAAACTGTTGTTGACAATTACATTTCTGAGAGATAAGTCCAAAACAATTATTTGCAGAATCCAAATATTTCTTTTTCTGACAAAGGTCAGTCTGACGGACTTGCAATTTCAGACTCCTCCATAGCTTTTGCAAGGTTTTGTTCAATTCATTGTAGGTAACAGCAGTTTAGCTCAAGAGTCCAGGGTGTTTTTATTATTAACTTCACACTAAACTACAGGAAATCTGCTGGGACGTGGAAGGAGGTGGAGCTGCGTATTCCAGAATTCACAATGCAGATGTCACAGAGGTAATAACTTTGCACTTATGCAGTTAATTAACATTAATCAAATCAATGTGGGAAATGTACAGCATTACAAAAGATAGATTGAGATAGACACTAATAAGTGTGCTTTATCGACAAGACTACACACACACACACACACACACACACACACACACACACACACACACACACACACACACACACACACACACATACACATTTAAAAGCTTTACTGTTAGTTCCATTCAACTAATTAATCATGCTAAATTTGACCTGAAGTCTAGGATATGATTACAATGCAAGATTAATGTATAATTATGAATTTACATTTTAAAGCATTTGGCTGACACTCATCTAATCGAGGGTAGGGGAAGAGAGAGAGAGAGAGAGAGAGAGAGAGAGAGAACTTTTATATATTTGTGTATATATATATATATACACATACATACAGTGGTGTAAAAAAAAAGTCCTGATTTCTTATTTATTTGCATGTTTGTCACACTTTAATGTTTCAGAGATATATTTGTTTTTATATATTTGTATATACAGTGAGGAAAATAAGTATTTAAACACCCTGCTATTTTGCAAGTTCTCCCACTTAGAAATCATGGAGGGGTCTGAAATTGTCATCGTAGGTGCATGTCCACTGTGAGAGACATAATAAAAAAAAAATCCAGAAATCAAAATATATGATTTTTAAACTATTTATTAGTATGATACAGCTGCAAATAAGTATTTGAACACCTGTCTATCAGCTAG
>MU563244.1:11801727-11829227 GCA_024362625.1 Silurus asotus
ATTTCAGTTGATGGGAAAAGCAAGTAAAATTAAAAGCAAAGTAGCAGGAAGAAACAGTCAGTCTATTGAAAATAAAACTATTTATTAATTACACTAGGGACTTTTGCGGGTGGAAGCGGGACAAAACTTAAACATTGAGGATGGGAGCAGGAGAAAATAACATTTTTTGCAGGAACCTTGGACAAAAAAAAAATCCGTCCTGTGCAGTTTCTTAAGATAGATAAATTAATTAAAGTTAATTAAAGTTACTAGGACAACTTATAAGTACCTACTTTTAAAGAAGTAAGAATTGAGAAGATTCTAGAATGTTCTGTATGGTTGTAATGGTCTGTAGGTGCAGCTGGGACATTGTACCAGAAGCAGTTAAGACACAGTAGAAATTTCCCATTCACCATATAGTTCACTACACAGCTTTTATGTATAGTGAGGAAAATAAGTATTTGAACACCCTGCTATTTTGCAAGTTCTCCCACTTAGAAATCATGGAGGGGTCTGAAATTGTCATCGTAGGTGCATGTCCACTGTGAGAGACATAATCTAAAAAAAAAATCCAGAAATCACAATATATGATTTTTTAACTATTTATTTGTATGATACAGCTGCAAATAAGTATTTGAACACCTGTCTATCAGCTAGAATTCTGACCCTCAAAGACCTGTTAGTCTGCCTTTAAAATGTCCACCTCCACTACATTTATTATCCTAAATTAGATGCACCTGTTTGAGGTCGTTAGCTGTATAAAGATCTAGAGAAGATCTGTGTGAAGGAGTGGGCCAAAATCCCTCCTGCAGTGTGTGTAAACCTGGTGAAAAACTACAGGAAACGTTTGACCTCTGTAATTGCAAACAAAGGCTACTGTACCAAATATTAACATTGACTTTCTCAGGTGTTCAAATACTTATTTGCAGCTGTATCATACAAATAAATAGTTTAAAAATCATACATTGTTATTTCTGGATTTATTTTTTTAAGATTATGCGTCTCACAGTGGACATGCACCTACGATGACAATATCAGACCCCTCCATGTTTTTTGAGTGGGAGAACTTGAAAAATGGCAGGGTGTTCAAATACTTATTTTCCTCACTGTATATTGACACAGATATAATGTGTTTTCTCTTTTTCTAGTATGACTTCACATGTCATGAAATAATAAACATTTGGTCCTTTTCAGCTCTTAAACAGAGGTAAACATGTTACACCATGTCAATATTTTACATAAATCAAGCCTTTTCTCCCACACCATCCCACTGATCCACACCCTTCACTTGCTTTCTGTAGCCACCCACATCAGATTAAATATACTGATGCATGCTTTTCAAGTAAAAAAACAAACTTGCAGCCCTCTACCTCAGAGCTCATCCAATATCACACCATGCTTCCTCCATCCTCTACCACCATCTCTCAGGGTACAATAAAGACTTGTTTTAAGACTCTTCTCTGTTCTGGCACAGCCGAGTCACTAGCAGCTTTTCTTCAAACAAAGTCCAAACACCTACCCCTTCCTAGTACAAATTAAAGAATTGCTTCTCTCATTATATGTTCTTAAAGCAATGCTTTTTTTGTTTGTGCCTCAATGAACCAATATTATAATGTACTTATTTATAAAGTCTGCTAAATGGCATAAACACATGTGCAGGCTTCAGAAGAGGACAATGTGGAAAAGCCCAGTTAGCATCAAAATCTAAATCCTGTAAAAAAAAACTGGTAGATGCTTATGCAAAAACAGTGTATTACATGCAATATAAGCTTTTCAATTAGATCTACTCAGACACCAGTCACGTATCCAGTTACAGTTACATTTATGGCATTTGGCAGATGCCCTTATCCAGAGCGACTTATAATGATCTTATTTATACTATAGAGCACTTGAAGGCCCAAAAGTGGTAACTTGGTGGTTTCGAGATTTAAACTCCTTACAACCTCTCAATCAGAAATCCAAATGAGCTAATTACCAACAAGGGTCAGGAAGTTCTGCTGGTGAACACCTATAGATACCTCAGCGTCAATCAAGAACAAGCCGAACTGGGAGGTCAACTCAGATGCTGTTAAGAGAAAAAAGATGTGCAGGATCTACTTTCTGAGGAAGGTTGGGTCCTCAGGCAATGCAGTCTTCTTTGTAGCAGTATTATGGGATAAGAAGCATCAGAATTAAAGATGCAAAACAAAGCTCAACAAGCTGATCATGGCTTGGTCTTGGGCTGCTCACTGGGGCGGTTTAAGCTGGTGGTAAAAAAAAGGACACTCAGTAAACTCTTCACAAAAAACCACATTCACCTCTTTCCTGCTTCGAGACCACCCCTAGCCATCCATTAAGCTTCCACCTACTTGTGTGACTGAGGGGGTGTGGCAGTCTAATAACATCTTTTCTCCTGTTCTCAATCTTACAAAAGTTCTTCTCCACAAAACTTTCTTCTTGTTTTTGCCTTTTACCTAGTTTGTTGCATCTGCATTGACAATATGACAGGACGCTGAACTGAAGGAATTGAAGAAGCTGAGATTTTCATTAGGTGAGACAAAGATTGGACAGGATCAGAAATGAGTTCTTTAGAGGGACTGCTCAGGTATGTCTTTCGGACACAATTTGAGGGAGACATGATTGAGATGGTTTGGACATGTGCAGAGGAAATACATGGGGTATATCAGTAGATGAATGCTGAGGATAGAGCCGGCAGGCAGAAGAAAAAGAGGAAGACCAAGGATAAGGTTTATGGATGTGGTGAGAAAAGACATGCATGCTGTTTGTTTGAAAGAGGCAGATGAAGAAGACAGAGTGTTATAAAGACGGCTGATCCACTCCAAACAGAAGCAGGCAAAAGAAGAAGAAGATGATGATGATGATGATGATGTCGTTTGTTGCATAGAAACAGAAGAACCATGCACGTTTTTAAAAACTATAAACTCAGTGTTTCCACATTTTTGACAGCTACTGCATAGTATATGTAGATTAATATATAATAATATTTACATATAAATGATCATTTATTACTCTCTCCCTGATCATCTCTGAGGCCTCAGGATTTTTTGCTCTCTCTGCTGTCTGTTCATGTTTTACATTTATGTTAATAAATAAAAAAGTCAGTTTGCTAGACTTAATGCAGAACCATATTCCCATGTGTTTCCTACAACGCAGTGCCAGATGGCAGAAACACAGGGAGCAACGTTTCCCCCGCAGCCTGATCGCTGGATACTGCAGGAGCAAATGAAGCCTAAATCATTTTATCACTTTGAGATAGAACTGGATTTATCTCCACTTCCTTTCTTCCTACACATCCTCCTCCTCCTCCTCACAGTAATCACACTTCACACACTCATGATCAGCCGCTACAGTATAAAAAATGTAGAAATAATACCAGACTTGAAGTTTTTATTAAATGTCCAAGTGTTAATAAAGAAAACAAACCAGAAACGACCAAAAGCAAGAACAAGAGCAAGCTAGACACGCTAGGTTACATTTCTTGTACTAGATTGGCATTTAGCACGGGTCAGGCTAGCTGTCTCTCGCCAGGTCAGCTTCACCTGCTAGGTTTTATTTCACTCACAAGGTTAGCTTTTGCAGGATATGTTGTGTTTAACATACTAGTAAAGTTGCAAAATTCTTGGTATTGTTTGAGGAAGTCTTGTGTGTCTATGAAGTATGTGAGGGTGGTGCAGGACATGTATGAGGACAGCGTGACAGCAGTAAAGTGCGCAGTAGGAACGACAGACTGGTGGAACTGCATCAAGGATCGACTCTAAACCCTTTCCTGTTTGCAGTGCTGATGGACAGGTTGACTGACAAGGTCAGACAGGAGTCTCCCTGGAGGGCAGTGGAGGGGTGCGGTTGCAGGGAGAAAAGGTGGAGAAGGTGTAGGAGTTCAGGTACCTGGGGTCGACAGTGCAAAATAATGGAGAATGTGTTAAAGAAGTAAAAAAAAGAGTGCAGGCAGGGTGGAGTGGGTGGAGAAGAGTGACAGGAGTGATTTGTGATAGAAGAGTATCTGTGAGAGTGAAAGGGAAAGTTTATAGGACTGTGGTGAGACCTGAGATGTTGTATGGTTTAGAGACAGTGGCATTGAGTAAAAGACAGAAGGTGGAGCTGGAGGTAGCAGAGCTGAAGATGTTGAGGTTTTCGTTGGGAGTGACGACGATGGACAGGATTAAAAATAAGTTTATTAGAGGGATTAGAGGGAAAGTTTGTTCACTTCATACAGGGGGCATGGAGAAGGATGATCCGCTGTGGCGACCCCTAATAGGAAAAGCTGTAACAAGAGGAAGAAGAATCACTTGGTTGGGTCGCTTTTACTTTATATGAATGTAACTACGTAGGTTAGATTTGATTTCATAGATTAGCTTTTGCTTCAGAAGTGATCACATTTACCTGCTAGCTCGTTAACTCTCACTCTGTATATGTAAATATGTTTACTGTGTACTTTGCACAACATGTCTTGGCAACAAGAGCTATGATAACCTTAAGAAATCTACCACGCAAATAAATGTAATAAAAAAAATAAATAAAAAAAATCAAAGTAGTGTTTTCTTGACAAGTCAATCATGGGACAAAATATAAATCTCTCACATGGCAACAAAAACAAAACAAAAAAAATCAATGCCATGTCATACAGACTGATTCATCTGTCAGTCATACGCCAGCGCTGTGTGAATTCTTACATTCAGAGCTACTTCCTGTCACAACTTTCCAACATCACAGGCTTCGAACAAGACTGTGTGTGTGTGTGTGTGTGTGTGTGTGTGTGTGTGTGTGTGTGTGTGTGTGTATGTGTGTGTGTCGGTGCTTTTGTAATTACTCAAATTTGTTAGAAGAAAGAAGAAGGCTAATCAGCAGAAAAGAAAGCCTGCAACAAATCAAGATCAATGTAGGTCCCTTCAAACTTCAAAGAACTCTTAGCTCATATTGAAACCAGCCGAGGGCTGAGTGTTCCAGGTTCTGGCGTGAGTTACCAGCATTCCAAGTCATTTTTTAGAGATAAACAGTAATTGTGATAAATTAGAGCTCAACTAGTCATGTTTGGAATTGTGAATAACGAGTAATAATACGACACATGGTGATATTATCCATTATGGCTAAACTAAGACTGAGATTGGTGTGTTTTTCTATTGGTGAAAAAAATCATCATCATCCGTTTCCATAAACACTTTACATCTGCACACTTCAACTGCTCAATATGATCTTTAACAACAGAGAGAAAGAATGTTTATGATGTAGCGATGTGCTGTTATTTAGTTTATTTAATCATTATGGAGGGTGAAGGATGAGGGGGAATGTTAAGGGTGAAGACTGAGGGTGAAGGTTGAGGGTGAAGGATGAGGGCGAATGTTAAGGAAGAAGGCTGAGGGTGAAGGTTGAGGGAGAAGGTCAAGGGTGAAGGCTTTGGGTGAATTTTGAGAGCGAAGTCTGAGAGTAAGTGTTAAGGGTGAAGACTGAGGGTAAGTGTTGAGAGAGAATGCTCAGGGTGAATTTTAAGGTTGAAGACTGAGGGTGAGTGTTAAACGGAGAAGGCTGAAAGTGAAACTCAAGGGTAATTGTTGAGGGTGAAGGTTGAGGGAGAAAGTTGAGGGAGAAGGTTGAGAGAGAAGGTTGAGGGAGAAAGTTGAGGGAGAAAGTTGAGGGAGAAGGTTGAGGGAGAAGGCTGAGACTTAGTGTTTTAGGGTGAAGGCTGAGTTGAATGTTGTAGATGATACATTTGACAGTAGATGTTGGTGTTTGATGGCGTTTGATGACGAATGTTCAAGACATTTGTTGGTGCTAAATACTGGTGTTTGAGGATGGCTGTATATCACAGCATGCGCTACTGTTCAATCAGTTTGGGAATTTGATTGAGAATTGTGTTTTAATGTTTATTGAAGCTTGAACTAATAATTAGCACTAGGGATTCAAGTTAGAAAATGTTAATTCATAGCAAATATTTGAGGTTTGTTATATATTTTTTAAATATCGTTGAAAATTTTTTTTCATGTTTTTGAATGCTGTTGTTTGAAATGCAGGTTTAGATGTTTAGTTTTGGGGTTTGATAATGTGTGTTTTAGAATATTGTATTCAAAAAAATTATATTAGGATTTTAATGGCTAATGTTGAAGTTTGACAGAGAATCAGACAAACAGACATGTGTTTTTCTACTTTTTCTTGTTCTTCTTCGTCTTCTTTTGGCTGCTTCCATTAGGGGTCACCACAGCGGATCATCCTTCTCCATACTACTAACCCTGCATCTGCCTCTTTCAAAACAACTACCTGCATGTCCTTCCTCAACACAAAACACAAAAAAACACAAAAAACCTTCTCCTTGACCTTCCTATTTTTCTCCATCCTTTTGGCTCCATCCTCAACATTCTTCTACTGATATACCCCATGTCCCTCTTCTGCACATGTCCAAACCATCTTAATCTCGCCTCCCTCACCTTGTCTCCAAAACGTCCTACATGTGGGGTCCCTCTAATAAACTAATTTCTAACCCTGTCCCCTGTCCATCCTTGTTACTCCGATTAAACGAAAACCTCAACATCTTCAGCTCTGCTACCTCTAGCTCCACCTCCTGTCTTTTACTCAATGCCACTGTCTCTAATCCATACAACATCTCAGGTCTCACCACAGTCCTATAAACTTTCGCTTTCACTCTCACAGATACTCTTAAATCACTCTATACATCTTTATCAACATTCAGAGCAAATAAGGCGTCTGTGATGCTCTTCCACGGATAGAAACCATACTGTTGATCACAGATGGTCACCTCTTCTCTCAGCCTGGATTCCACTACTCTTTCCCATAACTTCATTGTGGGACTGATCAACTTAATTCCCCTGTAGTTACTGCAGGTCTGCACATCTCGATTATTCTTAAAGATCCTCCAATCTCTTCCACTTCTCCTTTTCCTGCTGTCTCGGTAGATGTCTTCTTCCTCTTCTTCTCCTCCTTTGGCCAACAGTAGTCCAGTTTCCAGCACTAAGAGTGCCCTGGCTTGTGCAACCCTAACAGAGGCATGTTAAGTCAAGTCAAGTCAAGTTAAGTTTATTTCTTTTCACAACAGACATTGTCTCAAAGCAGCTTTACAGAAATCAACAGTTAAGGTAAGTGGTGTGTATTTATCCCTGATGAGCAGCCGTGGCGACTGTGGCAAGGAAAATCTTCCTTAGATGTAATGAGGAAGAAACCTTGAGAGGAACCAGACTCAAAAGGAGAACCCATCCTCATCTGGGTGACATCAAGAGTTTGATCATAAATCTTTCAACAATACAGAACACTGGAGGGTGAGAACTAACATGAGCACTGGAGTATAAGATTATAAGTAAATGTTCTTTCTACAGTCTTTGGTATAAAAGTAGGAGCTACTGAGCTCATCATTTGTGATCATCACAGATCCAGCACCAGCTTCTCCATGCCAGAGCCTTTAAACACTTCAGGAGGTCCAATGTCAAACTTCACACATGTAGCGGGATCCAATTGGCACTGGTACGTCTCTAGATGGTTCGGGATGTTTGCGAGTTTGGCATCTACTTCATTAAAGTCCATAATATTCAAGAGGTGGGACGTGACTGGAGGTGGCCAAACCTCAGGGTGTCTCGGGATGGGGAGAGAAAGAGAAGCAGTGGAGAGGAATTAGCGTAGCTGCTGTTCATGATATTAACAGCACAAGTTGATAATGTGCATGTGATCAGATGTTCTGGAGCACAACTTATGATGTGAGACGTATGTTATGTGTAGAACTAACTAAAAATATACGTTTTTAATCTACACTTAAACTGGGTGAGTGTGTCTGAGCCGCGAACACTGTCAGGAAGACTATTCCAGAGTTTAGGAGCTAAATGTGAAAATGCTCTACCACCTTTAGTGGACTTTGCTAATCTAGGAACTACTAGAAGCCCAGAGTTTTAGGAAAGTTAAAGGTATTCAATGTCTACAAAAAGACTAGAATGAATTGAGATGATTTTCCTTGTGTTAAATGTTTAGAGGTTGGAGGTTTGTTAATTAGCCACCAAACTAGCTAGCGAGCATATATAACTTAAAATATTAGCCATTACATACAAAAGAATGATTCATTCAAATAAAACTGTGGATTTTCGTATTTATTATGTCATTGTACATCATACCATGATGAATCCCTCATAACTTCACTTAAACCAATAAACTATTGCTGAATAAAGAAACCCTGAATGTTACCCAGCCCCGTTTTTCTAATACATGAGTTTGACGTATTAGCAAATCTCCCAAAATCTCATGATAGAACTTGGGGATGAAGTTGTTGTTGCCACTGAAATAAGATGTATGTGTTCGCAACAATAAATCTGGTCTAAAAACCCTGCCTAATTTGCATATTCGTTCTATTTCCAAACCAAAAAGCCCACAACAAACAATTATAACAATGTAAACACCGCATTAACCTCCAGGGTTTAACGTTTTTATTGTCTGATATGGAGAGATTCTCAAGGCAGTTATTCATTTCCTGCTTTAGATTGAGAAATTATTGAATCAGTATTCCCACTGATCGTTCCCTGGATGCCACGCAAATGATCACATAAATCATAAAATGTAATTAGACGTGCTCCATCTGCTGGAATAAATTCCTCATGAGGAGAATACAGATTTAATATCCCAATTGCAGCAACAGTTGAATGTCCACGGTGCTGGAGTGAATGCAGGCAGAAGATCAAGATGTTCGAAATTCAATCAAGGGCTTCATATATCCCCATCAGAACATAAATCACTTGCAAATGTTCTTTCTGCCATTTTTAAACCGACAGTAAACAAATATTTATACCAGGAATTATTACATTGAATCTTTTATACTGTAATGTACACATTCTATAGAAAAAGAATGTTCCTTCAGCAGATCCTGTTGTAAAACCTGGTGTGTGTGGGTGTGTGGAGGAGCATTCCGAAGACAGGCGGCTTTTATTCCACTTTGGGTTTTTTATATTCGCAGGTCTTTTTCTTTGATAGTGGTGCAGTTGTTATATTGCGCAGGCAGTGTATTCAAAGTTCCGCCAACTCAATCACTCTTTGGCAATAACGTTTATTCAACAAAAACCATGCGAATACTTTGCGATATTGACCAGAAATATCTCGGTTTTTGTTTGCTGATTGTGTAATTGTACTGGTACCTTAAGGACAACCTTCTGATAGCTGAAATATTTTTTTATGTTTTTCATATTCTGTGTGGGCTTCAGTTCACAGCTGTGACGGAGATGAAACTTTTCCAATAAGTTTAAATGGATTTTTTTTTTTGTACCATTTATGGGCATTTCTTACCCTCATAAAGCCCTTTTTTTCTAAAAGTGTGCATCATCTTTGAGTCTTATATTTAATAAGTCAATTGGAATAATTAGACATTTTAATCAGATATAAATCATGCCCTTCCCGTAGATCTGATCAAACAAATTATCACCTTGTGTTCGTTAATATCATGAACAGCAGCTACGCTAATTCCCCTCCACTGCTTCTCTTTCTCTACTCATCCTGAGGCATCCTGAGGTTGCTCCATCTCAAGTAGTATCCCACCCCATAAAGGTTATAGACCTTTAAAGAGTAGATGCTGACATCCTGAACCATCTAGAGACGTACCAGCGCCATTTGAATCCCACTTCATGAAGAGTTTGGCACTGGACCAACCAGAAGTTGGTGTTGGATCTATGATGATCTCAGATGGTGAGTTATTTTATGAGTTGCTCCGTAGCTCCTGGTTTCATAACATCCACTGGCTGTATAAGACTGTAGAAAGGACGTTACTCATAATCACACACTCCAGTGCTCATGGTAGTTCTCACTCTCTAGTGTTTTGTATTGTTTTTAAGATGTATAATCACACTATTAAAATCACCCAAATGAGGATGGGTTCCCTTTTGAGTCTGGTTCCTCTCAAGGTTTCTTCCTCATACTGCATCATCTAAGGGAGTTTCTTGCCACAGTCACCCCAGGCTGCTCATCAGGGATACACACACATCATTCACTTTTATTAAATTTTTTTGTTCTATAATTTTTATGTTGTATAAACCTGCTTTGAGACAATGTCCATTTTAATTCCATCCATGTCCATTGTGAAAAGTGCAATAGAAAATAAAGGAGCTTGGACTTTGACTGTTACCAAGCAAATGAAATCAGGATCAATAAAATTTATATTTGCAATGGAAAAATACTTTAAATCTGAAATTAATACCACTGGTAAGTCACTGTTAATAAGTGAGTCATTGCGCTTGAATGAATCGCCCATTTAAATGATTCGGTTCAATCGCAATGACTCACTCACTGTTGCTCGGAGACGCAAAACAGTGCTGTGGCTTTGTTTGAGTTATTTTTTTGGTGAAAGCGTAAGTGTCTAAAAATTAATTTCTTGTTTATTGAACTGTTGTACAAAATCAATATCGCATTTGTAATCATGCTGATTTTAGGAGAACAAATTGCACTTTTCATGTGATATCAATTAAACATATGAAATGATACAAATCATGCATATTTTCTGACTCCATATCTTGAATTTGTGATCAATCTAAATGCATGTGTAATGTATTTGTGCACTCTGTAAGTGTGTAGTATGGGTTTTGCGATATACTTGATTATGTCAAATCACACATTGTTAAAACAAAAATTACGATATTATCATAGACGATATATATATATCCATTCTGCCACGACTATTCTGTCATGCCTATTCTGCCATTCCCATTCTGTCACACCTATTCCCTCATGCCTGTTCTGCCACACCCATTCTGCCACGCCCATCCTGTCATGGCCATTCAGCATCATGGAATGAAAATGAAGATTATGCAAAGGCTGTGTGTTGGAATTTGAGCTTCTGCTGGTCTTGAGAACTGAGATGCTATCCTGATGATAACTGCTACTAAACAAACACAGATTAACAGAATATATCATTCATAAGGAAACATAACGGCAAGGCTAGGCAACGTACGGCAGACAAGACGAGACGGGACACAAAAGCTTTTCACAGTGAAAACAGAAATCCTTACTTAAACAACTCAAACACAGATATAAATATAATGCTTCTGCAACAAGGAAGAGAGCATAGGACTTAAATAGTGTGAGTCAAATACAAAAGACATGGAAGTGGAGCAGAAAGGAAATGTAGCAAACAACTAAAGAAGGAATTTAATCATTGAGTGAGGGCATGCTCTGGTGGTTTGGAGGGTATAGCCCATTGTGTGATTAGTTGTTGTTTTATGAGATGAGAAGAAAGCCAAATAATACATTTAAATGAACGATTGAGTTGATTTTTGATGGTGTTTAATAAAGAATGGTATTGTTTTAATGAAGAAGGTTGGTGTTTGATAGAAAACTTTGATGACTGGTTATATATGTTTAATGCTGAATGCTGTTTAATGGTAAATATTAGTGTTTAATGGAATTTAGAGAATGTTTGTGCATTATAGTGTGATAGTGTTTGATGGTGTGTTATAGTGAATGTTGGTGTGTGATGGTAAATGTTGTCATCTAATAATACATTTTTGTGTTTAATTGTGAACATTGGTGTTTGATGGTGAATTTTAAAGTCATAAAATGAATGTTTTTGAAAAGTGATACGGGAAGCTATTTGATGAGGAATATTGCTAATTGTTTCTGGATGTGTTTGATGTTTGCTGTTGTGTAATAGCTGTTAATTGGTGTTTTATGGTCGGTAATAAAGTATTTCGGTGTTCAAAGTAATTGTTGATCTTTTATGTTGAATGTTAATGTCAAAAGAAAAATACTGGTGTTTGATGGCGATTGATTGATTGAGAATATTAGCATTTGATGGTGATTGTTGGCATTTGATGCTGAATGTTGGTGTTTTGTGGAGAGTGTTGGTGTTTATAATAATCTAATAATAGTGTTTGCTTCTTTGTCTCACCAGGAATGAGAGCTTCTAATTCACCACAGAGCACAATACTAACAACTACGGGAAATAATTACAAAAAAGTAAAAACAATGTGCATATCTTACAGTAGATATTATTCCATAGAAGATATTAAAATCTAGTGAAACACTTCAGAAGACTTTACTAACTTTTAATGAGCAGAGAAATTCAATTTCAGTTCCACTGTTTCTGCCTAATTATCACAGCTGCAGTGTGTTTCAAACTGACATTTTAGCTTTCAGGTTTATAAAAAATACATGGAGAAGAAAGAGAGAGTTTGGGTAACAAAAGAAAAAAAGAGGCAAAAATAAAGAATAGATCCACACAAAAAAAGAACAAATATTTCTTACGTTTCCAGCTTGATTTGACTTTGCTTGATGTGAAGAGGTAAGATGAGAGCACAACAGAAAAAACACATTAAGGAGAAACTAATTCCACTTGAATGAGCCAGCTGTAATGCAATGCAAGTGTGAATCCAGTGTATTTTTCCCATGATTATTATCCAGATTAAAAATAATGTTGAATGTTATATGGAAAATTCACCATCTGTCACTATCACATACCAACATTCACTATCAAACACAACATTCAATAGCAAAACCCAATATTCAGTACTAAACACCAACACTCACCATTATACACTAACATTCACCATCTGACACCAACATTCACCATCAAACACCAAAATTCACCATTAAAAACCAACATTTACCATCAAACATTAACATTCTCCATCAAACAACAACAACACTCACCATCATACACCAACATTCAACATCAAACATTAACATTCACTATCATACACCAACATTTACCATCAAACATTAACATTCTCCATCAAACATTAACATTCTCCATAAAACAACAACATTCACCATCAAAAATTTACATTCACCATCACACACATCATAATTCACCATTAAAAACCAACATTCACCATCAAACATTAACATTTTCCATCAAACACCAAAATTTACCATCAAAAACCAACATTTACCATCAAAAATTAACATTCTCCATCAAACATCATTCTTTACCATATTAAAACAACATTCACCATCAAACACCAACATTCACCAAAAAGAAACAGCTTAAGAGGAACATAATGGGCTGTTGGGAAGAATGCATTTTCACTAGAATGAATCAGAAATGTAGTGGGTTTATTTTTGAAGGCAAAATGTTCAGTCTGTAAAACCAGAGTCTGTCTCTCATGATTATCATCCAAATGAAAATAAAATTTCAGCAACACATCCGTGGGGGTTCAAGCATTACATCATTAGCACTGCCCCTTTATTAGGAAGGCCATGTTTAGACTATGGCCTAAATAAATACACTGCATTCTTGCATGACCCTGCAGCCAATAATCCATTACTAAGAGCTTAATTGGTAAAAAAAAAAAAAAAGCATTGTGTGAGCCCAATCCAAATCTGTTTAATCAGAGGAGGTGTGTAACCAATTCAATATTCCAGAAAATAGAAGAATAATAACTGTGAATAGCCTTTTTTGACCCCATCCTTATCTGGGTAGCATCGAATGTCCATTTATTGTCCATTATTCATGATTGATGATGTTGTGTGCACTGAAACAGCTGAAAGTGTTCAAAACCTCACATATAAAAGGACCTTAAGAATTGAAATTCCATATATTGGTAACCATTGCTCTTCAACATGGGCACTGGTTTTTTACAACCCTAATGGTAAGCATGGGAAAACTGTTGCTGATTGAAAAAACTAACCTGCTAATTAACATTTCCACAGTGTAAGTCCTCATTTTAAAAATGTGCACATTTCACATTTCATCACTTCTGTAGACGTTCGCAATTTTCTAATGCAGTGATATGGAGCCTTTCTTTCCAGAAACCCCATCCAGGTCATCTTCAAAAATTTTGCACAAACCGATAAAGTGAAGCAGATGAGCGGTGAAAAGAATCAGGGTCCTAATAATGGTGGCTCGTTTTCTCATTTGCAATTTAACCACTATTGAAAACCGCATGAGCTACACATTGAATATAAATAAGACAAACACACACACACACACACACATATATACACACACACACACACACAAAACTGCTTGTTCTTATTTTCATTATGTATTACACCCAACGCTCTACTGCATAAAAATCAATTTGAATGTGGTATCCATTTTTGGCTACGTCTTCTTTTTGCCCCACTACATAAGAGCTTCGTTTTTAAATCACAAGCATTCAGCGAGAGATGATTATGAGAATGGCAATATGGAGGGGGAAAAAAAAGGAATTACATCTTGTCGGTTCGCAGCAAGGCCCAGAGACGAAATTTCTTTTAAAATAAGACACAGGAAAGACAAGATTATAATACGTCTAGCTGTCACAATGAGTTTTATATTTTTTTATCAATTTTAAAAATATTCGCATCCTAACTCTGTATTGCCTGCTGGAAACTGAAACTTTTTCCCATATTTACAACATTTTATATATATATTATATGTTCAATATATGGGAAAAAGTTTCAGTTTCCAGCAGGAAATACAGAGTTAGGATGCGAATATTTTTAAAATTGAAATGTATAAAGGAAAACGTAGCACAGGATGCACATACTGAAATGTTTTTAGGTTTTCTTTTAGTTCATTTTCAGTTTGTCTCCAGTGCTTGGCATTCTGAAAAGGAAATATGAATTCCTGGAGTTCAGTTTTATTTTTTAGGGCTGCTGTATTTTTTAGTTTTTTTTAGTAGTTTAGTTTTATTCAGTTTCACTTTTACTGCTTTAAAAAAGCTGACAAATGTAATTGTAAATGCTGCTTTTAGTAACAATGATTAATACTGATGCAAGTGCAGATCATAAAATGCAAAAGTATGAAATAAAGAATACCAAACAAAACAGACAAAAAGGCAAAGAACATAATATGACCATTAAACAAAAAATCAAACCAACAACTATGAGGGATAAATGTAAGATAAGGAGAGCAGTGAAGATTGAGGTTATATACAACTGCTAATATAAAAGAAGATAAAAGAAGATAAAAAGGGTACAGGTGCGAGTGATGAGATCCAGACATGGTAGTACAGTATGTTCTGCAGAACATACTCCATGGTCCATATTCCTAAATGGATTTTGCACACCATGAGCCTCAAACACTAGTAAGAATGAATTTCATTGTGCGGTGTTTCCTGTAAATGAATTTCTAAATGAATCTTACATTTTTGCTCAGGTCAGAGTGGTACTTGGACCGCTTTGGGTCAAACAAAACCTTGTAGTGTGCTGAGGAGTAGAAATATGGCTCTGTAACTTTTCTGATCACACACCTTGAAGGACTTCTGTCCACACCACAATGAATTCCTGAATGCATTACGTCCCTAAAATCAGTCTACCTTGAAAAAAGCAGCCAGACGAATTGACCGGCATCAATAAGACGAGTCAGGCATGCACATGTGCAACATCAATCCTTCCTAGCAAAATAATAAACAAATAAATAAATAAAAACAGAAGGGAAAGATGAATGGCACGACCTGGTATTTCATTTAGGACTGAAATGAAGCTTGACCTCATTTTGGCCCGGCCTCGAATTCAACACATCGGTCTTCACGTGAAAGGCCGTGAGCAACGCGATTAAAAGCCGCTGAAGCAGAAAGCAGACGCTCGTGCATTTATTCGATGGATATTTGTGTGCTCTGTGCTGATGCTGGAATTCAGGTCTAGTTAGTGTTGCCATTAGAAAGTCAGCCATGTTGAGAAAAAATCTCAAACACTCATTTATATGGACTGTGTGTATTACCCATAATGCACTGTGTGCATCCAGTTTGCTTAATAGAAATAGAAATGCAATGAATTAATGTTAATTACAATTTCTCTAAGAGGTAAAGGTCATGTAAACACTGTTGCTCGGCAACCTTATGCCAACTTCTGAGACACATTTTGCGGAATAGCACATAGCTGCTAATTTAGCTGCTTTATTCGAAGAACTTGTTGTACCATATGAACTGTATGTATTAACGCTTTTTTAAATTAAATAGCTTTGATAGTTCATCTGCTTGGATTGATTGGGTTTAAAATGTCACTACAACTAAATCCTATTCAACTGTTTTGGGATGAACCGAACTGGAAGAAAGAAATCTCTAAATATTGAAGAACATTTTTGGCAAGTTGTACATGAGGCACAGCAAAATATTTCAGCTGAATGTTTGGAGAAACGAAGTGTCTGGATGCTGAGAGCGTGTAAAGCTGTTCTTCATGCTAGGGGAGGATTTTTCAATGAAAATAACATCTGGATATTTATATATTTGTTTGGAAATCTTTATTCCATCAAATTACATGTTAAATGATAAAAGTGCAGGTGTTTGCAAACAAGGAGGCGGGGCATCCTGAAGAGACACGGCTGGATGGTGGCTTTTTCCTATTTTCTGGAATAGGACCCCTGCATGCAGGTGGCGACCTGGGTAGAGCCATCTTAACTGTCAGGTCCTGAAGAATTCAAGTGCAGTGAGAATGCCACATTCCTTCTCCTGCTCCAGCCACTCCACACCCCCTGACCTGGGCACCAGAAGACTTCCCCCTATTTTACTTACAGTTTTAACTGTAACTGTATTTCCTGATGTGAATTTCCCATGTCTGTGTTCAGCCCCAAGCAGTGGCGAGGCACCACAATATATATATATATATATCTCAGTTAAAACGTGTTAACCTGTGTGTGTTTGAAGAACATTCAGATGTTAAGAAATGTTGTAATTTATTTTCTCTTTTCTCCAACATCAAAGGTTACTTTCAGGTAAACAGCAGACAGACGCGAAAGACAAATCAGACTAATAATATATCAGGACATTTTACATTGTTAAAATAATATGCTATTCGAAATGATAGAACTCCTATGTGCTTTATTCTTCTAATTAATTACTGTTTTTATTCATTACAGGGTTGGTTATTGACCCTCCCTCTCACACTCAACGCAGCCTCTGCTGGCTGGATTACAGTTCCATTATAAAAAATAAAGAAAGAAATAAAGAACCACACCGAAACCTGAAGTCTGACAGATACAAATCCTCACTTTCATCCAGGCTTAGGAAGAGTCTAGAGGTCTCATCTCCCAGGAACATTCACCACCAGTTCTTTAATTTTCAAATTAATTTTCTTTAATTCTTTCATTTTCAAACACATTTTTTGTTCCTTCTCAGCATTATGCATGTGCTCTCTCCCTATCCACCAATCCCATTCCACATTTAGTCTTCATTTACTGTTATAATAAGCTTCACTCTCCTGGGAAGATGTTTCACAAGATTTTTGTGGAGATTCATTCCACCACAGGGGTGTTAGTAAGGTCAGGTGCTGATGAAGGTGAGAAGGCCTGGGGTGCAGTCAGCATTTACATTCATTCATGTTCAATAGTTTTGGAGCTCTATAGCAGGAGATCTTAAACTCCAACCTATATTACACATAATGTACACTGCCATGCTGAAACAGGTTTGGGTTTTGGGTCTCCTAGTTTAAATGAATGGGAATTTCTACAGCATCCACAGACACCAGTTTCGGCAAGAGACACATATGCCTGCAAATGTAGGATGTCCGTTTATTTTTGGGACACCTGATAATCAAATAAGATCATTAACGCTGCCTGGTTTTACATGAGATCTTTATTAGAATTAGATTTTATTGTTCAGAAAAAATCTGTTATCAGTTAAGTAAGACGTCTGTTATGAGATTTATTTTATGGCTGTTATGTGCTCATTTAATGACCCATGTTTTAATCACGCCATGTTTATGGCCTTTAATTACAGAGAGGAGAGAAGAGAAGAGAAGAGAAGAGAAGAGAAGAGAAGAGAAGAGAAGAGAAGAGAAGAGAAGAGAAGAGAAGAGAAAATAAAAGATAAGAAAAGTAAATAAGAGAAGAGAAGAGTGGAGATGAGATGAGAAGAGAAAATAAGAGATAAGAAGAGCAGAGAAGAGAAGCAAAGAGAAGAGAACAGAAAAGAAAATAAGAAATGAGCAGAGTAGAGCAGAGATGAAGTGAGAAAAGAAGAGAAAAGAAGAGATGAAAAGAGTAAAACAGAGATGAGAAGAGAACAAAAAAGAAAAGAAGAGAAGAGAAGAGAAGAGAAGAGAAAAGAAAAGAAAAGAAGAGAAGAGAAGAAAAGAGAAGAGAAGAGAAAAGAAGAGAAGAGAAGAGAAGAGAAGAGAAGAAAAGAGAACAGAAGAGAAATGAAGAAAAGAGAAAATAATAGATGAGAAAAGAAGAGAAGAGAAGAGAAGAGAAGAAAAGTGATGAGAAGACAATAGGAAAGAAAATTTGAGAAGAGAAGAGAAGAGAAGAGAAGAGAAGAGAAGAGAAGAGAAAATAAAACATAAAAAGAGAAGAGAAGAGAAGAAAAAAGAAGCGAAGAGAAGAGAAGAGAAGAGAAGAGAAGAGAAGAGAAAAGAAGGAGAAGGAGAAGGAGAAGGAGTGTGTGTTTCGGGAGTGTGTTATGGAGGAAGCACACACACTCCTGAAGCCAGGAGGCTTTTTAATGCAATAGAAAAGTTGATCTCCTTGGAGATTGAGGGCAGCAGTGAAAGGTCAAGACTGAGAAATGATGGGAAGAAAATGGACATGATCTGTTCTGGTGAAAATTCTCCAACTGTTGTTTTATTCCCAGTAAAATGCTTGAAGAATATTGGAGATCTACCACACAAATCAACAGAATACATCATCTGGATTACTGATGAATAAAATTATGAAATAAATAACCAGTCTCACACACACACACACACACACACACACACACACACACACACACACACACACACACACACACACACACACATGTGCGAGAAACAAAACAAGACGAATATGAGGCTCTGAACTTCCACAGATTAAATGGATCAAAGAAAAGAGAAAAAAAAAACAAAGGATAAAGAGAAGAAAAGAAACTGTCAGGTTTTGTCTCAAATCTCACACCATGATTTATATTATATATATATAATATGCTTCATATGGCAAAAGTATTGGGACACCTGACTTTTCCACCCATGTGAGTTCTTCTCCAAAACGTTACCACAAACCTGAAGACACACAATTGTACAGAAGGTCTTTGGATTCAGTAGAAAGAAATTGTTCCTTCTTTTGAACCAGAAGAGCGAAAACTGAATGAATCTCCATAAATCTCCACAAACATACTCCAAAATATATTGGAACATCTTACCAGTAGAGTGGAGCTTATCATATCAGCAAATGGGGACTATATGTGGAACGGGATGTTTAGAAAGAAGCATAAACTCATTTTATAGTCAGGTGTCCACAAGCTTTTGTCCATACAGTGAAGTTTATAAACAGACATTTATGGAAGGAGTCTGTACAGTTTTAATAATGTTTCTTGGAAACACGAGAAGCTGCAAGAGATTCTGTAAAAACGAGATTTTGTGTTATTTGATGTAACAATAAATGGGTAAAAATTATTGCATATTCTTTAATAAAGAAGAAGCATGGATTACTTTATTGCTGTGTAAAAGGAAAAGTCACCCTCAGGAAAACCTTCTCACACCCTTACTATCAGGCAGGTGCTAAAGGAGGAACTTCAAGGATGAAAAACAGTTTTTACCCATAAACCATAAGGCTTGTGAACAACACCAATCTCCTGCCCCTCCTACATCATGAAAAGATGGTGTTTAGTGTAGATGCCTGTGTAGAGGTTTTGCAAATATTGTGTAGGTGTTGTGTAGATGTCTTTGTAGAAGCAATGAAGTTGTTGTGTAGATGTCTGTGTAGAATTTATGCAGATATTGTGTAGGTGTTGTGTAGATGTCTGTGTAGAAGTTATGAAGGTGTTGTGTAGATGTCTGTGTAGAAGTTATGAAGGTGTTGTGTAGATGTCTGTGTAGAAGTTTTGAAGGTGTTGTGTAGATGTCTGTGTAGAAGTTATGAAGGTGTTGTGTAGATGTCTGTGTAGAATTTATGCAGATATTGTGTAGGTGTTGTGTAGATGTCTGTGTAGAAGTTATGAAGGTGTTGTGTAGATGTCTCTGTAGAAGTTTTGAAGGTGTTGTGTAGATGTCTGTGTAGAAGTTATGAAGGTGTTGTGTAGATGTCAGTGTAGAAGTTTTGAAGGTGTTGTGTAGATGTCAGTGTAGAAGTTATGAAGGTGTTGTGTAGATGTCTGTGTAGAAGTTATGAAGGTGTTGTGTAGATGTCTGTGTAGAAGTTTTGAAGGTGTTGTGTAGATGTCTGTGTAGAAGTTATGAAGGTGTTGTGTAGATGTCTGTGTAGAATTTATGCAGATATTGTGTAGGTGTTGTGTAGATGTCTGTGTAGAAGTTATAAAGGTGTTGTGTAGATGTCTGTGTAGAATTTATGCAGATATTGTGTAGGTGTTGTGTAGATGTCTGTGTAGAAGTTATGAAGGTGTTGTGTAGATGTCTGTGTAGAAGTTATGAAGGTGTTGTGTAGATGTCTATGTAGAAGTTATGAAGGTGTTGTGTAGATGTCTGTGTAAAAGTTATACAAATACTGTGTAGGTGTTGTGTAGGTTTCTGTGTAGAAACTATGAAGGTGTTGTGTAGATGTCTGTGTAGAAGTTATGAAGGTGTTGTGTAGATGTCTGTGTAGAAGTTATGCAGATATTGTGTAGGTGGTGTGTTCATGTCTGTGTAGAAGCGACGAAGGTGTTGTGTAGATGTCTGTGTAGAAGTCATGTAGATGTTGTGTAGTTGTTGTGTAAATGTCTGTGTAAAATGTATGCAGATATTGTGTAGGTGTTGTGTAGATGCCTGTGTAGAAGTTGTCTAGATGCCTGCATATAAGTTATCTAGATATTGTGTTGTTGTGTTGTGGATGCCTGTGTAGAAGTTATGTACATGTGTAGAGTTTATCTATGTTTATGAGCTACAGACATTTGCATGTAACTGCAGATTTTTGTCCCAAACATGTCCCAGAGCTGAAGCTCACCTTCCCCATCACCTTCACAGGAAACTGGTGCAGAGGTCAGCGTTTGTTCTTCACAGCGTTCCTCTCACATACTTGTCTCCTGTAAGAGATCGATTTTTACCTCTGATTAAACACGAAAACAAAACCGTCTGGTTCGGCCGCAGCCTTTTCCCCATCAGCGTATCGATTTTTGGGGGGACATGAAACATGGACACGTCTTTTTCACTTACGCTCTCTGTAAATGCTAAAGCTGCATCGTGGGAAGAGATTGTGTGTGTGTGTGTGTGTGTGTGTGTGTGTGTGTGTGTGTGTTTGTGTAAGAGACCTACACACCTCAGACTGACACACATGCAGGTAAATCCATTCCTCTTTTCTCATTCGTTTATGTAAAAGAACGTGTACAAAGGGCAGGTCAAGGGACAAAAACAAACAACTGCTATATGTGAGTGTAATTATTTACTGTCTGAGGGGAAAATGGATTAAAAAAATCAATTTCATTTATTTTAAAAGAAAAAAAATTGTTTTAAAAACATTGTAGGTTTCAAATAAATAAATAACATTGTAGAAATTGTGTAAAAGTTGTGTAGATATTGTGAAGATGCCTGTCTAGTACAAGTTTTATAAACAATCTGTAGAAGTGTGTAAAGATCTCTGTGAAGAAGTTGTATAGATATTGTGTAGATTCTGGTAAGGTTGTGTAGATTTCTGTGTATATGTTGTGTAGTTGTTGTGTAAGAGAATTTGTATAGATGTTGTATATATGTGCAGGTGGCTGTGGATAAGTTGTGTAGAAGTTTTGTAGAGACCTGTGTAGGACTGTGGAGAAGTTATGTAGGATGTATGTAAAAGTTGTGTAAATGCCTGGGTAGTGGTTGTGTAGGTGTTGTGTAGGAGAAGTTGTGAAGATGGCTGTGTAGAATCTCTGTAGATCCCTGTGTTAATGTTGTTTATATGTGTGTAAATAAGTGTCTCATGTAGTTGCCTGTGTAGGAGAATTGTGGAGATAGTTGTTGAAGTTGTGTGGATGCCTTTGTAGAGGTTGTGTAAAAGTTATGTAAAGTTGGTTGTGTAGAAGTTGTGTAGAGGTTGTGTAGACAAATGTGGAGAAGTTGTGTAGAAGGATGTGAAGAAGTTGTGTAGATGGATGTGAAGAAGTTGTGTAGATGGATGTGAAGAAGTTGTGTAGATGGATGTGAAGAAGTTGTGTAGATGGATGTGGAGAAGTTGTGTAGATGGATGTAGAGAAGTTGTGTAGATGGATGTGGAGGTTGTGTAGATGGATGTGGAGAAGTTGTAGAGATGGATGTGGAGAGGTTGTGAAGATGGATGTAGAGAAGTTGTGTAGATGGATGTGGAGAAGTTGTTTAGATGAATGTAGAGAAGTTGTGTAGATGGATGTGGAGAAGTTGTGTAGATGGATGTGGAGAAGTTGTTTAGATGGATGTAGAGAAGTTGTGTAGATGGATGTGGAGAAGTTGTGTAGATGGATGTGGAGAAGTTGTGGAGATGGATGTAGAGAAGTTGTGTAGATGGATGTGGAGAAGTTGAAAGAGATGGATGTGGAGAAGTTGTGGAGATGGATTTAGAGAAGTTGTGTAGATGGATGTGGAGAAGTTGTGTAGATGGATGTGGAGAAGTTGTGTAGATGGATGTGGAGAAGTTGTGTAGATGGATGTAGAGAAGTTGTTGTTGATGAATGAAGACACACCATTACATTCTGCAGTGGAGAGAAAATTGACTTCTGTCCTTCTACTCAGCCATGTCCTTCACTTTCACACACATACACTGCATTACTGCAAACAACTTGTGATTACACACACACACACACACACACACACACACACACACACACACACACACACACACACACACACACACCGTTAACCATCTGTTTCTCTTCTCCCTGGTTTTTACGCACCTTTATAGACATGAGACAAGATAATAATATATTATCACTCTGACATCGTTCTCTCTTTTCTTGTCCTTCACTTCTCTCCATTTCCCTCTTTCTGCCTCACCCTTTCTATTATCTTTTCTTTCTCTCTATTCCAAATCCTTTTCTTTTATTTAAATCAGAAAGAGAAGAGAGAGAGATCTGAGTGGTTTATCTCTCAGTGTCTATCCACATCTCTCAGTGTCTCTCCACATCTCTCAGTGTCTCTCCACATCTCTCAGTGTCTCTCCACATCTCTTAGTGTCTCTCCACATCTCTCAGTGTCTCTTCACATCTCTCAGTGTCTCTCCACATCTCTCAGTGTCTCTCCACATCTCTTAGTGTCTCTCCACATCTCTCAGTGTTTCTCCACATCTCTCAGTGTCTCTCCACATCTCTCAGTGTCTCTCCACATCTCTCAGTGTCTCTCCACATCTCTCAGTGTCTCTCCACATCTCTCAGTGTCTCTCCACATCTCTCAGTGTCTCTCCACATCTCTCAGTGTCTCTCCACATCTCTCAGTGTCTCTCCACATCTCTCAGTGTCTCTCCACATCTCTCAGTGTCTCTCCACATCTCTCAGTGTCTCTCCACATCTCTCAGTGTCTCTCCACATCTCTCAGTGTCTCTCCACATCTCTCAGTGTCTCTCCACATCTCTCAGTGTCTCTCCACATCTCTCAGTGTCTCTCCACATCTCTCAGTGTCTCTCCACATCTCTCAGTGTCTCTCCACATCTCTCAGTGTCTCTCCACATCTCTCAGTGTCTCTCCACATCTCTCAGTGTCTCTCCACATCTCTCAGTGTCTCTCCACATCTCTCAGTGTCTCTCCACATCTCTCAGTGTCTCTCCACATCTCTCAGTGTCTCTCCACATCTCTCAGTGTCTCTCCACATCTCTCAGTGTCTCTCCACATCTCTCAGTGTCTCTCCACATCTCTCAGTGTCTCTCCACATCTCTCAGTGTCTCTCCACATCTCTCAGTGTCTCTCCACATCTCTCAGTGTCTCTCCACATCTCTCAGTGTCTCTCCACATCTCTCAGTGTCTCTCCACATCTCTCAGTGTCTCTCCACATCTCTCAGTGTCTCTCCACATCTCTCAGTGTCTCTCCACATCTCTCAGTGTCTCTCCACATCTCTCAGTGTCTCTCCACATCTCTCAGTGTCTCTCCACATCTCTCAGTGTCTCTCCACATCTCTCAGTGTCTCTCCACATCTCTCAGTGTCTCTCCACATCTCTCAGTGTCTCTCCACATCTCTCAGTGTCTCTCCACATCTCTCAGTGTCTCTCCACATCTCTCAGTGTCTCTCCACATCTCTCAGTGTCTCTCCACATCTCTCAGTGTCTCTCCACATCTCTCAGTGTCTCTCCACATCTCTCAGTGTCTCTCCACATCTCTCAGTGTCTCTCCACATCTCTCAGTGTCTCTCCACATCTCTCAGTGTCTCTCCACATCTCTCAGTGTCTCTCCACATCTCTCAGTGTCTCTCCACATCTCTCAGTGTCTCTCCACATCTCTCAGTGTCTCTCCACATCTCTCAGTGTCTCTCCACATCTCTCAGTGTCTCTCCACATCTCTCAGTGTCTCTCCACATCTCTCAGTGTCTCTCCACATCTCTCAGTGTCTCTCCACATCTCTCAGTGTCTCTCCACATCTCTCAGTGTCTCTCCACATCTCTCAGTGTCTCTCCACATCTCTCAGTGTCTCTCCACATCTCTCAGTGTCTCTCCACATCTCTCAGTGTCTCTCCACATCTCTCAGTGTCTCTCCACATCTCTCAGTGTCTCTCCACATCTCTCAGTGTCTCTCCACATCTCTCAGTGTCTCTCCACATCTCTCAGTGTCTCTCCACATCTCTCAGTGTCTCTCCACATCTCTCAGTGTCTCTCCACATCTCTCAGTGTCTCTCCACATCTCTCAGTGTCTCTCCACATCTCTCAGTGTCTCTCCACATCTCTCAGTGTCTCTCCACATCTCTCAGTGTCTCTCCACATCTCTCAGTGTCTCTCCACATCTCTCAGTGTCTCTCCACATCTCTCAGTGTCTCTCCACATCTCTCAGTGTCTCTCCACATCTCTCAGTGTCTCTCCACATCTCTCAGTGTCTCTCCACATCTCTCAGTGTCTCTCCACATCTCTCAGTGTCTCTCCACATCTCTCAGTGTCTCTCCACATCTCTCAGTGTCTCTCCACATCTCTCAGTGTCTCTCCACATCTCTCAGTGTCTCTCCACATCTCTCAGTGTCTCTCCACATCTCTCAGTGTCTCTCCACATCTCTCAGTGTCTCTCCACATCTCTCAGTGTCTCTCCACATCTCTCAGTGTCTCTCCACATCTCTCAGTGTCTCTCCACATCTCTCAGTGTCTCTCCACATCTCTCAGTGTCTCTCCACATCTCTCAGTGTCTCTCCACATCTCTCAGTGTCTCTCCACATCTCTCAGTGTCTCTCCACATCTCTCAGTGTCTCTCCACATCTCTCAGTGTCTCTCCACATCTCTCAGTGTCTCTCCACATCTCTCAGTGTCTCTCCACATCTCTCAGTGTCTCTCCACATATTGTAGCGTGTTAAAAGACTGGATAGATACATGGGAGCCAAACCATTTAGTGCTTTATAAGTGAGAAGTAATAGTTTGTAGTCTATTCGAAACTTAACAGGAAGCCAGTGTAGGGACGATAAGATCGGGGTTAGGTGATCATATTTTCTTGCCCTTGTAAGAACTCTGGCTGCTGCATTCTGGACTAACTGAAGCTTGTTTATTAATGATGCAGGACATCCACCTAGTAACGCATTACAATAGTCTATTCTGGAGGTCATGAACGCATGGACGAGCTTCTTCTGTAAACACTAGTTCACTAGCTTGAACTAGTGTTTACAGAACATCCGTCTAAATGCAGGTTGAGATGCGGGAGCTTCTGTATACTAGTTTTTGGGCCGATAAGCAAAATCTCCATTTTATCAGAATTTAAAAGTAGAAAGTTATGGGTCCTCCAATCTCTTATTTCCTTAACACACTGAGTTATCCGGGTTAATTGAGCTGTATCGCCTGGTTTAGATGAAATATATAGCTGAGTATCATTAGCATAACAATGGAAGCTAATTCCATGCCTTCTAATAATATTTCCTAACGAAAGCATGTATATTGTAAAGAGCAGGGGTCCTAGAACTGAACCTTGCGGCACGCCATAATTTACTTGCATTAGCCTGGATAGCTCTCCATTTAAATCTACGAAATGGTAACAATCAGACAGGTAGGATCTAAACCAGCTCAATGCCTGTCCCTGAATGCCGATGTAATTTTGTAAGCGATCTAGGAGGAGATCATGATCTATAGTGTCGAATGCAGCACTAAGATCTAGTAAAACCAACAGCAAGATGAAGCCTTGGTCTGAAGCTAAAAACAGGTCATTAGTTATTTTAACTAGAGCAGTTTCTGTGCTATGATGGGGCCTAAAACCTGACTGAAATTCTTCAAATATATTGTTCTCAGTAGCTCCTACTTTTATACCAATGACTGTAGAAAGATCATTACTTATAATCTTTTACTCCAGTGCTCATGTTAATTCTCACTCTCCAGTGTTCTGTAGTGTTGAAAGATTTATGATCAAACTCTTGATGTCACCCAAATGAGGATGGGTTCCCCTTTTGAGTCTGGTTCCTCTCAAGGTTTTTTTCTCATAACATCTAAGGGAGTTTTTCCTTGTCACAGTCGACATGTCCACATCTCTTAGCATCTCTCAGCATCTCCATGTCTCTCCACATCTTTCAGTGTCTCTCCACATCTCTCAGTGTCTCTCCACATCTTTCAGTGTCTCTCCACATCTCTCTGTGTCTCTCCACATCTCTCAGCATCTCTCAGCATCTCCATGTCTCTCCACATCTCTTAGTGTCTCTCCACATCTCTCAGTATCTCTCCACATCTCTGTGTCTCTCCACATCTCTCAGTGTCCCTCGGCATCTCTGTGTCTCTCTGCATCTCTTACTGTTTCTCTGCATCTCTCAGTGCCTCTCATTGTTCATGTCAATTTCCATGTCTCTGTTAGTTTAGTTTAGTTCTGTTTAATTTGGAAGCTGAAATGAGAATAAGTGAGTCATTGAGTGCATGAAAGAGTTGATGAATGTTCAAATGGTGAATTAGTTAAAGCTAAATAAAGCTGGTGTGTGACTGTCTCTTGGTGTCTCTCTGCATCTCTCAGTGTCTCTCCACATCTCCCAGTCTCTCCACATCTCTCAGTGTCTCTCAACATCTCCCAGTGTCTCTCAGCATCTCTTAGTGTCTCCCTGAATCTCTGAGTGTCTCTCCACATCTCTCAGTGTCTCTCAGCATCTCTCAGTGTCTCTCTGCATCTCTGAGTGTCTCTCCACATCTCTCAGTGTCTCTTTTTGCATCTCTTATTGTATCTCTGCATTTCTCAGTGTCTTTCCACATATCTCAGTGTTTATCTGCCTCTTCCAGTGTATCTCAGCATCTGTCAGTGTCTCTCAACATCTCTCAGTGTCTCTCAGCATCTCTCAGTGTCTCTCAGCTGAATGTATGTACATTTGATCTTTATATTTGTACTTATTTTCTACTTTGTATCCAAACTTCAGCAATACTAATGTTTATACTGGTCATGCCATTCATCACAAATATGCTCTTTGTGTGAAGTTTCTCAGATTTGAGAAACAGATGATCATTTCAGTCATGAGGAATGGAGGCTTCTAGACTTCCAGCCCAGAGTGTTCTTTAGAGGAGAGGAAGAACAGCTTTAGTACAATTCTCTTTTTATTCTCTGCACTTCATCTTTATTTATCCTACTTCCTGCTTTGTTTATTTTCTCTCTCTCTCTCTCTCTCTCTCTCTCTCTCTCTCTCTCTCTCTCTCTCT
>MU563244.1:11831727-11850297 GCA_024362625.1 Silurus asotus
CAGCGCATTGCATTCAAGACTAAAACAAAGCTGGTATTTACTTTAAATGTTTGTATGCTAAAGTGGGTGTGGCTTTTGAATTGAATTTGCATATGCATTTCTATAAAATGCTTTACATTAACTCATTAATGAATTACAGATGGGTCTTTTTTTTTTTTTTTTTTTTTTTTTTTTTTTCATTTGTGTTGAAAGTAGAAAACTAAAGTTTATTTAAAACACAGGAACAAAAGTTTGATTTTTATATGTGTTCAAAAAAAGAAAAGTAAAAAGCATGAAATTGCAAATTAAATGTACTTAGATTTTTAGGAAGATCACCAGATTCTCTCTTCCCTCCATGCCAACGTGACCTCTCTCTGCATCCGCAAATCCTGCAGCACTGTGACTGACCACACACACACACACACACACACACACACACACACACACACACACACACACACACACACACACACACGCTTCACCTTCCTGCAATGGGAAAAAGGTACCGAAGCACTCAGGTCCTCAAAGCCAGACTGTTTAACAATTTCATCCTTCAAGCCATTTGACTTCTCAGTACACACACCACACACACACACACACACACACACACACGCACACACACGCACACACATGCACACACACACAAACATTTGAAAACTTTTGCAAAATAAACTGTTCCTAGCACTGAAGGTTAGAATAACGTTGTTTTGTTTTTTTGTCTAATTTCGATTGAATACGATGAATCTTTAGTTTTGTGTAAACTGCACTATGACCTTATGTGTAAAACTTCATGATTTTGTAGAGTAAATCTCACCTCAATATGTTTAATAACACACACACTTAAAAAAACACACTGCTGTAGTGGCCACTGATTAATCACCGATCTAAAGAAACCACACAAGCGATAAAAACGAGTCTGTGTTTTTTTATTGCTCGGGTTCATCCTGTCACACACAATGCGCTTTGCTTTCACAACCTGTTCTGAGCAGAAAACACACGTGGGGCAGAGTCTCGGTCCGAACCGTAAACGCAAATTTAATTTGTCCTCATAGTATAAATGTAATCAAACAGCAGGAGGGAAAAATAGACCACCTTCGATCACGCTGAGACGCAGATAGCGACTGATAGCAACTGCTGCATGAGTGTGTTTTATTCAGTATTGTGTAGAGATGAAAAGTGAGAAATGACATTCCCTGTAATTGAATAGGTTTTTGTGTATTTCTACTTTTTAAAGTATTTATTTTTATATTTTTACTTAAGTATGATTTGTTTGAAATAGTGTACTTAACTACATTTAATTATATCCTTTACTGAACAATAATTAAATAAATACATAGTAATAATAATAATAATAATAATAATAATAATAATAAAAGATTAAAATACACACCCCAGAAATGCACTGATTGATTGATGAGCAGAAACAAACACACTAACACACTTCGCCGGCTGTCTGCATTCGGAATCTGCATCATAAATGCTGTTGTAACAGGAGATTTTCCTGTGAAAGTCATATTGGACTTGAGTCATGGACTTTAGAGTTTATTTATTTATTTATTTGTAGGTTTTTTTTGCACTTGAATTTGTAAAAATGTATCTTCATTAAAAGATTTATATCTGCTTGTCTTTTTTGAACTGCACTTCTTAATAGTACATTTTGAATGAGCTTCTTTTTTACTTTTAATTGAGTAGATTTTTACACCTGTAACTTGTACTCAAGTAAAAAACATTTCATTGAAGAAACCGTAATTTTTTCTTCCACTTGTGGTGATGTGGAAAACAATTTTTTGTCTAAAAATCTATTATAAAATGGTTCAGACAAAAATAGCCAGCACGTCACAGATAACCTTCAAAGTAAGACATTTTGAGAGAGCAGTATTCAAGTCGAATAAGTTCCCTGGTGGTCTCCAGCGGTTAAGATGCGGCGCTCTCACCGCTGCGGCCCGGGTTCGATCCCCGGTCAGGGAACCAACCCCAGAAATAAGGGTTGCACAAGCCAGGGCAATCTTAGTGCCGGTCCCAAGCTCGGATAAATAGGGTGGGTTGCGTTAGGAAGGGCATCCAGCGTAAAAATCAAACATGTGGGTGACCCCTAATGGGAGAAGCCGGAAGAAAGTATTGAAGTTGAGTGGCTTTTATTGTCCTTATAGCTGTAGATTGGGTGCAGTATACAGCTGAAAGAAGAAAAAGAAGATTCTTCTTATTGTCACCAACGTCTGTGTGTAGTTTCTCATGTTCTCTACAAGTTTATCTCCAGGTTTCCTTCAACCTTCACCTTCCAAAACAAACTGTGGATCCCCGACTCAAAATTGCTCTCTAGGTGTGAACTAGCAAGTCCAAAGTTTGTGTGTGCTCAGTAAGATGTTAAGATGTTGGAATTTTTTATCATAATTCATAAATCATGATTTGAAATCCCAGCACCACCAATCAGCTTCTGCTGGGCCTGTAATCAAGGCCTCCAACCTTCAACTGCTCCACTGTACGAATGAGATAATTGTAAGAACTCTGATGTCTAAATGCCATAAATGTAATGTGTGTGAGGTGCAAATTCCATCCATATTTCACAAAATCCTGATCAGAATATAGATGCATACATGAAACATTCACACAAGAAGAATCTGATTACTTTTCTCCAAAGTAACGATGGTCTGGAGACAAATCAGGGAAATGACAATGATCATTTAATGAAGAGGGAAAACACAACAGGCCAATTTTGCAGGCGCACATTAGGTGGACCTCCTGCCTGAAGATGGCCTGCTTGGAGAATCTCCCACCGGTGCAGTCGTTTACACCGACGCTAACTTTAATGTGGCACAATAGGCAGGCGCTTTGTTAAAACAATTTGCTACGCGTGAGATTCCTACCCGTGGAAACTCTAGTCAGAAAGTTTAAACGCTCGTATTTTACTCATTAGTGGAACAGACAAATCATCATTCTATAAACGTTCTTGATTTGCTGTACATTAGATCTAAACGTGCTTCAGCACCATATACAACATCCCATTCCACATGTAGTGCCCATATGCTGTTCTAATGAGCTCCACTCTTGGGAGGTGTGGTGACACTTGTGGTGATTTGTGCTAATGAAGCTACAGGGGTGTTAGTAAAGTCAGGTACTGGGGTGCAGTCAGCGTTCACGTTCATCCTGTTGAATAGGGTTGAGATCAGAGCTCTATAGAAGGAGATCTTCCACATCTTCCAACGCATGTAAAGCAGAACTTCATGGAACTGGCTTTGTGCACAGGGGGTCGTCATGCTGGAACAGGTTTGGGGTCGACTAGTGAACTTTAAGACGACCTGTACAATTGTGTGCCTCCAACTTGGTGCTAAAAGTATACATTATACATGTTATAAACATTATATAAAGTTATAATCTTTTTTACTGATTTTCATGTGAAATTCAGTTTAGTTTAATGGTTCATTGTGACATTTTAAGTGAGATTTCTTTGTTTGTTGGTTTGTTTTAAAATCAGTTTTTTTTTATTTTCTTATTTATTTTCTTCTTATTATTATTATTTTTATGTTCTTTTGTATTAGTGTCCAGTTAACCTTCTTTTGGAATCTATGAGTCTAAGTTTAAGAAAGTAATGAAAATGATTAGTGGAATGTTGAGAATGATTAGATATGATTAGACATTTAAAACAAAATATTGCAGAGGTCGTTTAAAGTAACTTCAAAATAAAATCACTTTGTGGGAAAGAAACAAAAATGACAACAATAGTAAATCAAATGCTAATTAATTGTTTGCCTTTAAACAAACAAACAAACAAACAACAACAAAAAAACAGGAAAAAAATTTTATAATTTAGTTCCAGATTATTTTTTTCTCTTTTGTGTTACAATTTCAGTAGATTGTACATTACATACAATACATTATTTTACACACACACACGTGATTGTGTGTAACTGCACACTACCTGATTACTTCTACTTCCTATTATTATTACTAATTAGTAGTAGCAGTAGTATAATAATGCTATGCATGAAATAAAAAAATCTATATATGATAAGGAATAGTCCTGTGTGTGGGTGTGTGGGTGTGTGTGTGTGTGTGTGTGTGTGTGGAGGAAGAAGAAGAAACGTGAGGACTGATAAAGCAGCAAGGAAATATAAACAGGTCTGGACATTGTGCTATCAGGAATAACCCAGTTTCATTCAATGTGTATTCTTCATATTAAAAAAGATGAAAATGTATAAAAGGTTTGGAAGGTTGGAGATTTATTCAGGAATTCTGAACCAACATGGCAACCGTTCCATATTTCAACACCGTGGAATTGCATCTGGACTGCAACTTCACCGTACAAGAAGATGATGATCCGAAGCGTATGTCCGAGTTCTGTAAGTGTTATTTAATAGGCAAACAGACGTCTGGATTGATATCTATAATGCAATGATCTGCCCAGTCACTGCACCTCACAGCAAATCCTATCAAACTGGAAAGTAGACCTTCTTACAGGTATAATTTGTTTGTTTGTCCGATATAAACAAAAGCAAACAAAAAACCATAAGGAAAGTGAAAAGCAGAAAGATCAGTTGTTGCCTAAAGTTTTAGGATTTTTTTTACACATATAGATTTATGTAGTCTAATAAGATTATATCCTGTAATTTTCTTTTGAAATAGTCTCATAATCAGACAGTACATGAAATATTAGGTAGAGAACGTTTGCTTTGACGGGTGCATAAACTATTACATTAGTTTGGACTTTGATGATACGGCTTCAGATTTATGTTCATCTCCTGCAACATTACATCTCTGTAACAGCATTACAGCAGTGTAGTGTATCTCAACAACACAAAAGTATGCTGTCCGAGGCCAGGAAAAGACGATGATAAAGTTCTTCTCGGCAAACAAATATGTGGTTGAAGATCTGCACCCGAAATCAGGAGCATTCCAGGGTCATTTGGGCTCATTTATTAAAACCATTTATCAGATTGCTGTAATGTACTCAGTAGAACAGGCCCAAGTTTCACCCCCAGGCCGTCTCCAGCTGCTCGAATTACACAACACGTCTCACCGATTAGCTTCTGGATTGATCATGTTGATTGGTCCTCTAGGAGCGATGGATGAAACGAGGGGAAAAAGGGGGCAAATAGACCTAATATTTTACACACCCATTTTCTGTCATTAAGTACAAAAGGTCTTCATCTCACTTGTGTATCCTGTTCCCAATAAAAAACAGGTTCATTTCTACTGCAGCTATAAAAAGACAAGAAAGAAGCAATCGATCCATGTGATACGTGAGAAAGCACTTTTTGACACGGCCGGTGACTGAAAACGTTTCACCACGCATCTGCTAAAAGCCTGTGTGAAACGATTCTCAATTTAAAAGGACAAGCTGCAAAAACACACACCGCCAATCTCTCCTGCAAACCGTAGTCGCTAACTCTTAGCGTGGAGGTTCAACATGATCAGTGTGACACCTGAAATGTTTCAGCAGGACTAAAAGTGCACAGAAGAATCACTTTTTTCTTACATGAGCTACAATGCTAGGATTGTTCACATTTAGCCATCTTGGATCTCAGAACACTAAAAAGCTATTTCACAAATTTCTTTTATAATTAAAAAGTCATTAGATTAATAATATGGTTCTTGGCTTGGAACCCTTTCTAATGGAGAACTTTATGAAGTTTTCCTATAGGGATCACTGAAAAATGGTTCTGGATGATGAATGGAAATGGGGTGGAAAACCAAATTTTGGATAGTTCCAGCTCCAGATTAGTAACCATTCTGTATTGTACTGCACTGTGAAGCGGGAAAACAAGCCTTGTAATAAAATGTTCCATACAAAGGAAAACCCAGATTGATTTTCCTCAGAGAAAGGGTCCTGAATCGGGAAGAAAACATTAATAAACCCAGAAAACCAGTGTCCATGGTGCCGTGACCCGGTAATGAGCTGTAGAAGAGTTGCTACCAGGTCACAGAACATTCTGGGGGGAAATTCCTACAGATTTGAAGACATACATAATATTTAGAATTTCAGAAAGCATCGATTCGACCAAGTGATGGTGAGTAGGGATGGAAAGATTTACCGAATCTCATCAACGCATCGGCATAAAAGTTAATGATGTGATGCATCCGTTTAAAAAGTCTGCATCGAATTTGCATTGTTTTTTTAAACATATTTCCGTCTGTAAAAAAAATAATTTCAATATAATTATTAGTAGATGCGCTTAGATGCGCTTTACTTTTATTTATTTAGAAGGTGACCAAAATTTGTGATCGATTTCTCTTCGCTGAACTGTGTCTCGAGCACGTTCTCTCAGCACCACTTCTGCTACGTGAATATGACGCATCACAACACTACCGCACGCCGAGACGTGTCCAGAGAGTCACGTATTAACACAGAGTACAGATTAACATGGCAGAGGTAGAGCTGTAACTTCCTGGAGGCAGAACAGGAAAATTGGGAATCTGCAATGGATTTGTCTTTGTTGTTTTCTCATGATCAGTACTTTATTTGTTCTGTGTATTCATCATAAGAGCATGTTCTAGACACGTGATAACAAGAAAAACTTTGCTACGTCGAGATCATGAGAAAACATAAAAGCAAAAAATATCATTATGCAGGGTCTATTAGGACTTGCAGATCTTCCAAATCGATTATATTGATTTATATACGGATGAACTCAAATCAAAATGAAGAACCAAATCTGGTGTTTGTCAACATGAGCGATGTTGCTACACTAGAGAAACCGTTCTACAATGGTTCTTTGGGTAATTAAATTAGATTCTTCTTAACCTTCTTAAAAGAAACCTTTCAAAGATGGTTTAGAGAGCACATGGGTTTTAGAGGCCCAAAGTCATTACCCACATGAAGAACCCTCGAGGAACCCGCTCGTACCACCCGTACTCGTCATTAGTTAATGAGCTCTATGTTTTCTTTTATAAAACGTTTTTCACTGCAGCTTTTTTCCCCCCAGCATGCTTTTAAAACATGGCTGGAAGTTGAAGCTTGATGGACCCCTCCAGCGACTGTTATCTTCACGGTCACCGCAGGTCGCCGGTTAGCGCCGAGACGAACGATCTGAGTGCTGCGGAACAACAATAATTGCCTTCCATGACGATTTTGTGTCATTATTGCTGCTGGAGTCGTCACCTGAAAGCCGCACAAAAGCGGGAAGAAAAAGGATCGGCGCTGTGCGGGAAGAGCGCTTCAAGGACAACGCTTTCAGAACGTCGCTATACAGACCACAGAGCACAAAGTGAGGTCACTTTAAGTGCCGCAGTCGGCGTGTTGAGGAGCGAGACACGCCTACGCACTCCTTCTGAGTCACTGCAGCTTTGTTTCAAATCCACTGGAACCTGAAACTCAGGACAATTGAAGTCCAGTGTGTTCTATTAAAACTCACAGTCAGCCATTTTCTTTTTATATCACATTCATAATTCTATGGTTATATCCTTCAAAAAATAGAGGATTTGATTTGAGAAAAAATTAAATGGTGATCTAAAATACTTCATGTCAATTCTTTTATGTAATAATGTGGTTTAGGACACAGCCATTTCTCCTTCATCCACTGGCACAAGGATCCCAGGTAACTGGAATTGCTGATCAGCATTGGTTCCTATCATCCAATACCTGATCAGTGTTGGTTTTTAACATCCAATCACTGATCAGCATTGGTTCATAATGTCGAATTACTGATCAGAATTGGTTCCCAATGTCCAATTACTAATCAGCATTGATTCTTAACGTCCAATCAGTGATCAGATTTGTTTCCCAAAGACCAATCACTGGAATCAACTTCCAATCACTGATCAGCATCGTTTCCTATTATCCAATCACTGATCAGCATTGTTTTTTAACATCCAATCACTGATCAGCATTGTTTCCTATTATCCAATCACTTATCAGCATTGGTTCTTAATGTCGAATCACTTATCAGAATTGGTTCCCAACATCCAATCACTGATCAGGATCGGTTCTTAACGTCCAATTACTGATCAGAATTGTTTCTTAACATCCAATCACTGATCAGCATTGTTTCCTATTATCCAATCACTAATCAGCATCAGTTCTTAACTTCCAATCAATGATCAGAATTGTTTCTTAACATCCAATCAATGATCAGCATTGTTTCCTATCATCCAATCACTGATCAGCATTGGTTCCTAACGTCCAATCACTGACCGTACCCTGATCAGCATTGAAATAATAGTGGAATAATGGGAGAATGCAATCGATGATTTTCTAGGCGCTGCCTCCCACAGACCAAAACACACGTTTATAAAAAGGTTTGAATTTGTTTAGTACATTGAGAACACTGCTACTCAAAAAATCTTTATTTAAAAAGGAGATGTATTTAAACAATCGCCTGACAAAAGCATAAAGAAATAGTAAATATTTACAAAAACAAAACTGGGCAAATGTGGTATTTGTGTAATTTGATATTTTTTTCCCTTAAACCTATTTTTAAAGATTAAAATGTGTAAAAATAATTCAGTTCTACTCTCTATAGTCATCTGTCAATCAAAACCATTGGATCTGGGATACTGGGGGAAGATGCGTTCTGACACTTACTGGTTTACACAAAAAAAAAAAGACAAAAACTGTACATGAGAAATTGATAAAACAGTGAGGCGTTTTTTTCCCTCGTCGTCGTCTGCTCCCTCGCTGAACGATCGCACCGGCAGGAGAAACGTGTCCGTACGGAAACATGATTGTGAATGGAGAATAAAGCGTCGAGGAATTTCTTTGACAGTCCTGAGGCTTTCGAGCGCTGAGCAGACGGAGAGGAGTGAAAGAGCGACGGCAGAGCGCTGGAGTTTTTAATTTCTCTGCAGCACGTCCGTGAGAGATGGAGAGACAAGTGCGATGATGGGAAAGGAGTGAAAGGAGGACGAGGAAGGGAAAGAGTCTCTACACTGCTGAACGGCGTCTGATGATGAAGGCACCGCGCTGGAGCTGACCTAAATAAATCCTCATCTTCGTACTGTCGCTGGTCTTCCTCACCCAGATCTGCAGGCAAAGCCCAGGGTAAATGTGTTAATATCATAATCATCATGTGAAGATAAAGATTTTTTTTTTTGCCACTTCAGCATATGTATTGAGACTTCTAACTTCTTCAGCCATATGTGGTTCCTTCCCCAACCTCACAAGAAGATTCAGATAAATGTGAACTCTGACTGCACCCCAGGCTTCCTCACCTTCTCACATCACTACCTGACTTTACTAACACCTGTGTGGCTTCGATGAATCTCCACAAAATCTCCACAATCTAGTGGAAGAGGAGTTTTTTTTTATAACAGGAAATCAGGACTAAATGTTGAATGAGATGTTCAAAAAGCACAAAGGATCTTATGGTCAGGGTGTCTACAAACCTTTGTCCATATAATGTCCGAACATCTTCAGGATGGAGTTTTCATAAACATTAACATTTAGACTTTTAAATAAGAGTAAACAACAGTGTTTAGAATATATAACTATATATTAAAGGTCGACTGATTCATCAGTTAGTCGGCACTGATAATTCATTTCTGGTTATCGGATAAAATCCATACACAGTACAACAGCGGCCTCCAGAGGCGAATCAATGACACCACATGCTGTTTTTTCCCCATTTTTTTATTCATTTTGAATGTGAGTGTATGAATGTATTTTGAATGTTGTTTGTTTGTTTTTTGTTACTCCTTGTTTCAGTTTTGATGTGATGTTATTTATTTATTTATCTCACTTGTTTAATTTGATTTAAAATGTTCTTCAAAATCAAAAGTTCAAATCCATTTAAAGGATGTACTTGCATTTTAATGCTATTATGTTGTATTATTCTTATATCCATGGCATTAAATGGTCTTAAAATGACAATAATACAGTTTATGTCTATTATTCTTTAAACAATACATCGTGGACATTAATAGATATAATCCTAATAAATATAGTCATTAAAGAAACATTAAAGATGCATTAACAGATTTTATTTTATTTTTCTTAAAAAAAGGTTTTAAAGGTGCAACAGTTGATTATTTTTTAATTCCTCAAAATCTTTCAAAGTGTGATTTATTTTATAAAATTTTTTTAAAAGGTGCAATTAAAAAAACACTTTTATATTTCTCGAAAGTGTTTTAAAGGTGCAAGACGATTTTGCTTTTTTAAATGTTTTAAATATCCAATAGTGATTTTAATTTAATTTTTGTAATTCTTTAAAATACTTTAAAGGGGCGACACATATTTTTGACTGTACATAAATCCTGGGAGTTACTTATTGTGATAAATATCTGGTGGATTTTATGAATTCTTCACACAATCTATGAAGGTTTTCTCCCTTTTTTCTCTCATTGTTGTGTTTTTTTAATGTGCAAACAAACCAAAAGTATAAATTCAACGCTAAATCCGATCCAGAAACCGGATGATGAAAGACTCCTCAGAGATTGTGATCACATGATTCTCCTTGTGCTGTAGCAGATCAGACCCGGGTGATTAGATGAAGATTAGTTAAAGAGATCCGACTGCGCACCTTTTTGACCCGAACGTGTGAGGAAATCGTTAGGTGGAAGAGCTGCTGTTACTTTTTACACAAAGCAGAGCAGGAAAGCAAAACAACAAACCTCGCTGGTGCCTACAGAACTGATGACACAGCTGATTTTGGTGTTGTCCTTCGACTCCAGATAAATCGCCTGACTCTTGTGGTACCTGAAAAAAGAAATCAAATGTTTTCATTAATTTAGCATCATTTGTCTTCTATTTTTCCATATATTTCCTCTTTATTTGATTATGTTTTTGTTATTTTAAAAGGCCTACGATCCAACATTGTAAAAGCTATATATTTTATTATTTTTTTAAACCTTTTATCATTTTTTATTATATATATATATAAAATAAAAAAATATATATACTATAATTTTATTAGCAGTAATACATCACACTCATGATTAAATATATGTGAGGTTTCTGAGGAGCGCTACCGCCACCTCGTGGTTAGTTTGAGAATCTCAGCACACAAATAAAGGTGAAATGATGGTGTAATGATCTCAAGTAATTTTCTTATCCTTTGGTTTAAAACAGTTGCGTGATGTTTAGATGATGTTGGATTTGATGGATATAATTATGTGTAATTTGGTAGCTAAAAACTTTAAAACCAGCCTTAACTCATACCATCTTTTATCATAGTAGAGTTTTCCGTCTTCTATTCGAGCTTCGTAGCGCTGCGTGGGGCTTTCCATGGGCGTGGTTGGGAGGTGTTCAGGAGAGGAAGGAGAGGCTAAACATTTAAAAATTAAGCAAACAATTAGCACAAAAAAAAATTATGCTGCATTATAATATATATTAATATATATATATATATATATATATATATATGATATAAAATAATTAAATATACCTGGTCTTTTTGGTGATTTGAGCTGTAAGAAGAAGCAATAATTTGTAAATAATAATAATAATGAATGAGTCTTGGTAACTAAGATTTGAATAAAAGGTTTGTCACCAGATCCTGAGAATAACACATTTTGTGTCTTTCGTCACCTTGTTTAGTGTCCTCAAGTCCTCCATTATTTGCTCTTCTGTAAGCAAGTAGTTTAGCTGAGGTGGGTGGAGTTAACAATCACACGTGATGGAGGGAGGAAAAAAAAACAAAAACAAATATATATATACATATATACATACATATACATTTGGCTATATAGCACATCTTTTTACTAGACAAGTATTCATGTAGAAATGTGTATGAGTGAGTGAGTGCAGCAGTGTGATGTGTGTAACAGTGTGATAGAACCATCAGATCTTGTAATAATTCATATTTGAAACAGCACATTTTCATTCTGGTGGCCATAAAGGATATCAGGAGCAGGCTTTCTGCGTTTGTCTGGAATGGGGACGGGATCGTTGGGTCGCCTCCTCAGCTTACGAGTCATGATGGGCTTCACCTCCATGGAATCTGAGGAGTTAATAAAAAATAAATAAAAAAAACAACTTTACTTACATTTTGCACTTTATATTGTCTCAGATATTTGAGATATAATGACCAGACATAACTAAGCCTGTTTACGAAACTGTCCCTGCAGGACATTAACTACATTTAAACAACATGCTAGCTTTGAGAAAAGCAAGAACATCTTATTCCACATTTAGTCCCCATAAGCTGAAATTAGAGGTCGACCCATTTATCAGTTTTGCAAATTAATTGGCATCGATAGTTAACTGCTGGAACTAACGGTACCGTACCATAAAGATAGTTTTTCAAAATTACGCTATACAGTACGAGAGCAGCCTCTATAGGCGAATCACTGACACTGCATGCTGTTTCTTTGTCTTTTGTTTGTTCATTTTGGTTACTCCAAACTGTTTCGGTTTGAATGCATGTCTTTTATTTGACTCCATATTCATTCATCTAATTAATATATTCATATTTATTTTTTTAAGCACATTTTTTATGATTCAGTACTGTTTATCCAGTATCCATTTTAAAAACTAGTAGTTTATAAATCGGTTATTGGCAAGAACGATCCAAACCGAGCTATCGGTATCAGTAAATCCACTATCGGTCCACCTATATAATTACCTCTGCTTATCTGGGAAGATGTTTCACTAGATTTTGGAGAGTGCTTATGTAGACTTGTGTTTTTAAGCCACAACGAGGAAACCTGGGGTGCAGTCAGCATTTCTATTTATTCCAAAAGTGTCCAATAGGGTTGGAGCTCTATAGCAGGAGATCTTCCACTCCAACCCATGTGAAGCAGATCTTCATAGATCTGGCTTTGTGTACAGGGGTATTGTCATGCTGGAACAGGTTTGGGGTCTCCTAGTTTAAGTGAAGAGGAATTTTCAATCTACAGCATCAATTGTGTGTCTCTGACTTAGTCCATGTAGTGTAACTATAAGCAGACAAAAATTAAACTGCAACAGGACATGCAGTTTAATGCATCGCACCACCATGTTCCAGCTCATTGCAACGTCTGCCATTTTTATTGAGCCGTACAGATGTTTTTTTTTGTGTGATATCCAACTTTAAAATCATGAATATTTTTAACCTCGATTCTTTCTCTCACCTCCAGTCAGCTCCATGGTTAACTTCTCATTTTCGATCATCTTCTTCTTCTCCTCCAGCTCTGCGATTAGATTCTCCTTCAGCTCCACTTTCTTGTCGTCGAACTCCTTCACCGCCGCTTTCTTCTCTTTGATGTAGTTCCTCTCCACCTGCTCCGTCTGATCCACCGATTCATGTAAAAGTGATGCATTTCATTACATATCACTGGTTTTACACGCTGTTTTATAGTGTCATCGTGAAATGTTTAGAACCTACCTCAAGTTGAAGGAAGAGATCTGTAAAAAAAAACAGAACAAAATTGTGAATCTTTTTTCATATTGAACCTCAAATATAAAGCTCATAAATCATCTCTGGCTGCTTTCTGACGCTTTTACCTGCGTTACGAAGTCTTTCTTTATACTGCTGATCAAGTTTCTTCATTCTCTTCTGATACTCCTGCAGTGTGCCTAAAACACACGCACACGTGCGCACACACACACACACAGTTAAACAGTAAAAACACTTAGCATTCAAAAAGCTCATTTAAATATTATAGATTTATTTGCCATCACATGTATTACAGAAAGCTCCATCAATAAATGCTGATTTGTTCAGCGAGTAAAACTGTAAGCCTGTAAATTCCATTATCCGACGTTTCACCATAAACCCTTACTGTTAGAGGTAAACATCTGGAACTGTACTGTTATAGGCGAACATCTGGAACTGTACTGTTATAGATGAACGTCTGGAACTGTGCTGTTATAGGTGAATATCTGGAACTGTACTGTTATAGGTAAACAGCTATAAGTGTAATGTTATAGATGAACATCTGGAACTGTACCGATATAGGTGAACATCTGTAACTGTACCATTATAGGTAAACATCTGTAACTGTACCGTTATAGGTGAACATCTGTAACTGTACCGTTATAGGTGAACATCTGTAACTGTACCTTTATAGGTGAACATCTGTAACTGTACCGTTATAGGTGAACATCTGTAACTGTACCGTTATAGGTGAACATCTGTAACTGTACCGTTATAGGTAAACATCTGTAACTGTACCGATATAGGTAAACATCTGTAACTGTACCGTTATAGGTGAACATCTGTAACTGTACCGTTATAGGTAAACATCTGTAACTGTACCGTTATAGGTGAACATCTGTAACTGTACCGTTATTGATAAACAGCTGGAACTGTACTGTTTTTTTGTAAACACATGGTGCCGTGTGGCTGCTGAACTGTATGGGAGTTCACTGCAGGTAAACATCTGAACATTTGAAACTGCACTGCTATAGGTGAACATTTGAACATCTGGGAGTGCACTGATAGGTGCGCACCTCAAACATCTGGACTGCATTGTTATAGGTGAACATCTGGGACTAACTACACAGTTATAGGCAAACATCTGAACATCTGGTACTGACTACATTGTTATTGGTGAATATCTGAACACTTGGTACTGAATACATGGGTATAGGCAAACATCTGAACATTTGGTATTGACAACACTGTTATAGGTAAACATCTACACATCTGGGCCTGAATACAATTTTATTGGCAAACAGATGATCCACCTGCTACTGAATACACTGTTATCGGTGAACATCTAAACATCTGGAAATACACTGCTATAGATAAACATCTGTAACGGTACTGTTATAGGTGAACATCTGTAACGGTACTGTTATAGGTGAACATCTGTAACGGTACTGTTATAGGTGAACATCTGTAACTGTACTGTTATAGATGAACATCTGTAACTGTACTGTTATAGGTGAACATCTGTAACGGTACTTTTATAGGTGAACATCTGTAACGGTACTGTTATAGGTGAACAGCTGGCACATCTGCACAATTACAGAAAAAGAGTCAGGTCTAATCTGTAAGTGTTTCTCAGTCCTCTCTATGGGGAGGATGATTACAGGTTTTCAGTAAGGTTCTTGTAAAACATTCTGGTAGAATGGTAGAAGTTCTGCATGTTTTAGCAAGTCACCTTCTTGCAGTTGTTGCAGCTGCCTTTTCAGCGATGCCAGTTTGTCCTGGTACATCCTGCAAAACAGAATAAAGATAAAAGATTAGTTTAAAGCTTTCTGGATTGCAGTAGAGATGAACGAGTATGTAAATAATAAATCTGAGGAGAAGCTGAGATTTATAGGATGGGTTTCAGCAGACAGACTGAGTATTAAGGGTCAAGCTGTTTAACAATGTTGAAAATGCACATACTTTTATCAACATGATCAACATGTAAAACAATTTAGAGAAGTGCTCAAGGTGTCCAGGGAAATCGCACGCTGCATTTAAACTCGATGATGATGCTGAACACCAGGCCCTCGGAGGGTTTATTCATTTATGTCCATTTAAGTATATTCACTTACTAGTTAATCCAGCATTCACACCTGGACTTCCAGTCAATTACAATCCAGCATTCACACCTGAACTTCCAGCCAATTACAATCCAGCATTCACACCTGAACTTCCAGCCAATCACAATCCAGCATTCACACCTGGACTTCCAGCCAATCACAATCCAGCATTCACACAGGGACTTCCAGCCAAATACAATCCAGCATTCACACAGGGACTTCCAGCCAATCACAATCCAGCATTCACACCTGAACTTCAAGCCAATCACAATCCAGCATTCACACCTGGACTTCCAGCCAATCACAATCCAGCATTCACACCTGAACTTCCAGCCAATCACAATCCAGCATTCACACCTGAACTTCCAGTCAATCACAATCCAGCATTTACATCTGAATTTCCAGTCAATCACAATCCAGCATTCACAATCCAGCATTCACACCAGGACTTCCAGTCAATCACATTCCAATGTTTACACCTGAAATGACAGCCAATCACAGTCCAGCATTCACCCATTAATTTACAACCAATCACAATCAAATGTTTATATTTGAATTTCCAGCCAATCACAATCCAACACAATCCAGGGTATAAAGATCAACATCATGACATATAGCGAGGTTCTCTACTCACTGCTCTTTGAGTTCCACATAGTCGTCTCCGTCGTGTTTGGCGAGGTCTGTCTCACTGGCGTCTTCAGTGTCTGAAAGAACACAATTGTCAACAAATCAATTAAATTTGCACCAGGATCTGCCAGACATCTGCCAGACAACACACACACACACCGTCTGCTTCCCGTTTGCTTTAATCTGACGAGATCAAGATTTGCGATTATATCGGATACCGCGATACTAAACTCCCCAAAGTATCGCGGTTACATTCACTACTGTGATATCGTCCAGCCAAAAACACCGCTGTAACTCAACTCAAACAAAAAACCTGCGTTTAGAAACATGTACTAATATATACTTAACATGTTCACTGTGTTATAATGTTGGATTTTTTTTTAGCTTAAATAAATGTTAAAAAGATATAAATCATAACATATTAATAAACAATTCAGCTAACTAGCATACTAGCACACAACAAAAATACCAGGCTGCTAATCATGCTAAGGTTATGATCTCGAAGAAAAAGCACATAAAATAACAATATCTGGCATATAATCAGATTTATTCATATTTACTTGATGTTAATTCTGATTTCTCAACCACAAATTGTCAAAAACACTCGCTAGCACGAGCTAATAAGCTAAAACTATCGTTTTAAATGCAAATCGCTATTTTTTTCTTAAATCAACGTTTATTGAATTTAACCGAGCAGCTTTTACTATGTACTGAATATCCATTTTTGTAATTATATGTCAAAAAATTATTAAAAACAAATCGTAGAAAAAATATTCTGTTCCTTTTTTTTCTAGCAAGCTAATGCTAAATCTGAGGTAAATGTTGCTATGAGACTGTTACTATGGTAGCGGCTCCCCGAGTGTGAATCTAAAGGATTTCCGCATTTCCGTTCATACGCAACTTATTAATTAATCCAAATCAATGTGCATTTTTTAAATTCCGTTTATAATCGAGCTGAAGCTAACGGCTGCTTACCTTCTTCCGAGTCTCTGCCTCTGAAACTTCGGTCATCGTCCTCGTCCACGCTGTCCAGCTCCTCTTCGTCATTATAATAATCCACCATTGGTGACAGTAAAGTCGACGCCATTCGCTATTTCTAAAACATGTGTGTAAACATTCAGTAAAAGATGATTAGCGAGACTGCACTTTTTTCCTCTTCTTGTTGTTGTGTCTCATTCAAAACAGCACGTTTGCCTTGCTTTTTTTCCTACCCGTAATCAGAAAGCGTGTCTTTCCTCCTTCTGATTAGATAGTTTCATTCACGGTGGCTGGATAGCCAATCAGAAAGCCGGAATGTCTGCAGTATTAGCCAATCCGAGTTTAGAAGGCGGGGTTTTGTCTGAATACGCGTGGGGAAAATATTAACAGGGTTGCTTGCGGACCCGGAAGTCGCCATATTGTCTGAAACGTGATGGGAGATGTAGTTTATTCTTATGTTTTACGCTCACAGAATTTTTCATACACACTTATTGCGTTTCCGAAAATCTACGCTTCAGTCGACCATTAGTCATTTTAAAGCTTTTTTTTTTCTTTTTTATATATAAAAGAAAAGTTTCTACCAGTTTGCTTTGAAATGCAAAATTAATAATCACCAAAACATAAAGTTGGGAAATGAATTAACTGTCACCACTGATAAATAAATAAAAAAGAATCAGGGATGTGATATGAGGGATGTAATTTAAGGAATGTGATATGAGGGATATGATATAAGGGATGTGATATGCGAGATGTGATATAAGGGATGTGATATGAGGGATGTGATATGAGGAATGTGATATAAGGAATGTAATATAAGGGATGTGATATGAGGGATGTGATATGTGGGATGTGACATGCGAGATGTGATATAAGGGATGTGATATGAGGGATGTAATATGAGGGATGTGATATGAGGGATTTAATATAAGGGATATGATATGATGAATGTGATATGAGGGATATGATATGAGGGACATGATATGAGGGATGTGATATAAGGAATGTGATATGAGGGATATTGATGTGTGTGCTGGATTTGAGGGATGTGATATGAGGGATGTGATATGGAGGATATGATATGAGGGATGTGATATGAGAGATATGATATGAGGGATATTATTGTGTGTGCTGGATATGAGGGATGTGATATTAGGAATATGATTCGAGGGATGTGATATGAGGATTTGTGATATAAGGAATATGATATGAGGGATGTGATATGAGGGATATGATATGAGGGATATTGATGTGTGTGCTGGATATGAGGGATGTGATATTAGGAATATGATTCGAGGGATGTGATATGAGGAATATGATATGAGAGATGTGATATGAGAGATATTGATGTGTGTGCTGGATATGGAAGATGTGATATGAGGCATATGATATGAGGGATGTTATATTAGGGATGTAAATGTGTGCTGTAATGTGAGGAATGTGTGTGATGAGAGATGTGATGGATGTGATGGGATATGAGGCATATGAGAGATGTGAGGTATATGAAGGCTGTGATGGGATATGAGTGATGTCATATATATGAAGGATGGGATGGGATGTGAGGGATGTGAGGGATTCTCTATTTTGGTAGAGTTTCTGCGTGTAAATTCCGTTAACGTCATCCGGCTCGTGTGTGTGTGTGTGTGTGTGTGTGTGTGTGT
>MU563244.1:11850609-11869956 GCA_024362625.1 Silurus asotus
ATGTGATATGAGGGATATGATATGAGGGACATGATATAAGGGATGTGATATAAGGAATGTGATATGAGGGATATTGATGTGTGTGCTGGATTTGAGGGATGTGATATGAGGGATGTGATATGAGGGATATGATATGTGGGATGTGATATGCGAGATGTGATATAAGGGATGTGAGATGAGGGATGTAATATAAGGGATATGATATGAGGGACATGATATAAGGGATGTGATATAAGGAATGTGATATGAGGGATATTGATGTGTGTGCTGGATTTGAGGGATGTGATATGATATGAGGGATATGATATGAGGGATGTGGTATGGAGGATATGATAGGGATGTGATATGAGAGATATGATATGAGGGATATTGATGTGTGTTCTGGATATGAGGGATGTGATATTAGGAATATGATTCGAGGGATGTGATATGAGGAATATGATATGAGGAATATGATATGAGAGATGTGATATGAGAGATATTGATGTGTGTGCTGGATATGGAAGATGTGATATGAGGCATATGATATGAGGGATGTTATATTAGGGATGTAAATGTGTGCTGTAATGTGAGGAATGTGTGTGATGAGAGATGTGATGGATGTGATGGGATATGAAGGCTGTGATGGGATATGAGTGATGTCATATATATGAAGGATGGGATGGGATGTGAGGGATGTGAGGGATTCTCTATTTTGGTAGAGTTTCTGCGTGTAAATTCCGTTAACGTCATCCGGCTCGTGTGTGTGTGTGTGTGTGTGTGTGTGTGTGTGTGTGTGTGTGTGTTCGTGATCGAAGCAATTCCGAGTTCAGCCGGCAGGTGGAGCCCTCGCGCAAATAATCGTACGAGCGTACGTATGTGCGTGTGCACGCGTGTGTGTGTGTGTGTGTGTGTAGCGAGAGATGCGAGTGTGAGTGTGTATGCGCGCGCGCGCTCGGTATCCGCCGTCTCTCCGGTTACCTTTGACGCGCAGGTGCGGATGAAAATTTGATGCGTGTCACCTGCAAGACAGCTGGGCTTCCGAACAGTGTGTATATCTAAATAGTATAGTATAGTACAGTACAGTACAGTATAGTATAGTATAGTATATTGTAGTGCAGTGTGTGTGTATGTGTGTGTGTGTGTGTGTGTGTGTGTGAGGATGAAGGGAACGAGCGACTAAAACGCGCATCGATGAAGGAGAAGTTTACAGTCCCGACGGCGCGCGCAAGACTTTCGGGTTAAGCGCGCACGAGCGATTTTGCTGTAATGCTGCTGCGGCTGCCGCTGCTGCGCGCGCGTGTGCGTGCGTGCGTGTGCGTGCGTGTCACCGTCGCTGGATCTGTTGAACCTGTAATGGAGTTGGATTAGGATCTGTTGAGAGGATTAAAAAACGTCACTCATTTATCCCGGTAAGGAAACATGCATATTTAATTATTGTTGTTATAGCGTGTGCGTGTATGTGTATGTGTGCGGGTGCATGCGTGTGCGCGCGTGCGTGTAAACGTGCGGCTTGGTTTGTATCTCTGCGGTTCGCTTTTACGCTTTCACGCTTTTTTACTATCAGCGTCATGTTCGAGTGCATCTACGCTCGACTTGTCCGGTCTGGATTCACTCCACACTCCACATGAGCGCTCAGAGACAACACTGGAGTAGAGTTGTGGACACACATAACACCCCTGATGTGATCTGATGTAATCTCTGTCTGTCTGTCTGCCTGCCTGTCTGTCTGTCTGCCTGTCTGTCTGCCTGTCTGTCTGTCTGTCTGCCTGCCTGTCTGTCTGTCTGTCTGTCTGTCTGTGAGAAGCAGCACATGAAAGTGTAAAGAAGGAACATATACACTTTTACTGGTAGTACTACTTGTGTTCGATTGTTTCCTGGTTGTTCATCCATTTTTTCACTGTCAAGGTTCCTGAGATTCACCTCTGACCTGTTTTAGAGAACTGGTTGATGATTGGTTGATCTGATGCCGTTCACTCGCCTTCATTAGTGACGTTCAAGGTTCATCTGCACAATTCATCAATTCAACACATTTACAGAAAAGAAACGTACACAGAAATTTAAACTGATGCCGAGATGTTCTGCGATTGTGCACGTCATAGAAGCGATTTTCTCGTTGCTTACACTATGAACAGCAGACAATTGCACACCATCAGTTGAACGAATGTACAGAAGCATTCACTATTGGTTTGAAGCAACGAGAAATTGCTTCTATGATGTACACAAGTGACTCCATGATGTGTAGTTTTGAGATGATTTCATTTTGGAGCTTCAAAGCAAACTAGTTAAATAAACAAATCAATCAATAAATCAATCTATAAATCTATCTATTCATCCATCCATCCATCCATCCATGAACAGTATAATGAACAAACAGCAGGACTGACAGACATGACATTTTTGAGAGGAGACAGACAGAGAACTGAAGCCAGACAGACAGACAGCCGGGCAGACAGACAGACAGACAGCCAGGCAGACAGACAGACAGCCAGACAGACAGATGACAGAGGCAAAAGTCGTTTCTAGGTTTCACGTTCCACCACACGTTTCTGTTCATATTTGAAGAACGTGTGTACAAATTGTATAGATGATGAAAGAAATACTGATCCAACACGGCCCCTATTCCACACTTCAACATCATGCATTTCCGTCTGGACTGCGGCTCATTGGAACCGACTTCACCGTACAACAAGACAATGAGCTCGTACGTCAAAGCTCTGCATCTAGAGAGCAAACAGTGGACTGGAGTATCAACTATCGTGGAATACCTGCTCACACACTGCACCCAAATCCTACTGAACTGAACTGCTCTGGGATAAACTGGAACCTGGCAAGTTTTACAAGAGGCACGTGTACAGCTGTTATTCATGCTAAGGGAGGATTTTGGAACATCTGGACATTTAAACATATTTTGGGTCAAGGTCAGTCTTCATACCATTAAATGACCAAGTGTGTCGCATGGAAACAGCAGGGACATGCATGTGTCTCTCAAAAACCAGAGACTAAGAGTTTATAATCTAAACAAACGCTGTAACAAATGATCAGTAACTGAACATGGATTTCTGGATGTAGACTGTCAAGTAGACGTCGTGTTTTTACCCCAGAAATCGAGGGAAGATGCGAAGGTTTACGCTTCATCCTCTTTTTAGGAAATTATTTTCTTCCAAGTCGGCTTCACCAGCGCTCTTACTCACGGAAGATCATGTAGGAATGAGTCACGTCTTGCAGAAATAGTGCCTCACATCCCACATTTTTCTCCGTTTCCCAGCAGAACAGCACGGGAAACAAGATTGCGGACGCTCGCGATACTCCTAACACTTTACCATCGAGTGTAACGCTGACGTACATTTACTTTGTTTGTAATCTTTCATATTTTTATTTTTGTTTTACAAGTAGTATCTGTGTAGTGGTTTATCAGCAACAATTTCTAGGATCTCAGCATTTCATAATACTTTTATTGCATTTTCTTTTATATTATTGACACTTGACAATAGTCAATTTATATATTTACAATATAACTTTATGGAAAAAAACCTTTATAAATCACTTTATAAACTTCCTCTCACTCTCTGAGCGTGATCTGAGTATTATAGGTGGAATATTAGTTTTAATTTACAGATATAAGGGCAAAGGGGTGAAAAGTTTTGCATCTAATTGGAATATAAACTTTTTTCAAAACAGGAAGACTTGGTTCAATGTAGTTTAGAGTTGTTTTTATTTCATTTTTTAGAAAAAAAAGGTATTTTAAAGAAAACCAAAACAAAAAATTATATATATATTTTTTTATCAGTTAGAGTCTGTGCTTGTACTGGTGACTAAAGGGGGCAAAAAGTTTTGCACTTAATGGGAATATCAAAGGAAGACTTGATCAAAATGGTTTAGAGTTGTTATTGTTTTATTTTTATTTTTTTGAAAACTATTAGTAAAAATCTATTTTCTATCTATCTATCTATCTATCTATCTATCTATCTATCTATCTATCTATCGCTCTCTCTTTTATCTATCTATCTATCTATCTATCTATCTATCTATCTATCTATCTATCTATTTATTTATTTATTTAATAATGTGCATTAGCCCGGGACCAAAGGGGGTCAAATGTTTTGCACTTTATAGGAATATTAACTTTTCCAAAACAGTGAGACTTTCGTTTAAATTAGTGTAGAGTTGTTTTTTATTTAATTTTTATTAAAAAAATACATTTATTTCTACTGAGTATTAGACAGGGCCTGGGGTTGTACAGTGAGCAAAAAGGGGCAAAAAGTTTTGCACTTCATGGGAATATAAACTTTTTTCAAACAGGAAGACTTGGTTCAAATGATTGCGTTGTTTTTATTGATTTATTGTCTTTTATTTATTAATAAAAATAGTACAAAAGGTCTTGGAGAAAGAATGTACAGTATATATTAATTAATTAATTATTTTTTTATTTAAACTAAGCTGATTTGTATTTGAATATAAAAGTTTTCAAAAGAGGAAGACTTAAAGTTCAAAGTGTTCAGAAAAAAAATTAATGGAAAAATAACACACACATATATATAGAATTATTATTATCATAATTTTTTATTATAAATTTTTTTTAGCAATGGACAGGGCCTGGGCTTGTATTGGGAACCAAAGAGGACACAAAGTTTTGCACTTCATGGGAATATAAACTTTTTCAAAACAGGAAGACTTTGTTTCCAGCGGTTTAGGATTGATTTTTATACATTTTTTAGAAAGAAAGAATTTATATTATATTATATTATATATATATATATATATTTATAATTACATTTCATGAAATTTACTTTTTTTTTTTGGTTTAGAGTTGTTATTATTTTTAAAAAATGTCCTGAAAAGAAAAAAAAAAAAGATATTGAATTTTTATTGAGCAATACTTAATTCTATTTATATTGGGGGCCAAAAAGTTTTGCACTTCATGGCAATATTAACTTTTTTATCTCAAAGCAGTTAGACACTGACGCGAAAAATAAATAATTGAAACAAAGAAATAAACAAAATAACACGATTATATTAAAAAAAAAAAAAAAAAAAAAAAAAAAAAAAGAAGGAGGGGGGTGGAGGGGGGTGTAAGCTAACAAGCGTCGTTAAGGTTTATGCTAATAATGATGCTAATGCTAATTTGACACACGTCACACTCGGAGTTAAATATGGCGACACGGGTTGAGTGACGGATTTAATTGAAGCCTCTTTGTTTCCCCCCCACAAGCTTTGCGTTCATCCCAAATCTCGAGGTGAAGAAGAATTTCGGTTGTTCGGCGACATTGAGTTTGAACGCGTTTATTTTTCGGCGCTTTGCGTTTCAGCGCCGCTTTATTTCCGTATGACAGCCGTGAATCCGGGTTGCCAGATTCATCCCGCCGCTTTTAGATTTGTGTATCGCTAAACTGTCGTCGAGTCAAAACCAGTTGTTAAAGTCGAATACACGAATTGTGCTGTTTGAGTTTTATTGAGGGAAAAAAACCCACACCTGTTAAAACTTTATCGACAACTTAAAAAAAAAAAAAAAAAGTCTGACACCACTCTAACAGGTGTACAAGCGCCAATCTGGCAACCGTGAACAGGAGCTCGGTTCATGTGCAGGAAGCAGCAGGAGCGGTATGGACCTGCAATAAACTGCTCAAATCACCTTCATTACTGCTATTTATTCTCCATTCCTTCCTCATACAGGTTCCTCGCTGCTGTAGAACTTCCAGGAGCTTTCCCACACGCCGGAAGGAGGTGAGAAGATTATTTTCTTATGATACTTAACAACTTTTTCTACTTGAACATCAAGTCTTCATGCAGAGTTCATGCATGGAGCACTTTTAAAAAAAAATCTAATTCTGATACATATTGATCATTCCAGTCTGGATTGGAGTATTGTCCTGGATTATTTTTGATGTAGTTTTACATTTGTGAAAGTTCAAAGCTGGAGCCAGTAGACTTTTAAGCAGCTTTATCACTCAGCTTTCACTTCCTTCTAGATAAAGGCGTGTGCAGCTTCTCTGCGTTTCTCTAAAAATGCATCTGAAGAACCCTGTTTACACTGCTACAGTGTGTATCTGATCAGGCTTACACCATAGAGCAATAGATTAGGTCGAAAGCGGTGATTAATGTTCCTCAACAGCAGCTCTGAAGGTAGTTGCAGCTTCAAATTGTATAGTTTCTACAGTAGACACTGTACATACATCTATTAAGAGAGCATTCATGTCATTGTTTGCTGTAAGGAGATGTTTATTCCACTATTAGGAAAGAAGTCTCCTGTGTTAAAGCTTCGTCACAGTCGGAGGTCAATCTGGAAGTCTTTTTTTATTTCAAGAGATGAGAAAAGAGAAGCTGGGTTGAGCTGGCAAGAAAAAAAAAAGTTTTGGTGTAAGCGGAATAAAAAGCTTCATCACGCTAAATTCGTCACCGTTTATGGAATTTTACGACCTAGAGCGTTTTTTTTTTTTTTTTTTACATACCTATATACACATGTACACACACACACACACACACACACACACAACGTCTAGAAACTGTCGATTATATTCGTATTATTATAGAAGTATACAAAATCATGAACTGAGCACGTGCATGACATTTTAGTGTGTGTTGTGTTTTCTGTGTGTGTGTGTGTGTGTGTGTGTGTGTGTGTGTGTGCGCATTGTTTTGAGCGAAACCCTACGGCCTGGATGCCAGAAAGAAGCCGTTATAGCGGATGTGTAAACGGAATTGAGGTCTAAAGAAGCAGCTATAACACCTAAAGCAAAAGCCACAGGAACCTGCTATCAGACCTCCCTTTCTCTCTCTCTTTCTCTTACACACACACACACACACACACACACACAGTCTGCCATTTCCTTTCCACTGGCACTTCCGTCACGTCTCCTACAAACGCAAATACACACAAGCAAATTCTCTTCCCTCAGCGTCGCACTTGCGCGGTTTCAAGATTTACAAGCGAGTTCCTCTCACACGTTCAGACTTTGGCCCTTGTGCCATCTGGACGACCTCTGGAGCCGTTAAGCCGTTGTGTAATATGAATTATCAAGCCGGCGCACGCTGTGCTCGTTATTAACCACCAATCCGATAGAGACCGGGGAGAAGAAGAACCGAACTGAGAGCACCCAATCGTTATAACGATCCTAATAATAATAATTTAACTAGAAATGGAAAAAGAAATAAAAAAGGATCACGTAAATAATTTGTGTAATTCGGTTTTATTAGATCTAGGCCGTGATAGCTTTGTGATTTGCTTGTTTAAGTTTGATGTTTAAAAAGCTCCTTCTTTACATCATCGTCATTTATCAGTGAACAGAAAGCGTCCCTCAGATTCATACTTATCTAATACAGAAGATCAAAGCAAATTGTATTGTATCAGATCTGGGTCGTATTTATTTACAGGAAATACTAGGTTTATTTAATGTTTATTTCTCGTCTCAAATCCCAATTTTATGCCAAGAGTCGACATTCCACAATATTAAACGTGACTATTTATTAATGATTAAAACGTGTAGCAGTTTATTGTATAATAAATAAAACCCATGCAGTGTTTTGCAACTTGCTCTCGTATAAGAGGAGGATGTGCTGGTACAGAAAAACACCATCATTTCCTGGTCAGGGACTTTTAGAAATTACTCTATCTGTTTGTTGATTAGATAAAAAAAAAAAAAAAATGTAAATGATTACTCGATCACGTGTTTGAAATAATAAGGAAAATAATAATAATAAATAAATAAATGATGTCTTTTATGGTTTTTGAGAAATGTTCCTTTTGCTTCTATGCAACAAACTCTGTAAAAGGCAAAAACACAAGAATTGGAAGAGTGGAGGAAATGTTTATGGTGTTTTCTGAAAACTTTGGCTCTGAGAGAAGATCTTAGATGGAGAACAGTAGAGAAGATGTGATCAGACTGCGTTACTCTCGCAGTAACACGTGATTGAGGTGGAAGCTTAATAAGGAAAGAACTGGCTGAAGGACCCAGATGCATGCGAATAAAAATCAAAACGGTCTTTAAAAAGCGCAAGGGCAGAGAAAAATACAGACTGTCCAAAAACCTTTTAGCAGGCGGGAGCCCGAGGACACAGTCCTAAAGTCCGAGAGCCGGGAAAACAATAGAGGAAAGTAAAAATCAGGTTATAGAGGAAAGCAAAAATTCCCCTAAATAAAGAGATATTCTGGACGGTTTTGAGAAGGGTGACGTCAAAATTGGTACACACCGAAGAGCCTTGGGGCGTTTAAGTCAAACGGCCGCTGGGTTGATGACCTAAGAAATCTTAGAACTTTGGAAATTGACGGACTCCGAAATCGTGGAGAGAGTGTGCAGCATATGGCCTGTCCCGTGTGGGCAGCCATAGGTTTTGTCCAAGACGGTAAAAAAACGGGTGCGGGGTGGCGCCTTTGGTTGGCTTACTTTTTGAAGCCATGTGGAGGGCCTGCCTCTAGCCACGCCGGCAGCGTAGGAACAGGCCTTAAGCAGACATGATGGATGCCTCAGCCTCTTTGGTGAAAAATAACGTTGGTTGGTAGCCGTAAACTTTGTGGAACAGGGACATTCCTGTGGCAGCGGCGGGTAGGGAGTGTGCGTATTTTACCGACAATAACTTAGATGCCCAGGAAGAGGCATCTTGGGCGCACAGAATGTGGAGTCTGGTCTCTAGCGCCTGGTTAAGTCTCTCTGAGGGCCCTGGTCAGAGAGGATGCTTCGTGGGAGGCCGTGTAGAGGGAAACACGTGCTGTAGAAGGTGTGAGGCCATCTCCTTGGCCGAGAGAATGAGGGCAGCTTGGCCGAGAGAATGAAGTGTACCATCTTGAAGAATCTACTATGGTCAGTATAACCGGCAGAAGAAGGAAGCCCGGTGACAAAGTCCAGAGCGATGTGCGACAAGGGACCTCTGTGTACTGGCAGCGGCCAAAGTAGCCCCACCGCGCGGCCTATGGGGTCCTTGGGCACACAATTATGGACATCCTTCTGGACGGTGGTCCCTCAGAAGCACCAGAGAGCTAGAGTGTGTGGGGTGCTGGGATGACAAAACAGGGGGGAACAGTGGCACCATTGGAGTACCTGAGACCGCAGCTGTTCCGGAACAGCTCAGGGGGAGGCCTCAGGGACCAGGAGAAGACCGGGATATCGTCATTGTAGTCAAAGGGACATTGATTCAACATGTCCCTATTGACCATCGAGGGCTAAACTTGTAGGGTGGCCGGCATTGGCTCTGACTCGATGGCTATGGCTAGCCTAAGGAATAGAGTCCACAAAAAAACAATCTGGTGTTCCTGACCTCTGGGGTGGATGTGGATGTTTAGGAAAGGTTTGGAGAGGACAGGAAGAACTCTGTTTGGCATGGGTCTCCCCTTCAACTTCGAACCTGTCTTTTTACTGGGCAGGAAGTCGCCATGAGTCCTGCCTGTCCGCAGTAGATACAAAGACCCTTGGAGCGGCGCCTCTCCTTTTCTGTTGGGGATGGGTGTTGCGGGGAATCTCTAGGTAGTGGTGGGGTTCCAGCTGGCGGCATTTCTGGGAGGAGTTCAGTGGCGGGAGGGCGGTGGCAAGGGGCGTCACTCAGGGTGCAGTCAGTGATGAGAGTTTGTAAAGCTATAATTTATGCTAAGAAAGGATTTTCAATGAAAATAAAGTCTGGACATTTATAGATTTGTTTGGTCAAATTAAACCCTCATACTCTTAAATTAGCAAGTTTGTTACATATAAAGAAAGGAATTTTTTTCAAACCATAACACACCCTATGTTTGCATAATTTTGACAGGTTCTGTAATTCAGGTATACACTGTTTTATGATCTGAATCATTTCTGAGGTAAAGTTCTACATTTAAATGTTAAGCCACATCCCCTGACACATCAGTCTGACAGCCGGGTCTGTGATTCGGCTTTGAGATGGAAACATTTAAAAGGTTTTATTTTTATTTTTTTTACCTCGCAGTACGAGTGAGAAGCTTTGCTTCATGATTCGGTTAGATTTAAATTCAGGGCTTTATGATTTAATTCTGAAAAGATTTCGTGCCGCAGGATTGGCGTCATTATGTAACGTCTCATTATATAATTTGTAACGTAACATATAAATGTGTGTGCGTGTTTGTATGTTAAACACCATGGGTCAATCAGCTGCTTTTGACAAGTGTTGGAGGCTTGGCACACACACACACACACACACACACACACACACACACACACACGCATTGCCAGAAGGCTTAGCCACACTCATGCCTCTGTCTTCAGCTTTGCTTAATCTTAATCACTATTAAGTGTGAAATAAAGTTCATAAAACAATAAAAACAATTGTACAATTATACCTAATGTAATGTTTAGATTAAATTATTTATTTTTTTATTAAAACTAAAAAAAGATAAAAATGAAAGTCTAAAATTAGCTGCTTAAATTGAATTATTTACAAACAAAAGAAAATGTAATAATAATTATTAATAGTGTTTAATAATAATTATAATTAACAAAAAAGGTCAGACAATTAAAACATTAAAACATCAAAAACATCTTTAAATCTGATTTTATTATACTGCATTATTATACAGTTCTCAATTCAAAACTAAACAAAACATAGGATTGTTTACAAAAAAAATCCAGTAGTTATAATCCAGGATGTCCTAGCTGCTTGTCTTATTGGTGTCTTAGCTGCATGTCTCATTGGTGTCCTAGCTGCATGTCTCATTGGTGTCCTAGCTGCTTGTCTCATGGTCGTTCTAGCTGCTTGTCTCATGGACGTTCTAGCTGCTTGTCTCATGGACGTTCTAGCTGCTTGTCTCATAGATGTCTTAGCTGCTTGTCTCATTGGTGTCCTAGCTGCTTGTCTCATTGGTGTCTTAGCTGCTTGTCTAATGGACATTCTAGCTGCTTGTCTCATTGGTGTCTTAGCTACTTGTCACATAGATGTCTTAGCTGCTTGTCTCATGGTCGTTCTAGCTGCTTGTCTCATGGACGTTCTAGCTGCTCGTCTCTTTGGTGTCCTAGCTGCTTGTCTCATAGATGTCTTAGCTGCTTGTCTCATTGGTGTCCTAGCTGCTTGTCTCATTGGTGTCTTAGCTGCTTGTCTAATGGACGTTCTAGCTGCTTGTCTCATTGGTGTCTTAGCTGCTTGTCTCATGGGTGTTCTAGCTGCTTGTCTTATTAGTGTCCTAGTTGCTTGTCTCATGGACATTCTAGCTGCTTGTCTCATTGGTGTCCTAGTTGCATGTCTCATGGATGGTCTTGCTGCTTGTCTCATGAACTGTTTATCTCATGGACATCAACAATAAACCTTTTAAATATTGAACTTTTTGAAAACCTCTGTGATGAGAGTTTGACATCACATGACATGTACATTTAATGGATTTATATACTTGATCAAGGGTCTGGTGTTTTAGTGATGCGGTAGAATTTGTTGTGTGTGATGAAGTTACACAAAACGCGGCCTGCATCTTCAGTTTATTGATTTGGCACCCTTTTTTCTGTCATCAACATATTTTGTCCTTGAAGTGTCTTCTAGTAATTGACTCTAATTGATGACCTTCTTATGAAAATCGTTATCTTCGCTGCTTCTTTTTCAAATGGAAAATAAATCAAATCAAATCAGAACTGGCTTGACTTGATAAACAATCATCTTCACAAACATACAAAACCCAGTGAGTCACCGAATCCTGTAAAACGGCATGTTGAGTGTGTGTGTGTGTGTGTGTTTGTGTGTGTGGGTGTGGAACCACAAACAGGCCAACAGAATCCAAGCCGTTTGTAATGAGAGCACATTGCTGCTGAATCCTGAACTCTGATTGGTCAGAACATGTTAATTATTAATTTGTGCGGTTGCAAATCACAGGTTCGTCTTCACACACGTTTGATTCTGCACACACTCTGCTTTATTTCCTGTCTCTGTGTAAAAGTGTGTATGAGCATGAATGACTTTAGGAAACACGAGTCCCCGTTTCACAGCCGTGTCTCTTCTTTCGTTTTCGCTCATTTTCCATTCCGGCGTCCATTTTGTCTCATCGTTATTTCACTTGAAAATGATATAAAAAAAAAATTCTTTACATGAGGGGATTTTCCCCTCATGTTAACAGTCTGGTTGAGATCTGGCAACCCAAAGTTTTTGTTTAGATTATAAATGTGTTGTGGAAGAATGATCAGTTCAGTACAGTTTTTTTCGGTGGCTCACCGTGCCGTATTTGGACGTCGATTCTAGGAAAAATAAGTAGGATATAATTAACGAATTGCTGCGCGAGGCGGAGGAAAAGAACCACCTAGCGTGAAGCAGATAACGGTGGCCTCCGTGTAGCTCTTAGAGGTCATCAGGAAAAACGTAGACTCACGGTCTCACAGCTGTATAGAGAAGGGACTGTATGTTTTTCGATAGTTACGGATGTTTCGAATTCACTGCGTTTCTTAGAACGGTAATAAAACGAATCTACTGGTGTGTTGGACAAAACAAAAAGTATTCAGTACGTCATTTTGTCTTTGTTTCTGAGACGTCAATTTCATCATATATCTTTAGTTGTATGCAGATTTAAACTTGAAGTGGGCGTGGTCTAAACAGGAAGGTGTTTAATTTTTTTGAATGAACTGACTTGTTTATAACGATAGAAAACGCTGATGTATGATTTCTGCCTTTACAGTTCCTCGGCCTCAGCTACATCACTCCAGTTCATAATTGGTCCCAGTTAAAGATGCGTAAATTTATTAGGATTTAAAATGCTTTTATAGTTTCTTCTCTTTTTTTCTTTTGCACTTATTTACTTCCTTAAATTATTTTCTCTTCAGAAGGCAGTGCTACCAGACGTGCATTACATCATTCCAGCAGAGGAAAACAATTTTGGTGTAAAGTCAGTTGTAGCTGCAGGGCATTTCATTATGTTTTTTTTACATTTTTTATTAATTACTTACTAAGTAATGTTTGGCAAATGAGATGCCCATGGACAAAAAATAGCTGTGCAGAAGTTAATAGCTGTAACTAAGATGTAAGCAGTGAGTGCGTCTGTCTGTCTGTCTGTCTGCCTGTCTGTCTGTTCACCCAGACACACACTTAATTTTAATTAAGATATCACAGTGTATATGCAGAATTATTTTCCGAGTCTTTATGTCTTGAAAAATACGGACAGGTAGATTGTTCGTCATTTCGTCCGTTCTTCTGCCTATCCTCCGGTCTATTCGTTTCTCAGTCTGTTCTCAGTTCTGCCTTTTTGTCCATCCGTCTGTCTGTTCATCTTCTGCCTGTCTGTTTTTTACCTCACAGAAACAGAACAGCAAGCAGAGAGTTAACGTGCAGCAGAAGCGAATGAGTGTGTTGTAGACGTGTAGTGACGTGTCCCGCGCTGTGCCGTGAGCGTGGGTGAGGACGCGGGAATCATTTCGGAACACGAACCCTGTTTCTTTTTCTTTTCTTTTTTTTCCTTCATCTTTTTTTTCTCTTTCGTATTCTTTCCCTTGTTCTCTCTCATCGGTTCGATGATCTTCTGTTTTTTTCTTCTGTGTTTTTTACCTCACGCACATCTTTGCATTAATTTCCATTCTTCCTGTCACGTTTTCTTTCTCCTTCTCGCTCTCTCGCTCTCCCTCTCTCTCAGAGGAGTGTGTGAGGTAATGATTGCTATTTTTAGCCTCCTCCTCCCCTCCACACATTCTAACGTCCTCTGTTTCACCCATCCGGGGCTCCTGACATCATCCGCATGTTATTTATAGCCCTTTATAGGCTTTATTTATGGGTTTTAATACTCCAAACACCCAATTTAACCCCAGTGCATGCTGGGACGTCAGAGGAAGGAGGCTGGATTAGATGTATTCGTCTGGTGAAATCGCTAATGACTAACAGAGGATGGAAGGTGACAGAGCCTGCGTGACCATACCAGGCATCAGAGATGCTCATTAATGTAGTGAGAGTCCAGCAGTTCGGTTCAGGTTTGTAGAAGTGCCCCAGTGCTGACCGGAGCCTGATTCAGAGGAGAAGTGGGAGCTCGTAAATGTCCAATCACATTCGAGCAATGAAAAGAAAGACAGATTACATTCCCTTTCCTGCTACTTTCATCTCGACATCTGTATGGAGTTCTCTTTTTCCAATTGGAGATCGCACAGGACCACCACGTATACAACCGAAAACAGTCCATGAAGACCAACTCAAGTACTAAGGGAATGGATTTGTACTGTAATTAATATAAACAATGCTACAATGGCTGCAGTTTGGTTCCTCTGAAGGTTCCTTCTTATATCATCTCGGGGAGTTTTTCCTTTCCACTGCTGCCACTGGCTCATTAGAGAGAACCTTATAAGGTCTAATTTATCAGTTCAAAACATTTCCACTCGTAATCTATTCTTCTGCTCTGGGACATTGTCCCTGGTTAAAGAGCGCTAAACAAATCAAATTGAATCGAATCGAAACAAACTTTTTATTTCCATCCTTTCTTTCCCTTATTCATTTCTCTTTCTTCCCTTCTCTCCCTTTCACATTTCTATTTGCCTTTTCTTTTTTTTTTTATTCTCCATTTCAAAATCTGTCCAATCCAATTTCACTCCTGTTCTCTTTGGGTCTTCCTTTCCTTTCACCTCTTTTCCTTTCCTTTCCGTTCTCCTCTTTTCCTTTCCTTTCCTTTCCTTTCCGTTCTCCTCTTTTCCTTTCCTTTCCTTTCCTTTCCATTCTCCTCTTTTCCTTTCCTTTCCTTTCCTTTTCCCTCTTTCCCTTTTCTTTCCCCTCTTTTTTACCGTTTACATGTACTCTACAGCACTGTGAAATTCATCTTTGGCACATCCCACTGATGTTGGGAAGCTGGGGGTCGGAGCACAGGGCCTTCCTCAAGGGCCCAATGATTGGCAGCTTGTCGTTATTAAGCGATGAGCAGCCGCTTCCCACGTGTACGACACTGTTGATTATAACTAATCAGTGATATGCTGTTATTGCTAAGCAGCACTGAATTGTGCCCTGCGGGTTTGCGGGGACGTCACGGCTGCTGTCTCTCAGCTTCTAACAACAACCTGCTGAATCCTGAACATGTACAGGATTCCCTGAAAAACTCCATTTTTTTTAACTGCTATATACTACACCTCTACTCCTATTCCGGAAGACACTGCAGGAGCGATAGCATTAATAAACAGATCGATGTCTTCCGTTCTGTTATGAGACCTTCCCGCTATTGAGTCGCCCCTGACTTCCATGTTCAATAATCACTTCCTGTGAAGCCGACGGCTGCGCACGCTTACTTCCTGTCAGACAGGAAGTGCTGCTGCTTATTCAGAGTTTTAGATAGCAGCTCTCCAGCAGTCGGTGTCTCACACACACACACAAACACACACACACACACATTCTCTATCACTCTGTCAGAGAAAGAGGTATGTCCTCTGTGCATTTCAGTCTGGTGAAGAGGGTGTGGCATTTTTGACCTGCCAGTTTCATTAAAGTTGTTGAAAAAAGGGGCGGGTCTAAACACCTGTCACTCACAAAGACCGAGGCGTGTCATACCTGAGTCATAGATATTAAAAGCTTGTGGCCGGATGTAAACTGTAAGAGCCCATCTGCATTTTAGTTGCGCATTTCCCTCTCTTCTGGTCGAGCCTCGTCTGTGTTCAGGGTGCACACACACACACACACACACACGCACACACACACAATGTTCAGCATGACAGGGCCAAACCCTTACAGCATTTCAGTATCACAGCACAGGGGGTTGTGTGTATGTCATGTTGCCCCTGGTGCACGCACACACACACACACACACACACACACACACACACACACACACGTTGTAAAACTTACTTGGCATTGCAGACAACAGAAAATTGGATTCATGTTGCCACTAAAGCACCTGATCCACTGCATGCTTTATTAGGAAATAATTCTCGCTCTTATGAGTTTTTTGTGTGTGTGTGTGTGTTTTTGTGTGTGTGTGTTTGTGTGAGAGAGCGCACGCACGCATGTGCTTTGGTGTTCTAGAGCGATTTTGTAAATGTGCATTACATAAGATGGCATAAACACACATGCCTTCACAAGATGTGCTTTTCTTCGTGTGTGTGTGTGTGTGTGTGTGTGTGTGTGTGTTTTTTCGCTGCTACAGCATGTGTACAACGAGCTTCATACAGTAACCTCATTCACCTCCTGCAGAGACAAATCACCATTTACACAAAATCGCACACACACACACACACACACACACACACACACACGTATGGCAGCCTTGATGAAAACAAAACCACAAACACATTGACATTCCCACTCTGGCAGCTGCTACAGCACAAAGTGACCTCTGAATCAGAGGGACGAGACGCAGCCTCATAAAGAGTTCGAATCAATTTAATGGATATGAAATGAGACGGTACTCAGGCTTGTCCTCGTCCTTGTCTTTGTCCGTGTCCCGTCCTTCAATCTGACGTTACTCAAACGGAAGTTAAAGAAAAGATGAATGTGTTAACATGTTTTTGATAAGTACTTAATCTGGACATGTGTTCTAGATTATGGGTGATGATTGATAGACTTGTTACGTTTTTATTTATTTGTTTATTTATTTATTTATTATTATTTTCTGTCACCCCTCCGTCTTTTGTCTTTTTTTTTTTTTTTTTTTCCCCAGAGTTTATAACCTCATCCTCCATTTTCTCCACAGAGTTTATAACCTCATCCTCCACTTTGTTAAAAACACATGCTCAATTATCCGATTGCAGTTACAGGAATTTAAGACTTTCCATGGGAATTAATGGGTATTAATGGGAATATATGGGAATTAACTGGAATTTTCCCCGGTAAACTGGGATTTTACAAAATAACCTTATACATTTGTTTTATATTTCTAATAAATTTCCATAAATTCCTGGTAAGTTCCCATGGAGAGTTTATGAAAATGGACTGGAGATTTTTCGCTTATTTGCTACCGTAAACTACGTTTTCTAGAGTTTACACCGAATGGTGCAGAAAACAAAAAACATCCAGTTGTGGTCGGTTGCATTTTAATGGTTGTTCACTCGATTAATGGTGCAAAGAAAAGCATCCCGGAGTAAACACGAGGCAAATGGCTACATCAAGACGTCCTCATCGTTCCAAGAACTTCAGGAATCCTAGGTTACAGCAGGCATGGGCTCAACCCACACTGGGCAGTTTAAGATTCGGAAAATTAAATGTCGCCTGGTCACACGAACATCTTTTTACCAAACCACAGAATTTTCTGTGGTTATATTTGAATCGGGATAAAAAGGAATCCTGAAGCAACATGGCTACAATTCTATACTTTAGTTCGGCTCGTTGGAACCGACTTCACCATATAAACAAGAGTTCTGAAAGAGTTATTTAAAGAGCAGACAGACGTCTGGAGTGATGTTTATTATGGAATGACCTGCCCAGTCACCGCACCTAAATCCTACTGAACTGCTCTGGGATGAACTGGATCACAAAGAAATAATCTCCAACTAGTCAAGAAGATCTTTGGAAAGTTTTACCAGAGGCACAGCAAAGTGTTTCATCTGTGTGTGTAAAACTGTTCCTCATTATAAAGGAGGATTTTTCAATGAAAATAAGTTGGAACATCTGGACATTTATAGATTTGTTTGGAAAAAGGAAATCTTCATACCGTTACATTACCAAATTGGTCGCATATAAACAAAAGGAAGATGCATGTGTCTCCTGGAAAACCATAAAAGTCCATACATTTGAGAAACTGTGCATTTGTTTAACTGTTAATTTATTTTTTGTCTGTCTGTCTGTATATCTAGCTGTCTATCTATCTGCTGAGAAAAATCTTAACTTGTAGTTTTGCCAGTTTGGAACGTGTTTTTTCCCTTTACACCGTTTCTCCATGTGCACCTCAGACTTATAATAATGTATAAAATGATCCGTACATGATTAATTACAGTAATCCTCCGCTTTACCACGGTTCGAATCTCACGCCCCGGTTTATCGCAGAATCGCATTTGCCACATAACTAACTAGTTATTTGGTATTTTCCCGGTCTCTTGCGGAGAGCACCATAGACCACAACACTTATAGGGAATTGTTTTTAATGACTTATGAAAATGTTATTATCAATTAAAAAATGAAGTCAAATTTACAATAACAGTACTGTACCGTATACATCAAATTGCATTTTCAGGGTGGCAAAATTATTTATACATCAATGTTCACAAAGCCAGAGGTGTAGCTGATGTTGGACTTGGCTTATTTATTTATTTATTTACTTATTTGTGTGTGTTGGAAAAAAAAACACAAAGAGGAACAAGTAAAAAAACAAACCAAAAAAACAGAGTAAAACAACAGAAAGCATGAAATGTAATTAAATATAAAAATATTAAATATAAAAACAAAGAATATGGACATGGCCCGGATATATTAAGGGGACACTTTTAGTTTTTGTTATTAAAGTTCATCGTTTGTTTATTTAATTTGTTATCTTTTAAAGTGCTTGTATCTTGTTCAGTAAACTTTATTGAGCTTTGAATAAATAATGAAAGAGTGAAGCGTGTTCCGAAAGCCGGTTTGTGTGTTTTCAGTGATTCAGGTCGATATTCTGACCTGAATGTGGGTTAAACCACACGACCGTTGGCCTATTGATCAGTTCATGGGAATAAAGATCAGTACGGAGGTGAACACGGACAAGTTTCTTTTTCCTTCGGCCCGTAAAAGGTCTTGTTCTGTGGTGGCTTTCTGAAACAAATCCTAGGATTTGAGAGCGTTTGTATAATGATTGACCTGAAGCAGTGTGTTTTTATGCAGAAAAAAACGTATTGAAAATCGCTGCTGTGTTTGTTGCTGGTCGCTCGAATGGCCATGTTGATTTGACGACACTTGCTAAACTCGGAAGTTTAAAATATCATCCCAAGTTTCTAAGCGGAAAACTTCATAGTTTTTCCTGAAATGTCTCACTAACTGCAGTGCCTTCTAATATACTGACCCCTCTGATAAATAGAAGTAAAGAAAGCTGTGAAATGATTTATATTGTTTAAACTATTAATCATTTGTTAAAATAACAAATTCACAAAAAAAAACTTTCCTCTCATGGATATTGAACAGTTTGCTATCTTCTGATAGACACTTCCCATTTTTTTTTAAATCTCAACAACCTTCTGACGTACATAACAGCCATATTCCTATTTGTGGGAATTTGACCTATGTGTTGCATCATATGTACATCCACAGGAAACAGGAAATGTTGCTTTAACGATTTCTCAATTCAATTCATTCAATAATTGTGCCATACCTATATTTAAAATAGTGTTTTTTTGTTTTCTTACAAAATATCGTGCTTGTAATCGTTTGATATCCATGAGAGCAGATTATTGTAATATTCACCCCAACATAAAACAGTAAAGACCTTTTGCTCATATTTACCAAGGGTGCCAGTATTAGTGGAAGAAATCAAGCATGGTTTGGAATGATGTAATGTATTATAGTAGTTTATAGTTAAGACTCAAGAACAAGTTAGTTCTTGACACC
>MU563244.1:11880332-11909990 GCA_024362625.1 Silurus asotus
TTGTTTATTTCTTTTATTTATTCTCTTTAGTGTGTGTGTGTGTGTGTGTGTGTGTGTGTGTGTGTGTGTGTGTGTGTGTGTGTGTGTGTTGCTTATTGTTAAAACTTGTGCTGGAATTTCCCGTTTTGTGCTGGAATTTCTGGAGTTTCTCCATGTTTTTCACCTCGTGTGCGTTTGTCATTCCGAGTGTTTCAATCTATCACATGCCAGATATCAGTATGATGTTGATCTGGATGATGATATTGATTATCGTGATCATTTCCGTCACTATATAATTTTTCCCCTGTCGTGTCTCATGATTAATTTATTTATCGCAATCTAACAACAGCGTTATGTTTGTGAAAATTTGTACTTGTAACTTGTAAAATGTGATGTAATTAATAATTAATTATTACTGATTTTTGTTTTTTCTTAGGTTTTTGTTTTTCTTTAATGAAATGAAATGAATTTAATTATTATTTTATGTTGTTTTATGTTAATGTAAAATTTTATTTCAGTAGAAATGTAGAATAGTACAGTACAAAGAATATAATATATCTCGTATCTTAGATACGTTTAATATTGATGGTAAAAAAACCTTTTGCCTTTTTATTTTATTGCTTGATTTTAATTATTATAGCTGCAGAATTCAGTCTTTTATCAGTTTTTTCGCAGCGACGGTCCAACGGATTTAGGATCCGAGACTTTTTTTATTTTAGAGTTGCACAAGACAAAGCAAAATAATGGATTATATAATTAAAATGATATAATAATATTAATACAAATATTATTTTAATACATTTGGATATTATGTATAGAGGCACAAAAAAAAGAAATTTTTGAATTTTGAAATGAAATAGAAATGTCAGTATAAATAATATATAAATATAATAATAAATATAAATTATAATAATTAATTATTTAATTATAAAATGTTGCAAATTTTTTTATGTAACATTGTAATATTTAGCTATGTAAGTATAAATAAAATTAGTTTATTTTAAATTCATTATTTATTCATTCATCATTAAAAAATTTTTGATAAATTGTTTAAACTAAAAATGTTTAATTTAAGAAACAGAAATTTAATTTATTGCGTTAAAACCACACCAGCCACACCAAAGATTTAATGTTTTTTTTTTTTTACTAAAGTTTGCCTTTATGTCTGGGTGTTTGTATGTAGAGCAGGTAAATGCCGTGGCCGGCGGATGTGTGTGAGCAGTGGGTGGTCTCCAGACGTTCAGGCTAACCCACCATGCCATCGTCCACGCGGAAATTAGGCCCGAAGGACCATGAGCTCTCCAGCCTCTTCTTCAAAGATGACCCGGAGGAGGTGTTCTGCGACCTCCACGAGATCGGCCATGGGAGCTTCGGTGCTGTTTATTTCGTAAGTGTTCCCCAAGCTTAAAATAATAAACGTAGGTGTGTTTAATTTGTGTTGAATAAGTTAAATATGTGCAACTCTACATTTATTTTCCAATTGTTCTAATAATAACTTCTACTCTTCTAAGATGATGTTCCGCTCGATTTTAGAGTGTGCTTGTTGAGAGTCATTCAATTAGTCAAGTCAGGTGAGAAGGTGAGGAGGCCTGGGGGGCCTTCAGCATTCAAATTCTTAGTTTATATTTAATCATTAATACAGGAAGGAAAAATTTTATTTGGTTCGTATGTTGGACAATAGATGGCCAGCAGTATGTCAATAAAAAATAATCTATTTTAAAAAGTCTCTATTTTACATCGTTTGGTTTAAAACTGTGTAAAAAAATAAAAGGAAAAAAGAAAGAGAAAAAAGTTTTGGCACCTCTAGCATATGTTAGACAACCCAAGAATGTCAATCAAAGAGACAAGAAAAAATGGGTAAAAAAAAAAAAAATCCCCCCCCAACAAAATTGCTAGACTCCCATTTAGCTATATAGAATTAAGTTCGAAGAGGGGTGCCCAAACTTTCGCATACCTACCCGACATGCACAAAGATATTTACGGTTATTTGCCTGCGAAAGAAATGACCAGTGCTGAATGTTTTTCCAAGACGCTAACGACAAAAGTTTCTTTCCTACTGTCTGTATTTTTCTACCACAGGCCCGAAACTCCTACACCAGCGAGGTGGTGGCCATTAAGAAGATGTCTTACAATGGCAAACAGACCACAGAGGTGCGAACCAAAACAGCTGCTTCTATGTTACATAGTTAAGAGAGTCACTCTGGGAAAATAAATCAGCCAGTGGTGTGTTTCGGCCATTTTGCGCCAATTATAGTGTGAATCTACGATAATGCTTAAAGGATCATTGTTCTCATTTTAGTAAGCTAGGTCAGAGCTAATAATTTAGTAATTTAGCCTGGTGTGTGTGTATGTGTGTATGTGTGTGTGTATGTATGTATGTATGTATGTATGTATGTATAATTTATTTATTTGTGTGTGTGTGTAGAAGTGGCAGGACATCATTAAGGAGGTCAAGTTTCTGGAACAGCTGAGACACCCAAACACCATCGAGTACAAAGGCTGCTACCTGAAAGACAACACTGCCTGGGTTTGTATTACTAAGACCCCTTTGTGGCAATCGCTGTAAAACGCCATAAACATTAATAAGTGCTTATCCGAATAAACATTTCCCCGTCGTAAATGCTTCTTTTGGTACTTTTACTCTAAAGTTGACTTAAGGCCTGTGTCAAGTGACATTTTTGGTAATAACATGCTATGATCGCTGAACTTGTAGCTCAGCGTATATTCCTTTTATGTGAAGAGTGACATAATGCTGCCATTGTCACTGTCACATCGTGTGTCGTAGCAAACAAAAGTCTCTTGACACGTGTTTTATCAGTTGGAAACCAACGTTACCCAAGCAGCCTTTATGATGGGTGATGAGTTTTGTTGCAATATCAACATGGAAAGACTTTTCATTTCTAGATTAGATTTTTAGAGTTTCAGCAATAAATACTATTGTTGGATAAATAAATGAACAGTGCCATAAGTATCATAAAGCCATGATATGCACGAATGGGAGCTCTGACAACTGTAGCAGGGTTTTCTGATTTAGGAAATATATTGAAATAAGCTTGAAATGAGGTATTTATTTGTTTCTTTCATGAATTAGATTAGAAGTGCAGGCTGTTATTGATTGGATGCTTGAGTAATAATTATTTTGCACTTGGTGTGTTTAATGCACTTCTCTCTCTCTTTCTGTTTTAGCTGGTCATGGAGTACTGTTTAGGCTCAGCCTCTGATTTGTTGGAGGGTAATCTCTCTCTCTCTCTCTCTCTCTCTCTCTCTCTCTCTCTCTCTCACACACACACACACATATATACACACATAGCATTGATGTGCAGTTGTTTTGTATGGTGATGCAGTTCACTGTATTTGCAATGTGCTGTTGTTTGCAACCAATTGTTTTTTTTTTTCTGTTATTAAACTTCAGAAACACATGAACTCAAAGACCAGATTCTCTAAATACAAGTTTAAGAGGATTACTTTTAATCTATTTCATAATAAGCACAAATTAGAGTGGGCAGGGCTTCTCTATCAAACATTCACCATAAACACCAACATTCTCAATCAAACACCAACATTCTCAATCAAACACCAACATTCACCATAAACACCAACATTCACCATAAACACCAACATTCTCAATCAAACACCAACAAAACACCAACATTCACCAAAAACACCAACAAAACACCAACATTCTCCATCAAACACCAACATTCTTAATCAAACACCAACAAAACACCAACATTCTCCATCAAACACCAACATTCACCAAAAACACCAACATTCTCCATCAAACACCAACATTCACCAAAATCACAAACAAAACACCAACATTCACCAACAAAAACATAATTTACAAACACTAACATTTACTATCAAACTCATAATTTACATACAAACACTAACATTTACCATCAAACACATAATTTACAATCAAACACCAACATTTACCATCAAACACCAACATTTACCTTCAAACACTAACTTTGTCCATTGGACAATATTAAATACTAAGATTCTATAAAAAAGGACTGATTAAACACTATTACAAACATGCAAAAAAATACAATTCCCTACAAAACAAACATTTAGATTGTTCAAAGTTGTTGTTATTTGGGTTTAGAGCATGTGGATGTAATGTGTTTCTCTTGTAATGCTGCTGTTTGTGCAGTTCATAAGAAACCCCTGCAGGAGGTTGAAATCGCTGCCATCACCCATGGTGCCTTGCTGGGACTGGCGTACCTGCATTCCCATAACATGATCCATAGGTCAGTTTTTTTGGCACTCGCTCAGTGTTTGTGTGTGTGTGTGTGTGTGTGTGTGAGAGAGAGAAATATTTATTAAATCAAATAAGTTCACATGGTATTTTTCTCATTATGAAATCTCTGTTTATTTCTCTTATTTCTCTCTCTCTCTCTCTCTCTCTCTCTCTCTCTCTCTCTCTCTCTCTCTCACACCCACACAGAGATGTCAAGGCTGGAAACATCCTATTGACTGAACCTGGTCAGGTTAAACTGGCTGATTTTGGCTCCGCCTCCATGAGCTCTCCAGCCAACTCATTTGTGGGGACGCCATACTGGTCAGTGTCTCTCCATCATCTTTATGACGTAGATGAAAAACATGGAAAGACAGACAGTGAGAGTGAGACTACAATGTGGAGAAACAGAAATACAGACCTGGAAATATGGAGAGAGAGGGAAAGGGAGAGAGAGGGAGAAAAGAGACATAGAGTAATGGATGGAAACAGGTTGAGAGACTAAGAAGGACACAAATGAAGAGAGAATGATAGAAGAGAGAGGGATAGACAGGGACAAATATCGAGACAGGGATGAAGACCGACTAAGAGAATGAAACAGACCGTTTTGAAGAAAAGGAGACAGACAGATGCTGTGAGAGAAAGGGATAGATAGATAGATAGATAGATAGATAGATAGATAGATAGATAGATAGAGATAGATAGATAGATAGATAGATAGATAGGGGCAGAGACAGATAGATAGATAGATAGGGGCAGAGACAGTGGCAAAATTATGCCTTGTTATTAATTGTAATGTTGTGTGTGTGTGTGTGTGTGTGTGTGTGTGTGTGTGTGTGTGTGTGTTTAAACAGGATGGCTCCTGAGGTGATTTTGGCCATGGATGAAGGCCAGTATGAAGGCCGGGTAGACATCTGGTCTCTAGGGATCACCTGTATTGAACTAGGTCAGTAACGTATATGTATAAACATAGTTAAGTGCAAAAGTATGTGCGCCCCTTCAACCATAATGACGTTTGGAGTATAAGCCGTTCCTTCTTTATTCTGAGTAACAGAAATTGTGAAGATTATAACGCTGAAGACAATATATGAATCTGAAAAACGCTTTGAGATTAATATACTTTATATTAAAAAAATAGGAATAAAAAAACTTTAGGGTGTGCCGTCATAGAAAAATGATCAACAGAGATGTGTTTATAAAAAAAATAAAAAATTATTATTATTATGTTCCAGTAAGCACATGGCCGCCGTGTGGTTTCTCGCCTTAAAAGCTCCAGCAACGTGGCATGAACTTTTTGACAAATGTCACTTGGTACTTTTTATCCATTTATAGTTGCATATAATCCTATTCAATATCTACCAAACAAGTTTCTGTTCCTCACTTACCTCACAGCAGCTTTAAACAGCCGTTCCCACACTCGCTTATCTTAACCCTAAAGTATCTCCTCCAGTTATAAAAACACCTTCTGACTGATCTCATCAGAAGATTTAACATTTAAATATGGATAAAAGTATTGGGTCACTTGACATATGTGCTTCTTCTCCTAACTGTTACGACAAAGTCGGAGGCACACAATCGTACAGGACGTCTTCAGAAGCAGGAGCCTTAAATTTCCCTTCGAACTAGAAGACCCAATGTGGAAGTATGTGGAAGTTCTTCAGCTAAAGAGCTCTGACCTCAGAATGATTGTGAACTCTGACTGCACCCCAGGCCTCCTCACTTCACCTACATCAGTACCTGACTTTACTTAAACCCTTGTGATTGAATGAATCTCCACACAATTCTTGTGGAACATCTTCCAGGAACAGTGGAGCTCATTATAACAGTAAATGGGGATTAAATGTGGAATGGGATGTTATATTTATATAATTATATATAATATTAGATATATTATGAATATATAATTTACATTTTATGCATATATACTCAGTTTTTAAGTCCTGGTTCAGAACGATTTCGATACGTTTAGAGGGAAGAGACGCAAAACCTAAAATTGCTTGTTATTTTTATTAACACAGTTGATAATTATTAACATTTGTGATCATCAACATTTTAAACAGTTTACATTTTTACAACAATTTTTTAATTGGCACAAACTAAATTGATGAAATTAAATAAATGGAAAAATTTGATAGTTCAGTGTGTTTTACATTTAGTATAATGTAAATAAAAACTGTTTAACTTATTTTAGCATCCTTCAACAAACGTCTCCATTCCTTCCATCCTTCATTTATTCGCTTCCTCGATATGTGGAAATTCTTGAAGCTGGACATAAAACATTGAAGAATCCGTAGCGCTAGTTTTAGCTGCTAGCCGATTCCTGCATGCGCAAAACAAATCTTATTTCCAGTACGGGGTGAGTGGCCACAGTGACACTGCGCCAACTTTAGTTTCTTTCAACGAAGTTTTCTCTAGAAAATGTCGTCGTGTTTTCACGTTTATTAATTAAAAAGAACTTGACAAAAAAACTAAACAAAGTTGCTAGTTATTAATATGTTCCTGAGGGAACTTATTATTGTGTGCGAATGTGTGTATGTCTGTGTATATATATATGTATATATATATATATGTGTGTGTGTGTGTGTGTGTGTGTGTGTGTGTGTGTGTGTGNGGTGTGTTTTTTTTTTTTTTTTTTTTTTCCCTCTTCCCACTTATTTATTTATTTATTTATTTTTCTCTCTATAGCCGAGCGCAAACCTCCTTTGTTCAACATGAATGCTATGAGTGCCTTATATCACATCGCTCAGAATGATTCGCCCACGCTGCAGACTAATGACTGGTGAGTGAGTATAAACACACACACACACACACACACACACACACACCTGACACACACACGTTTGTGCAGTAAGCACTAATGAACGTAAAGTAGTTAATAGCTAGCTAGTTTACATACCTATAATTTTCCACTATTATTTTATAACAAGTAGTATTGCTGCTTTGATGCAATGTAGTTAAAAGTTTTGGCACCTCCTTTTTCGGGTTGCTCATTTCTATTATTGCTGCACCACCACACAAGGAATCATGGGTAGTACCAAACAAGCCCAGGGGGTGTGCGGATTTTGTGTTATCGTTCGGAGGCAATTAACAAATAAACGGAATACGGCTTTTTCCCCAAAATCACTTCATACATTTCAAATCAAACTTGTGATATTTTCTTAATGAATGTTGTGTGTGTGTGTGTGTGTGTGTGTGTGTGTGTGTGTGTTTTTTTTGTTTGTTTGTTTGTTATACGTTGCAGGTCGGATTCGTTCAGAAGCTTTGTGGATTACTGCCTACAAAAAATACCTCAGGACAGACCCTCTTCAGCTGAACTCCTGCGAGTGAGCATACGTGCACACACACGCGCACACACACACACACACGCGCACAGGTGTGAGTTGCTTGCTCAATATTGAACGTTAAAGCTAGTCGCCTACACGCTCTCACTTCCTCCTCACCATATCATTTGCAGCTTCCTGCTCTGACAGTGCGCTTCTTACTCATCTGTCCCCATTGACTCATAGGAGCACACACTCATACACACACACACACAAGCACGCAAACACGCACGTGCGCAATCCACCCCGAGAGTGTAGCGATGCGGGTGCTATCCACTCATTTCCTGTACCAGTGGGATCCGTGAAATGTCAATAGAAGTTTTATTTAAATTTTTTTTACTTCACGTGTTAATCTGACATACTGCTCGTCTTGCTTTTTGACCCAGATGAGAGTCGTAGGAGGAAGTCGTCACGCTTTCGCTTTGAAACGACGGGCTGTAATCCTATAAGGATTCATTTTTAACTTTGGAAAACGCCAACGCCGACTCTGAGCATCATTTTTTTGTATTTCACTAAGATGCCAGTTGATGGAACAGCAACGGAAAGACGCTAAAACTCCGGGTTTAACGCTGTTCTAATACGAACCTTAACGTCGTAAAGAATTGGAACAGGGTTTGATTAGGATATACGAGGTGGTATCAAGACTAGTTTTATAACACTCCAATAGAAGGCAGCACAAAGATGCACGCACAGTCACAGGGAGCACCGACCTTTATTAATCAGTGTACCAAAAGACCTCATCCTGTGTACATCAGGAGGCGTGCAACTGGTGCTATTCCGACCACGTGCGTTACCACGTCTGCTATACTGACCACGTGCGCACCCCGTCAGCAAGCTTCTCCTCACACGTGAAACAACACGATCCTGTAAACAGAGATAGTCTGGAAACCTCGTGTACAGTGCATTCAGAATCACTTCACTTTTCAATAGTGTTATGCTGCAGACTGATTCATTCAAATAGATTTTTTTTCCTCGTTATTTTCCACTCGGTTTCCCATAACGACAAACCGAATTCTAGAAACGTCTGTGATATAAAAACTAATATCACATGTACAAAATTTATTTTATTTAGATCCTTTACTTAGTTGAAGCACCTTTTGTAACAAATATAGCCTTAGGGTTATTTTTTTTGTGGGTATGACGCAACAAACTTTGCACACCTGGATTGGGAGATTTTCCGCCTTTCTTTATGGCAAGTCGTGTCAAGCTGTGTCAGGTTGGATGGGGAGTGTCGGTGGACAGCCATTTTCAGGTCTCACCAGAGATTTTAAAAAGGGTTCAAGTCAGGGCTTCAAGTCAGGGCCAGGGCTCAAGGGACAATACTATAGAAATGAAACGTGGAAATATTTTAGCGGATCAAAATAACTGACAACAAAAGTGAGTACACCCTCAGTGAACATGTCAAAACTGTGTCCTAAGTGTGAATAATGTGTTTGAGCAACATCGTTATTCAGCACTGCATTAATTCTCCTGGGTATGGAATTCACCAGAGCTGCACAGGTTGGTGCTGGGATCCTCTTTCATGCCTCCATAATGACATCACCGAGCTGTTGGATGTGAGACACATGGTGCTTCTCCTCCTTCTGCTTCAGGATCCCCACAGGTGCTTAATAGGGTCCAGGTCTGGAGACATACATGACCACTCCATTACCTTCACCTTCAGCAAGGCAGTTTTCATCTTGTGTTTGGGTTCGTTATTATGTTGGAATCCATGATGTTGCCACCACCATGCTTCACTGTAGGCAAGACACAATGTTCTTGGTTCTCCTCACCAGGGTGTCAGCACACATGCTGGACACCATCTGAGCCAAACATGTTTTTTCTTAGTCTCCTCAGACCACAGGACATGGTTTAAGTAATTCATGCTCTTGGACAGGTTGTTCTTCAGCAAACCGTTTGCATGACGGCCTGCAAACCGACTTGCACTGACAAGAGGACCCTCTGCTTCTGCCTCAGAGACTCTTTACCATGAGGTGCATGTAGAACATCCAGTGGTCAGTGTGAGAGAATTGGACACACATTGTACCACATTGTAACTGCTCTAATACAAGATACACAAATTTTGTATGGTTCTGTAAAGCAGACAAAGTCATGAACATGATGACTAGGACGTGTGGATTTACACGTTTACACCACATACAGCTGTTTCGTGAGGGCGTACTCACTTTTCTTGTTCTAAAATATTATTAAATATATATATTTGTAACCAAACAGGCATTTTATTGAACAATTTTTTTAAATGTAAATAGTTGATTTTTACAGACGTTTTTATAAACACGCGTAATGTGTTAGAACATTTTCCGGTTGTGACATAAGAGGAACAGGGTTCGGTTATGGCATGTTCTACTAAAACTTGCAAACTTTTATCCTGAATGATGTATAAAAACTTGGTTTGCTTTTGATACGTTCTTCCCTTCTGTTCGTCTCCGTCTTTTTACTTCATCCCCCTTTCACTTTGGCCCCTCGTAGCTCTTTAGGAGAAAACCAGGTCACTAATCTGAGTATAGCATCTAGAACTATTCCCACAATGCCACTTTCTGTCCTAAATCTCAGACACTCAGATCTCAAATCACACACTGACCTTTGAACCCCTGCGTTGAGGTTCAGGCGTTCTGGAAAGTGTTGGTATAAGGAATCTGGTCAATTCCTTATTTTAAAATAAATAATCCTTTAGATTACTGTTCTCCAAGACCCACCATTTCCTCATAGACATCCAACAGTAGATGCTTCCACGAGTCAGCTAGATGGATAAGCTGAAGACAGATCGACCTGCTTTAAGGAACACGCCGAATAAAACTAGTGAACGTGTAAATATCGCGTTCCCCCGGAGACATCGATCTGTTTCTAATGTTCTTTTAGTTTCTACAGAATTGCTTTGCAGCTTGATGCACATTATGGCCGTGGTTTTATCGTCTCTTTTTCAGCATGACTTTGTGCGTCGTGATCGGCCACCACGCGTCCTTGTGGACCTGATCCAGAGGACGAAGGACGCCGTGCGGGAACTGGACAACTTGCAGTACCGCAAGATGAAGAAGATCCTCTACCAGGAGAAACATCACAGTCCGATGGGAGAATCCCAGGAGGAGGAGGAGGTAATAAACAAGTAATTGTTGATAATGGGTTACAAGTGTTCCTCAAAAGTTGATTAGAGAATAGATTTTCTCAACTTTTTCCATAAAATGGACCAATTCAAATGTTGCTGCACCAATATTTTCTATCAAACACCATCGCTCGCCTTTTTAGATTAGGATTTACTGTGTTCAGGAATGGATGTTCTAAAAATCTAGAAAGTGAATGTTGGTGTCTGATGAAAAATGTTGGTGTCTAATAGAAGTGGAGATGTTTGATAGTTAAGGTTTGTGTGTGATTGAGAAGTTTGGTGTGTAATAGTTTACTTTTTTCATCCCATAGGAAGATTTATATTTATTTCAGATGGAGATGTTTGGTGGTAAAGGTGTGTGTTTGATGGAGGCGGTTTGTGTCTGATGGTGAAAGTTGTTGTTTGATGGTGAATGTTGGTGTTTGGTAGTAAAGGTTGGTGTTTGATAGGTTGGTGTTTGATGGTGAATGTTGGTGTTTGATGGTGAATGTTGGTGTTTGATGGTAAAGATTGGTGTTTGATGGTAAATATTGGTGTTTGATTGTAATGGTTGGTGTTTGATGGTGAATGTTGGTGTTTGATGGCAATGGTTGGTGTTTGATAGTAATGGTTGGTGTTTGATAGTAATGGTTGGTGTTTGATGGTGAATGTTGGTGTTTGATGGTGAATGTTGGTGTTTGATGGTAAAGATTGGTGTTTGATGGTAAAGATTGGTGTTTGATGGTAAAGATTGGTGTTTGATTGTAATGGTTGGTGTTTGATGGTGAATGTTGGTGTTTGATGGTAATGGTTGGTGTTTGATGGTAATGGTTGGTATTTGATAGTAATGGTTGGTGTTTGATGGTGAATGTTGGTGTTTGATGGTAAAGATTGGTGTTTGATGGTAAAGATTGGTGTTTGATGGTAAAGATTGGTGTTTGATAGTAATGGTTGGTGTTTGACTGTAAAGGTTGGTGTTTGATAGAAAAGGTTGCTGTTTATTGGTGAATGTTGCTGTTTGATGGAGATGGTTGGTGTTTGGTACTAATTTGCCTGTTAATGCACCAATGTTTTCTATCAAACACCATTACTCACTTTTAGAAAAGGTTCTTACTGTGTTCAGGGAAAGCAATCGCGCACAGGACCATCTGTATAATTCTTTAAACTCAGCACTGTGCACACTAGCACTGATCTCTAATGATCTGGAACCAGGAACTTCAGATAAGCGCATTATTTAATAACATGTTGGGTATTGAAGAAGTGTGAAAATGTCTTCGCTTAAGGCTTGAGGTTTATGAGAAGTTTGAGCAGAGGTTCGTTTTGTAACAGAGCGAGAACCCGATTACACACTGAACCCGATTAACAGGATTTACAGCAGATTGTTGCCGAGTGCAGCACGTCTGAACCCATAAACCCTCACAACACACACGTTCTGTTTATACCTTGGGTTTGCTATTAAAAACAACTTTACATACTTTCCTGTATTGTATGTGTTTATTGTGTAGATTATTGCGTAGTTAAACAGTTATTTAGTCTGTGTATTATTACTTAGTTTGATTTCAGAAATGTTTATCTTGGTGTTTAATGAAAAATTACATTAAATGCTAGAATTTTATCAAGTTGTTTGATAGAAAAGTTTGGTGTGTGAAGGTGAAGGTTGGTGTATGATGTTGAATGTTGGTGTGTGATGGAGAAGGTTGGTGATTGAAGGTGAAGATTGGTGTTTGATGAAGCAGTTTGGTGTCTGATAGATATGGTTGGAGTTTGGCGGTGAAATTTGGTGTTTTAAATGTGAAGGTTGTTGTGTGAAGGTGAAGGTTGATGTCTTCTAGAGAAGGTTGGTGCTTGAAGGTAAGGGTTGGTGTTTGAAGGTGGTGTTTAATGAATGTTGTGTGATGGAGAAGGTTTGTGTGTGACTGTGAAGTTTAGTGTTTGATGAAGAAGGTTGTTTTGTGACGGTCAAGGTTGGTGTGTTATGGAGATGGTTAGTGTTTGATGGAGAAGGTCCAATTTTTATAGAGAAGGTTGGTGCTTGAAGGTGAAGGTGGTGTTTAATGAATGTTGTGTGATGGAGAAGGTTGGTGTTTGAAGGAGAAGGTTGGTGTGTGACTGTGAAGTTTAGTGTTTAATGAAGAAGGTTGGTGTGTGATGGAGATGGTTAGTGTTTGATGGAGAAGGTTCAATTCTTATAGAGAAGGTTGGTGTTTGAAGGTAAAGGTTGGTGTTTGAAGAAAAAGTTTGATGGTAAAGATCGTTGTCTTAAAGTGAAGGTTGGTTTTTGGTAGAGACGTCTGGTTTTTGATTGGAAAGCTGGTATTTGCTAGTTCTCTTTTTTCATCTCTGAGGGAAATTTGTTTATTATATGTTTTTATTATTTAAGTTTTTACTTGGTGGTGAAGGTTGGTGTTTGATGGAGATGTTTGGTATTTGGTAGTGAATGTTGGTGTTTGATGAATGCTGGTGAGTGAGAGTATGCTGAGTCGGATTGATTTGGATGGTGAATGATGCTGCATTTTGGTGTTTGGTGGTAAATAATGCAGTATGTTGGTTTTGACTGGTTTTTCTATATATTTTGGTATGGGATGGAGTACAGATGGTGTTTGATGATTATGCGAGAGTGCTGTTTAATGTGAATGTTAGAGGGTGTTGGTGTTTGATGGACAATGCTGATGTTTGATGGTAAATAATGACAATGATGACAGACAGTTTTCTTAGTAATTGTTGGTGTTGATGATGAAGGATACATTTTGTGTTATATGAAGTATATTAGTGTTTAATGGTAAATGATGGAATTTAGTGATGAATGGAGAAATCCATGTTGGTGTTTGAGGGTAAATAATGAAGTTTTGTGGTTGAATGTTGGTGTTTGAGTAAAACATTTTACAAAATCAGGCACCACAAATTCCTGGCATTTCTGTTGCTGTTGTAATGTTTCTCTAAGCGTTGGGTATATGTTATTTATTATTTTTTTTTTATTGAATCGTTGTAACTAAATCAGTGTATAAACGACAACCTTTTCATGATTATAAACTAATCAAGGCATAAAAGCTTTTAATAATGAAAAATATTCCTGTAACGCTCAGACCTTTTTTACTCTTTTTAACCGCAGATTCACATTTATCAGTATTATCATTATTATTATTAATATTATTATTATTATTATTATTATTATTATTATGATTCTGATTAATTATCATCATTATGATTATGATTATCAATAAGATTATTATTATTATTATTATTGTTATTATTATTTAGACTCCTGCCTGTTCAGAGGTGTAGCGAAACAGCACTCGGGTCAGATTTGTGTAGTGACTGTAATCGAATCATTGTGAAAAGGTTTGAAGTGATTTCCCTGAATGCGAAACAGATATTTAAAAGGTCAGAGCAATCGCTCTCGGTGTTTATGACTCTGTCGCTCCATGCAGTGAGGATTTATTCGCTCCGAGATCGCGTGTTAAACCGAAGCCTCGATAACGTCCCTGATTAAATCAAATTGTGCTTCCTTTTTCTTCATTCTTCTACATGCTTTATTCTGTTCTTTGTTCTGTTTTTTTCTTTTTCAACCCCCCCCATATACACCACTTCTTCCTCTCTTTCCCTGTGTATTTAATATCTTAATCTATTTTTTTTATCTTTCCTAATCACTCTTTTCCCGCTAACTGTTTATTTTTTTTCCTTTCTTTCTTTTTGTTCTTCTGTGCTGTTCATTGTTTTCTTTCTCTGCCATCTCTTTTTATCTTCATCCCTCGTTTTACACACACACACACACACACACACACACACACACACACTTCCTTTTCGTATCTTATAATCTATTCCCTTTTCCATATAAACACTGGTCACCTGACATATCTACTCGTCTTTTTTCTCCATTTTTTACCTTCTCTCCCCTCTTTCCCTATTTAAATTGGTACTTTTATTTATTCCTTTCTTTTTTTTCTTTCTTTTAATCGATCCATTCCATTTTCTTGCATCGTTTTTTTTTTTATTTCTCTTTTCTTGTCTTATCATTCGTGATCGCCTCTACATTTTTTTTATCTTTATTTTATTTTATTTTTTATTAAATTTTTTTACCTCTTTCTTGCATTCTCTTTTTCTCTCTCTCTCTGTACAGGATGGTGATCAGGGCTGTAAGGTGAACAGTGTTGGCAGTAATCACTCAGTTCCCAGCACCTCCATCAGTACAGGCAGTCAGAGCAGCAGCATCAACAGCCTGCAGGATGACTCCTGCTCGGATATGGCACTACCACACCACGAGTACGACAGCACGCTCGAGTCTTCCACACAACACAAAAAGGTCTACACACACACACACACACACACATACACACACCACCCGAAACTCTCTTTAATGAATAAACAAGTCAATACACATGACACCCTTATTGATGTATATATAATATATAATGTCGAAATTAACACGTCAACACAAAATCATTTCACCGGCATTTGTTTTCATTTTTTTCAAAAAATATCTAAATAAATATAAAAAAGGCAAATTTAAAACTTGTGACACAACACGCACATATTCACGACATCCAATCTTTATTCAAATTTGTAGCAAAATCCACCACGACGCGCACATCCGGCAATTAAATCCGTCCGTGTGGAAACGCAGTAAAGGTTCCGTTTGGTGTCCCGATGATTTACGTCGTTTAAAACGCCATCGTTACTTTAAAACATTTACAAGTGTTTTTTGTCTTCATGCTCAATGTTAAGAACAGATTCACTAATAATAAACCTACATTTACATAAAGCATGGCCATATTAATTACAGCATTAAAAACTATTAAATAAGAACTAAATTAAAAACCATTATATAAATAACTCTAGAAAAAGTATTAATTCAAGGAACATTTAGAACAGATAAAAATTGTTTCATGAGTTACTGATCTCTATTACCTTATTTATTTATTTATTTATTTATTTTTCATTCTTGCATTTTCTTTTTTAAACCTACACATACACAGGATTCATGTGTCGTACATAATAACTAAGGCACGGCATGAAAAGGACACCACACACACACACACACACACACACACACACACACACACACACACAAAAGCCCTGTCCTTTGTTCTAATACCAGGTGTGTGTGCACAGGTAGGAGTGGAAAACAAATACCTTTGTGTCTCAGATTTACACAAACAATATCTTTAAATCCTTTTATTTCATTATTATAACATTCCTGTTATTAATCATTAGTTTGAATAGCAGAATCAGTAGCTGACTTTTTAACACAGATTTACAAACAATAATAGTTCTTTATATAAATGTAATAATGTGAATCTTCCAAAGACCAAAGAAAAAAATAATTAATCTTGTAGAATTCACGTGTTTTAAACGTTTTGCTCGTACTTATAAGGAGATGTTTTTAATTCAGAAAAATACAAACTCAGATTTTATAGCTGCGAGTGAAAAAGAATAATTAATAAATATAATTAATTCATTAAAATTGCAGGTTACAAAACAATCCAATAAATAATAAATTCAGGACGGTGTTTGTTCATGTTGCATTCTCATTTTTTATTTTTATTTTTTAATTAGCAAGTGAAAAAAAACACGAATTAGGAAGCATTTATTCTTTATATATTTAAAAGGAAAAAACAGAGAAAACAGATATTAATTAAAATGGCATTAAATTTTTTTTTTATCTTTATTTTTTTTTTTTATACACAGAGTAGAAATCATAATCTCACAATACCAAATGTGGAATGCACAATATTTCCAATTTAATGTCCAGTCTATCGTCTTGTCTAACGTCCAGTCTGTCATCCGGTCTACCGTCCAGACCTATTTTTTAGTCTAACGTCCAGTATACCGTCCGGCCTATCGTCTGGTCTATCTTTCGATCCAACGTCTGGTCTACCGTCCAGACTACTGTCCAGACTATCGTCCAGACTACTGTCCAGACTATCGTCCAGACAATCGTCTGGTCTAATGTCTGGCTTAACATTCAGTCTAATGTCCGGTCTATCATCCAGTCTAACTCGTCGAACGTCCTACCCTGGAAGTAAAAGGAATTTTTTTTATTGGTGCTTTTTTTGAAGGATAAAATGTCCACTCTGGAGCTCTGGAATTTTAGAGACTGCAGACATTCTGCAAATAAGTTTTATATTTTGAGCAAAATTAGTTTTTTTTTAACATAATTATTTTATGATTCATTTTTGATTTTCAAAACAAAAGAAATGTATGTAACAAACACAAAAATAAATAAATACTAATCATTATAGTAACAAAATAAGAATCGAAATTTCGAAAACAAAAAATAATAAATGGAAAAAAAAACTGGCAACGAAAATTTAAGTACAAGTTAATTATGTAATTATTTATTCAAATCCAGTAAATGATGTGTATATAATAATGTAAATATTTTGATGAGTTAGATATTTCTGTGTAGATATTGTCTTTTTTATAGTTATTTTTGTCATTATTATGTATTAATTATTTGTTAATTTACTGTTGTATTTTGCTATTTGCTTTTCTTCTTTCCTTTTAAGAAAAAATAATGATGTGAAACAAATAAAAACTTTGTTCTTTTGTGTTATGTTATAGTTGTTTTATGAGTTGTTGTTGTGTTTGTGTGTTTGTGTGTTTACAGGATCAGTATATCCGGGATGAAGGTGCTCATCGCTCAGACTTTCGACCATCGCCGTCAGATCTCGCTCAGGCTCATAATTATAAAAACCGTGAGCGATTCGCCACCATCAAGTCCGCCTCGCTGGTGAGTACCCACAATTACATCATCTGCTTTTCCTCGTCTCTTCTCCTGTCTTCTGTCTTTTTCTCTCTCTCTTTTTTAAAATGCATTTATACTTATTGATAAGGACATGTGACAACGATGCAGGTTTTCATTAGTAATTTAGGTAATAAATGAAAATAATAATAATAATATTTAGAAAAATAATAATATTAATTAATTAATTAATTAATTAATTAAAATAATAATATATTGAAAGATATATGTTATATATAATATATAATCAAATACATATTCTATTTTATTATACATACTATAAAATATACAAATATATAAATAGTATATAAAATTTTAAAGAACTTTGGAGAATCTTGTCACAACCACGGTTGCTTTCTTTATGAGGACACGAAGAAAATTCCCCCCTCTTTATATACACACACACACACTCACACACACACTTGCGCTTGTGTCTGTTGTCAAGGCAACAGTTTGCGGTCAATAGGCTGTGTGGTTGTGCTCACGCGAGGCCGTATTGTTCGTCAGCCATCATTCCGTCATTGAAAGACAAAAGCAGCTTCTGTTTACTTTCATCTCTCTGCTGTTTTTGTGCTCAGTGCCGGACGTATTTCCATCCCGTCTTTACTTAAAAAGGTCACAAAGAATTCAAGACACTCGTCCAAAGCCGCACGTCAAGGCTTAATAAAGCCCCTCCGGACCTCACAGGGATGATAAGTCCAGGTCATTCCTCACATGCAGGAGGCTGTGTCACTTGTTTCTTGTCTAATTACACATTGTTGTAATGTTCATATTTGGGATCAATGGAAGGCGTGATAGTCGATCCCCGAGTGCTCGCATTATGAGATGATGTCACCTGTTTAGGCTGGCTGTTTCCTGGTGTTTGAGCACCCTCTACAGGTAGACACGCACTCTGCAGCTGTCTGACAACACAGACTCATTTATCATCTCGCAGAAATTACCCAGAAGTCCAACGTTATTTGTGAAGATAACTTCATATCCTGTGGCAGACTTGATTTCTTTCTGTATCTTATTGCAGTAGAACGAGAGAGAAAGAGAGAGAGAGAGTCAGACTTGTTCATTGCAAATGTTTTTTTTTTTTTCTTTTGTGTTCACTATTGGATTGTGGGGTTCTTTGTTTGTGCAGAGGGGGGGGTAGCGCAGGAGGCAGAGGGGAAAAAAGTGACATCAGATTGTTTTATTTTGATTTCACAGACTAACGAGAGAAAAGCCACCGTTTTCCCAGACCGCAAAAACATCGTTTTCAGAATTAATCCAATTTGGAGAGCGTTTTAAAACATTTACGTCAACCGAAAACGCTGCCTCAGACTGGACGGAAGACCAAAACGCAGAGACCAATATGTGTGTTTAAAAATAAATGTATTCATGTTTAGACTTTTCTGGACAAACTCAACAATATACAGTGTTATTGACCTTCTCCACACTTTTACTCTCCTACCAGAACACTAAGACCTGGTGCTTCTGCTAGTGGTTCCTACATGCTCCCCTGCCAATGTTGTACTAAGACTAAAGGAGTGATTGAGATTATTTTGTGTTGGTCTCAATCCATATCCATGCTAATACGTTTTCATTTGAGAGAATTGATTGGATGAATTTCATTGCCAGACAATTTGAGGGACGTCTGCATGGTCACCGAGTGATGCATGAAAGATGCTGTTTGAGCGATCTGATCAAAGTAAAAGTGAATGTGATCATCCAGGATGATGCAATGAGCCACGATGAACTACCTGAGCATAGAGGAACCGGAACTAAAAGTGGAGCCCGTCCTCCCCCGGGTGACACCGAATGTCCATTCATTGCACTTTCATCATTGTTCACTGATGGACATTTGAGTTCATTAAAATTTTAATTACAGTCCAAATCCATCTTTTGAGGTTCTCGTCCCTATGAGCTCATGGATTTAGCTTGCTCTGGAACAACCACCATTGTTTTTGAATGCGCTTTTATTATAATACAATAATTAAATATTATTCATTTGTAACCAATTTAACTTCAAAACATGCCTCTAATGAAGCACCTTCACTTCAAAGCACATATATATATACATTTAAACGTCTGATTTCTTCTCAGCGTGTACTGCATTTTATACATCATTAACATTTATTTCTCCTCGAGATCGTAGATCACTTTTCTGTCAGCGTTTTGCCAAATTCACCCGAAAGTCTGATCTCTCTCTGGTCTGAAATGACAAATTAATTAATTATTTTTGAAGTTGCTTAATAGTGAAGATGCGCTGGGAATTTAAAGTTTACAGCAGGGAGATAAAGACGACTCTACGATTCATAACTCATTATCTTATTGCTGAATACATTTATTTATATAAGATTTTTTATTGTATGATGAGCAGAAGAAAAAATAAATCAATAAAATGAAATAAAGTTAACAAAATCCACAGCGTAAAAAAAAAAGAAAATTTTTGTTTTATTCTCAATTAATTTAGTTACGTTTCAATAATACTTTTTTGTGTTTTTTTGTGCATATCTATTAGCTGTAATATTGTCTTTAGAGTAAACGGTCGTTTGATAGGTCAAAGGTCAGACACATAAAATAAAACACAAATTTTTTACAAAATATGTTCCTGCTGTTCGTGTCCATTCTACCGGTGCTGCAATACCCCAGCTATAATAATACTATTGCATATCTATTAGCTGTAATATTGTCTTTAGAGTAAACGGTCGTTTGATAGGTCAAAGGTCAGACACATAAAATAAAACACAGATGCCTGCGTTTTTTTGCTGTTGTGTGTTTCAGTTCTCTTGAACTTGGAAGTGCTTGTATGGTCTGTTGTGTTAGTTTTGTGTGAAAGCTGCGCGTGCCTGGTGCTGGGCATTGGGGCAGAAAGTGTGAGGACGGGTGCGGGTACAGTGGGGGTATTGATTCGGCGTGATTAGAAGCGCCCGTGTTTTCAGCGCGTGTTCATGTGACCGGCGTACTAAACGCCACTCAGCCTGGAGAGAAGAGCTGTGTGAAGGAGCCAGGGTTCTGAGAACCCTCTTTCATCCCGACACACACCTGCCAGAGCTCGGAGATGTGGACAGAGAGCGAGGAGTGTTTATCCACACACACACACACACACACACACACGTACTCTCTCTCTTTCTCTCTCTCTCTCTGGGTTTCCGTGTGCAGCGATGTGAAATGTTTGGGGTTCACTCTCCATGATCTCGCACGTCCTTTCCTTTGCCAACATGTTTGGCCTCAGGAGCTCAGGTGGGAGTTACGAGAAACTCAACGAGCACTTTGACCTCAACGCGCCTTTTTTCCAGGTTGGTGAGACTCCGAGTCGCTTTGTATCGTTTCCGAAAAACGTTTCTACAATCGAGGGTAACATATTGGTCTAGTTTTTTTTTTTTTTTTAGCAAATTCTTTCGTTCCATATTACATTGAATCGATGACATACAGTTCACGCCTCGTCTAACGCTTTGGTGTCAAAATGTTCGCATTTTTCTACGATAAACACGACATAAACTTTAAAAGTTTGTAGGTTGTGTTTTGTTTTTTCTTTCGTTTTGCTCTGTATCGATGTGCTGTATAAAGTTTAATGTTTTGGATGCTATCACGGGCGAATTAAAAAAATGTTAAGTGATAAATAAATATAATAAAATTAAAATTAATTAATAAATTTAGGTTTATTTCCTACAGAGCTTTACTTTATTTAATCCTTGGTAAATGCTGAATTGTAAAAAATAATAATAATAAAAAAAAAAAAATAATTAAAAAATCTGTATAAATAAATATTTCCTATGGCGTAGATGTTAAACAGGTGATATAATAAACTATAATAACCTGTGAATTTTGTAAATAATGTAAGTAGTCTATAACTGTAAACACGTTCAGTTTGATTGCTGCTGAAGTTTCGTCAGCGTGAAATTGGACAATGTGTTGTGTTTTTACTTTATTTCTTTAATCACTTAAATTTTCCTCCATCTGGTTTTCAAAGGTTTGCTTCATGATCTGCTTATTACGATAAATGTGACGTGCATGTCATACGTCTGGTGGTAACACAGGAGGAACCTGCTTTTGTTAGTCAACACAAATCGCCACATTCGCTTCTGTATTAAATCTCAGCCAATTCCTGCATCTAATTTTGTGTAATTTTATTTAATTTAATCTCCAGGTGACTCGTCAGATCCATGAACATGAGCAGGAGAACGAGCTGCGTGAGCAGATGTCCGGCTACAAGCGCATGCGACGGCAGCACCAGAAGCAGCTGATCGCTCTGGAGAACAAGCTGAAGGCCGAGATGGACGAACACAGGCTGAAGCTGCAGAAGGAGGTGGAGACGCACAGCAACAATGCCTACATAGAGCTGGAGAAACTCGCCAAGAAGCACGCTATCCAAACGGATAAAGAGGTGAGGAGGATGCAGGTCTTACTGTCCATCTTTCACTTATCTGTATACACATAGAAGGAGATATTTAGGATCACTCTGCAGCGTAGCAAACACTAAACATTCATATTATATGTTAAAAATTCTCATTAAAAATAACACTTTTTTTTTTTTCCGAAATGTACCGTAAATTAAAATTTATGTAAATTTTTTAATCAACATGCGCAAATTTTGATGCTTTATGCAAATGTATGTTCATTATTAGTGAAACAAAACTCAACACAGAGCATGAAGACACAATATTCTTCTAAATGATTTAAAGTAATTATGGTGCTTTAAATTTCGTAAATCATCAGGAAACCAAACAGAACTTTTGCTTTGTTTCCACACGGACGGTTTTAATTGCCGGATGTGTCCATCATGGCAGATTTTGGTGCTCGATTTAAGACTTCAGTAAAACAAATGTTTAGAGATTACAAATAATTTTTGGGTGGAGTTTATTTTTTATACCTGAGTAAAGAAAAGGAGGTTGTTAACAAATGTGTGTTGCTTTAAAGGTTTTAATTTTGTCCTATATATTTATTTAGATTTTAATTTAAAATGGTTAAACAGAAATGCGCTGCATTAATCGCACGTTAATAAAATTAGTGCCGTTAAAATAATTTTGCGTTAACACGTTTGTGTGTGTGTGTGTCTCTTTTAAACACTATTATAATAGCTTTTTTTATTTAAATCTATAAATTATTTTAGAATCTTTATAATAAAGTTATCGCAAACATTGTTATTAAATTAAACCTGCCTGGAAAGTACTAATTTAAGTTACATTTAACAGATACAAATGTGCGATCAAGTTGCGATTATTCACAAATGTAAACTAAATAAAATTAAATGAATGGAAACATTTTATAATCAATTTAATTTGTTCCAATTTGATTGATTACGCAATTTAATCAATATAATAAAAAATGTCGCATTAATTAGATTTATTCAACAATATTTTCATAAAAATAAATAAATAAAGTAAAAAAATATATATAACCTTTACTTTTACTAACTTACTAGAACTAACTTTTAAAGAACAATGCATTAATCACAGAGGTTAATATCTGTGTCATTCTAGTTTTTTGTTTTTTTTACTAACTGTACTGGTTAATTGTAGTAGATAACTGTACTATTGAACTGTAATTGATTGTAATAGCTTTCTGTAACAGCGAACCATATTCTGCTAGCTATCTGTAATAACTAACTGTGCCATCTAACTCTATTATCTTTGCACTAACTATGTGTAATAGATAACTGCTAAATAAGTCTATTAGCTAACAGTAATGGCTAACTCATCAATATTTGTACTAGCTAACCATACTAGCTAAATGTACTAACTAGCTGTGTCTCCTAACTGTACTTAAGAATTAGCTAAATCACTTTATACAGTTAAAACCACCAAAACAGGTTGTAGGGAATTTGTGCTCTCAGATGCCATGTTGTAGTGATGTTCACATTACCGTGTGCACTGGGATTATGTTAATAGCCTGTTCATTATTCACGATGCATATGTTGATTGGTATGCTAATGAGGCGAGGGGGAGAAAATGGTGGGTTTGTCTGCAGAGTAAAGCGTAGCACTGTGACATACTTTGAGTCTTGACTTGACGGGATTGAATTCTTTAGTTCACTGCACAGTAGACCATCAGAAACGCGCATCTGCAAGCTTTTGGCCACTATCAGTGTGTGTTTTATGATCCGGTGATGTTTCAGGAATCTATCGACCAGTTTTGATTGGTCTACGACACTTAGAGCCAGCTTGGGTGTGTTTTTATGTGTTAAAAGGGAGGGGGGGGGGGCATATTGTACATTCTTATAGGTTTTATACAAAAATATGGGTCCGTAATTCTTCAGATAATTAATAAATATACTAGGGATGCGCATTTCCATAACTGAGGCCGATAGGATGCATTAAAGATCCATATAAAGCAGCTACCGATGCAGTACAATTCATCAGATAAAACCAGACGTTCTTTTCCTGTTCTATCTCCAGGAAGTTACAGCTCTACCTCTGCCATGTTTATCTGATTCTATGTGACTCTCGGGACACGCCTCGGTCTCTGTAGCGTTGTGATGCGTCATATTCACGTAGCAGCAGCGGTGCTGAGAGAACGCGCTCGAGACGTAGTTTACTGAGGAGAAAACGATCTACATATCAAATATCAGTCACAAATTCTTGGTCAGTTTCAAAATAATAAAAGAATAGCGCATATACTAATAATTATAAATAAATAATTAATAGACGGTCTGCTAATTAATGTTAAAAACTAAACAAAAAATTGGGTCAAATCATTAAAGATAAAATATTTTATTTTACAAATATATATATATATTTTTTTTTTTACATTAAAGGTCTATTAAACGTAAAACTGATGTTCATGTGAATGTATAATAGTCCACCTAATAGTAAAAGAAAAACGTATGGAACGGCAAAATCTATTAAAATAAAAGACAATTGTGAACGACTTCATTAAATCCCAAATATATGCTTGGATTCTATTAATATCAGTGGTTAAGTTTGACACGTTTTGTATCAGGGGTTTCCTGCCCCATGTCTGCCACCTAAAGGGTCCCTGACCTGGAAAAACTTTAAAGACCCCTGTGTTAACGCTGCACAAACTTAGGTCAAAAGTTGTTTTAACTTTAAATCAGTGCATCACATAGTTTTTATTTAGACAGTTGAAGTACATCTACAGAGATCACTCCTTCTTTACAGACGTGTGTGATTGTTATGATGATGCTTTCTGTATAGAGACACAAATTTGAGATTTGGATGCAAGACTTGGTTAAGGCACTGGAACTTATCCAGCACTTTAACAACAGTCTATAAACAGATAAAAAGTATGTTGTGTCGTTAAAAAAAAAATCGTAATCATTGGCAAATTGCTGTTTTGTAAGAAGAATAAAAAGCCCATATGGAAGTGCTGTGTTTAAGATAATAATCATCTTTAAGTGGTAACAGCCCAGAGATTGTCCTTACACATGTATATTGCTTTCATAAACACAGATGCTTCGGTTTCATCCCTGGACAGTGAAACATGAAACCATGTGGTGATATCAGCTGATATTCGTAGTTAAATCAGTTATAAATAAAGAACTTTTTAGAGACACCACACACAATTCATACCCATAAAACTAGCAACATTGAACAAGATGCATCTCTTTTGTTGGTCACGTGTCCCTTTCCAGATGAAGACGACTGCAGCAGATGAGAAGAAGTTCCAGCAGCAGATTCTGGCTCAGCAAAAGAAAGAGCTCACCACCTTCCTGGACACCCAGAAGAAACAGTACAAACTGTGCAAGGAGAAGATTAAAGAGGTGCTGTTCATTTTTTAACATTTATTCTTAGCAGGCTTTAGTAGTAATAATTACAACCTTGACAATGATGTTAAAAAAAGAGAAGGAGAAGATGAGTTGAAGGTCATCGGCATAGGAGCAGCGGTGGACAGTAAGGAAGTAAATGTAATTCATTACTGTATTTAAGTAGCATTTTTGCGTATCTGCACTTTACTGAAGTCAAATATTGTTCTTTTTACTCAACTAGATTTTGTGAAATTATTTGTTTCTTTTTATTTATGAGGAAAATGTAACTGAGTCAACAATCTGTCACCAACATACAGTTCAACATCAAGCAGAACATTGAGAGAGAAATAAATGATGAAGAAACTCCAGACTCGAATTTACAACACACGTGACCTCATTTACACTATTTTACACTAAGTAGTTGAAAAGGAGGCTTTGGACTCAATCATTTTAAATAGATGTCAATCAGTGTTTGAGTCATTAATATCATTCTATTAACATTTATTAGTGGAGTGTCATAAGTGTAGGTGGTATAATGTAAGGTATATAAAGGAAAATAAAAGAGGACCAAGCACTGAGCCTTGTGGGACACCTGTCCTTGCCAAGAAAATCCACATCTGCTTCTTGCAGGTACACATCACTTATGACAGTAACTCTGGGTAGAAAGCACTCCACCTTGTGTCTTGTCTTCTGACAGACCATGTCAAATATGCAACATGACACCTCTCAGCAACAACACAACAGCTGTTTCTGGTTGGTGTGGACGTTGGTCCGTAAAAGGAAAGTTTTTACACCAAAACAGAAAGAAAGAAATTTCACTCTTGCTGTGGCCCAGAGATTTAAATATTGTGCATAATAAAATATTTGTTTTCTTTCACCGTCTTTTCAGGAGATGAACGAGGACCACAGCACTCCAAAGAAGGAGAAGCAGGAGCGTTTGTCAAAGCATAAGGAGAACATGCAGCATTCACAAGCGGAGGAGGAAGCCCAGCTTCTTGCCCAGCAGCGCCTTTACTACGATCGCAACTGCAGGGCCTTCAAACGCAAAGTCATGACCAAGAGACATGAATTCGAGCAGGAGCAGCTCCGAGAGGTAGGAGGAGGAAGAGCGTAGGTGGTCTTCACAGACCAAAGCTGACCAATTAAGAGTTTCGATCACAAGCTCTGGTATTTTACCAGCCCCAGATCTTTTGTGATGTTTAGAAAAAATTATTTATTTTTTTAATGTTTATAAAAAATGGCATGTAAAGTGAAGAACTGGATAGTTTACATCTTTTGGTCTCTTTGTGTTTGATGACTTGGCAGGTGGTCCGATATGAAGCTTACAGGACTAAACATTTACTTGAGAGTACTAGAAGTTCAATCATCCAAAAGAAAATGTATTAAGAAAATAGAAAAGCAGCCTGTAGAACCGTTATTGTTTTTCCCTCAGGAGCTGAATAAAAAGAAGACGCAAAAGGAGATGGAGCACGCTATGCTGATCAGACACGACGAGTCGACTCAGGAGCTGGAGCACCGGCAGCTGAAAACGCTGCAGAAGCTGCGCATGGATCTAATCCGCCTGCAGCACCAAACCGAGCTGGAGAACCAGATCGAGTACAATAACCGCAGAGAGAGAGAGCTGCACCGCAAACACGTCCTCGAGCTCCGGCAGCAGCCCAAAAACCTCAAGGTGCCTCCACAAACTCTCTTCAGATATATTTAGGGAGCTGGAATGACTGGATTATGAGTCATGTCTCTAACGTCACTCTGCTTTTATGTAAAATGTGGCGTGTTGGTTATTATTAGAAGATTCTGTGATTTTTCATCCCACGGAAAACCCTGGAATAATCTTTTATTTATTTACACGTTAGGATTTTTTTTTTGCTCTTTGCAATGTTCCAAGTATTTATAATTATTATATATTTTTAATTATTTGTAAATTAGTTCCTGGCCTTAATTGCAGGTATAATATAAGGACATAAGTTTGTGGACACCCGTCCATATGATTCATATCATATCAGTCCCCGTATTGTATTAATAACCTCCACTCTTCAGACACAAGGGTGTTAGTGAAGTCAGGTGTAGGTGAGGTGAGGAGGCCTGGGGGTGCAGTCAGCATTCCAGTTCATCCCAAAGGTGTTCATTATGGTTGAGGTCAGAGATCTAAAGCAGGAGATCTTTCACTCCAACCCATAAAAAGCAGATGTTTATGCATCTGGCTTTGTGCACAAGAGCATTGTCAAGTGAAGGGAAAATCTTAAGCGCCTGCTTCCAAAGACATCAGATACAATTATGTGCCTCCAACTTTGTGATCGGAGTTTCGGAAAGAACCACATATGGGTGGTAGTCAGGTGTCCCAATACTTTCGCCCATATAGTCAATATATATATTTAAGACTCATTAATAGGGCTGTTGTGAATATGGTGTGATTTTGCTTTATTTACTTTCTGCACCTGAATGATATTAAATTCGGTTTTAGGAATCAGGGAATAAAAGTAGGCATCAGGTATTTTCGATGTTGCATTTGTCTTGTCTGATATTGTGGTTTGGGTTTCCTACAGAACTTCCAGTCACAGTGCTTTGGGATGCTGTTTTCATGATTAGCTCCCTAATTATAATCTCGTTGTTATTTCTGTCCCAGGTAATGGAGTTGCAGATAAAGAAGCAGTTTCAGGACACGTGCAAAGTGCAGACGAAGCAGTACAAAGCTCTGCGGCACCACCAGCTCGAGGTGACGCCGAAAAACGAGCACAAGATCGTGCTCAAGGCCCTGAAGGACGAGCAGACGCGCAAACTAGCCATCCTGGCTGAGCAATACGAGCAGAGCATCAACGAGATGATGGCATCACAAGCGGTAAGAACATAACAGAATAGTACTGACAGGCACAAATACACTGTATGGACAAAAGTATTGGGACACCTGACTTTTCCCAGACGTGTGTTTCTTAACTGAAGTTGGAGGCTCCCAGTTGTATCAGATGTCTTTGGATGCTGTAGCATTAAATGTTCCCTTTACTTGACTTCACTAGGAGACCCCAAAAATATTCCAGCATGACAATGCCTTTCTGTACAAAGCAAGCGCCCTGAAGATCTACTTCACATGGGTTGGAGTAAGATCTCCTGCTATAGACCTCCAAACCTATTAAACACCTTTGAGATTGATGTGAACACTGACTGCACCCCAGGAACCTCCACATCTCACCTACATCAGTACCTGACTTTACTACAAGCACACCAGAGGGTCAAACTCACCAGAAGAGTGGATCTTCACTCAGGTTAACTGTAAATAGGGATTGAATCTGGAATGGGATGTTCAAAAAGCACAAGCGAATCTTATGGTCAGGTGTCCACAAACTTTTGTCCATATAATGTAGTTTGATTATTTAAATAGTGTAGTTTCTTTTTTCACTTTGTTATACTTTTTTTCCGAATTGCTTCTGTGATGAATCTGAAGGAAATTAGAGTATTTAAAGCATGTAAAAAAAACAACACCGTCTGAGCTGTCCATCGTGCAAAGGGGCGGGGCATTAAAATGGTTGTGTACTAGTGGAAAAGAAAAACTAATTTATGTTAATACTAAAGAAGATACAGTGGTGTTCAGTAGCTCCAAAAAAAAAATTTCAAACCTTAAAAACAAACAAACACAAATAAATAAATAAACTAAAACATTCTTTAAAAAAAAAAAAAAAAAAAAAAAAAAAAACTAAAACCTTCTTAAAAACAAAAACAGTAAAAAAATAATAAAACCTTCTTTTAAAAAAAAACTAAAACCACCTTTAAAAAAAATAAAAATAAAAAAATCCTTTAAAAAAAAAAAACTAAGTAAAACCTTCCTTAAAACAAAAAAGTACAAAATAATAAAACCTTATTTAAAAAAACATAAAAAACTAAAACCTTCTTTAAAAAAAAATTGCATGCACCAAAAATAACCATTTTTTTCATGCCCCAAAAAAACCCTATATTCTCATGCACCAAAAAAACCCTATTTTCTCATGCACCAAAAACTTCTGATCCACCAAATTCATTCTTGACATCACCCTTTCTGAGAAGTCCAGCTGAGAAAGAGTGATGTCAGAAGTTCTATGCACTAAATAGTTACAGGAAAGACTTGAGTAAGCGTGTTGAAGATCTATGAGCGATGGCATTGTGAGAGATGTTAAATGATGGACGTTTTGGAAGGGGATCTGTTTGAGTGTACAGATCAGAAGGACAGACTGAAGATCTAAAGCACAGCTACTGTAGATCTTTAGGTAGAGATGAGATTAGATTCAACTTTATTATCATTGCACTAGTTACGGTAAAAAGGCAATGAAATTGGAAGCAGTGTAAAATGTTTACATATGTACAGTTTGGTAAGGCAGTGATATGTGATGCATATAAATAATGACAGATAAATGAACAATATCAAATAGACAATGTGAATATAAATAAACAGTGAGGTGATTATATACAATGTAGGACATTTTTTATAGTGTTTATGAAAAGGTTTTGTGTGTGTGTGTGTATATATATATATAAATAAAATTATATGGAGAGTGTGAAATATATATATTATATATATATATATATATACAGTGGAACCCGGTTATCTCACCCTCGGTTACCTCGACAACCCTATTAAGTCGAAGTTTTTGAAGTG
>MU563244.1:11911588-11935497 GCA_024362625.1 Silurus asotus
GGGGGGGTTGGGCTTGGTAGTCATCAGACTGAAACGATTTACACCTTTTGAACAAATTTGATAAAATTTACATACGAACTCGATGTACAGAAACTTAACAGCTGCCTCCGATTTGTAATTTCAACTCCGTCCCGGTTTCTCAGTGAGGAACCCGTTCTCTTCCTGCGTCCTCGAAGATCCAACCTCAGCACGAGGTCAGCAATGTGAATTTCTCACACACACACACACACACACACACACACACACACACACACACACACACACACTCTGCTGGCACAAAGGGCTCTAAAGCGAAAACTGGACGTCCATTTTGTGTGTCAATTTTATGTAGTTTTTAAATCCTCTAGATTTTTTTTAAAATAAGTGACCATGTTTTGGCCTTTAACCGAGGATGACCTCTGACATTTTAATTTCGTTTAGTTTTTTTTTTTTGCTTTTTAGAGACGTTTATTTTGTTTTTTTGTTTGTTTTTAATGAGAATCAAGAATCCTGTGAATAGAAAAGTTGCTTTACTGTTTGCATGCACTTTAAATTTGTTTTCAGGTCCGAGAGACGCATGATTTCTGTCCCAAATGCTTTTAATTATATTTGTAAATAAAAAAACGCTCAACACGTCTGAAAGCATATTTCTTTTTTATTATTCAAATCAGGAAACATTGAACAAGAGCATCGTATCAACACCTGAAATTAAAGAGGAAACTGGAACAAAAAAAAAAAGCCCCTATTTAGTGCAACAAGTGGAAAGTAATCGGAGCTTTAACATTTTACTAAATTGCCTTCAGGTGAGAAACATCGCTGCAATTTCCTTCCTGTTCGCCAAAGACGTTTTGACCAATCAAACGATCGAACGAATTCTGCCTAGTAACAAGGATCTGATTGGATGTCGGCTCACTGCACCATTAACATGCATTTATTTTTTTTATTGAATACTGCTGAAGTGAAATGCTTTTTATTTTATTTATTATATTTAAGTGCTTTACTGCCTTGCTGTATGTGTTTACCGCAAAGCTCAACATTTACAATCCGTATCGTATCTCATCCACCTCTTCATGTGAACGTGTGATACAACACTCCTTTATTTCCCTGCAAGCTGCTGGTAAAGTTTGGGGACGTAATCGTCCCACTCGGCCTGGTAACAGTTTCCGGCCACTGGAGCGCCGAGGCCGTATTTCTTACGGAAGTTTTGGATTTTGAATTTTCCGCGATTGTCGGCGCAACGGTTGGACAGGACGGATTCGGTGCAGTTCAACGTTCCTGGCTGTTCATATACCAACCACACGTAACGATGGAGACCTAGAGAGAGAGAGAGAGAGAGAGAGAGAGAGAGAGAGAAATTACAGTACACAGGATTTTGTTTCTTTTTTTTGGGGCAAAAACATTTTCACTGTACACGAGTTTATATTATAATCGCAGTGCTACTTTTATATTATTATACTGTAGTTTTTAACAATATTGTTGAGTAAAATTAGTTTTACACCAGTGCCTTCAAATGCTCGATTCTGATTGGTCAGAAGGTCTTGAGTGATTTCCTACAGTAACTTTCATTCAAATCGCAAAATTATATAATTGCGGCTGTTTTGATACGTTTCTATAGTAACCGCTTGTTCACAAGTACATCGGTAAGGAGGAGTTTAAATACAACACTATACAGTTTGTATAGTGATAATTGTTATGTTTTCTGTCTATGTCTTTTGATGCTTTCTGATTTTTTGTTTTTGTTTCCTGACCCATTTGGACATTTATTTCACATACTAAAAGAAGATCTAGTCTGTGTTTCGACATCTTTTTCCTCAGGTACTTTACTCTTCATTTATTAACCAATCACGATCACGTATTAATCAAATATTAACAATCGAGCTCAGACTTTGAACTTGGAGCTCTGAGACTCCTCTAATTTACCCCAATGTTTTATTCATTAAATCTGGAGCACAAAGTTCTTACCGGATCCTTTCGGAGGACCAGAGCCGACGTAGTCAGACATCACGCACCCGCTGGAGACATCGTTCCCTTTTATATTGACCACCAGGAAGTGATGCCATTCTCTAAAATGGGAGAAAAAATAAGGGATCAGTCGAACAGGTTATTAAGTAGAAAATATACAAACATAAATAAAGTTATTGAATGTAGGGCTGCTGCGATACGACCAGATCACATCCATATCATGATAAATTGTCATGATACCCGTTTCTGAAAAAAATCGCCCGCATTTGAACTCAATACGTGTGTGTGTGTGTGTGTGCGTGTGTGTATATAATATTTTAAACTGGATTACTGGCTCAGTATGATGTTGACATCGTCATGGCGACAATACGGGTTCCTGGCGTCCACTAACAAACCAATCGTGGCAAATCTGGTACTGTGTCAGTTCTCCATGTGTGAATGTGTACCTGAATTTGGGGTCTTTTCTGCTCGGAGCGTCCGGATCAGTCAAGGCTAAAGTGTACAGCTTGCTGTGGTCGCATCCTTCCCACTCGACCGCTGTGGGCTGGTTCTGCACCTGAAAACACACACACACACGTTACTGTTTGTCCTTCGATCACCTACCTGTTTTACTGTCATCGGTTTACCACCATCTGATCTGACTGAGTCACACGCAATACCTGAACAAAACCAGTTATTCTCATTTAGACACATTGTGTTTCCACACGGACCATTATTACTGACGCACCACCGCTAAACTTTAGAGCGTGCTGGACACAGAAAAAGCTGACTAATGAAGAAATAGAGGAGCGGGGAGGAAACAGCGAGAAGATTCATATGGAAGACCGTTTCCACCACATAAAACATTTTAGCCTCATTCCGACTCCCCCCCCCCCCTCAAACTTCCGAGGATCAATGAAGAGAAGTCGGAATTGCGAGAGAAAAAAAAATTCCGATTTACTAGAAATAAACTTGGAATTGTGAGTGAAAAAAAAACTCGGAATCAGGCAAACTTTTTATTTGTTTGTTCGTTTGTTTGTTTGTTTAAGTGGGTTTAAATCTCACAGAGATTCTCGTGTACAATTTCAACAATAAAATGTAAATTTGTCTAAAAAATAAACAAATTAATTGTTTGTTTTTAGAGACACGTCTTTTTCTCTTGTATATTTAGTATTTTGCTTTAATAAAGAAAAGCAAACAAAAAAAACCCACCCGATTGTTCGACTAATCGTTGGAATAATCGGCAAAATCCTCGATTACTAAAATAATCGACAGCTGCAACTATTTTTTCACAACTCATTCATCCGGGTTTTCGAACCCGTTACACCTACAATGTTTTAATATAAAAAAAAAGAAGTAAATGATATTTATTAGTTTAAAGTGTAATAAAATAAATCGTATTTTTTTTACGCACAAAACAGTTTATTGTGGATTTGCATTTTCTAAACCTTGCGTCTGACGTCATCACGTCGGTGCTGCCTACGTAACGAGCACAAACACAACGCCAAAAAAAAAGTATGCGTTTATTATTTATTAATTAATTACATTTATAATTTGAAAGCAAAATGTTAATGCGCGTTAATCCTGAGCAGCGGCTCCGCATTCCGCATGGTCTCGGGGGGGCTGCATGCTGACCTGAGTGGGTGTGAGCACTTTCCCCAGCTCGTCAATCTCCAGAGAGCCGTATCTAACCGTCAGGGGTTTCCTCGGCTTCTCCTCCACCTCAGTCAGGGACAGAGGACCCGTCCACTCCTCTATATCCACCGGCATTTTATTTTATTTAATATTAGAAATCCTGCAGACAAACTCGTACTCACGCACTCACACCTTCTCCAGCTCAGAAGCGAAGAACAACATCTGACCTGGTTTCTCTGTGGTTATTCTCAGACTCGTGCTTGAATGACACTCGGCTCAACCAATCACCTTTGGGCACCTTAATTATGATTTGCCAGCTTGATTTAGTAGTCCCGCCTACTGTTGTTTTAGTCAATTGCCATTTGTTTCCACAAGAGGGCGCCAGATACCCGTTCTTATTTCACACATTTATTTCACACCCGTATTATGGAAGTCCCGCCTTCTAACTAGACGATTGGTAGAGCTCGTCTCCCGTTCTGTTCTCTGATTGGCTGCAATTCCAAGGCAAAGTCTGAAGGTCGAAACGTTGCTAAATATGCTTTGTATACGATTAAATAAAATGAGAGGAAATATATTGTTTTATATTATTAAAAACAAAAATAGTTGTGTAAATTAGTTGTAAATTATTTAGTAAATAATGAATGATACTTCATTGTAGTGTTAAAATTATTTTGCCACAGACTGCTTCGGATTACAAGAAAAAAATATATATAAATAAATTAGAATTGCAAAATAAAAAAAATAAATATTCTGTATATATAAAAGAATGAATTAAAAAAGACAAAAATGGTGCTAGGGAGTTAAAAATATTGTACATAATTTATAAAAAATTTTACATAATATGTGATAAATTATATCGTATTGTACTGCAAATTATTATTATTTTTTATGACTTTATGATTTCATTTTTCTAGATTTAATATATTTTTTTTATATTTTTGTAACACCGGCACATCGTGACAAATTCCTTGTACATGCAACCCCATTCTGATTCTGATTCTGATTTTAAACAAATATAAAACAAACCTTGTAGCCTTACGACCAAGACTTTTATAATAGATAGATAGATAGATAGATAGATAGATAGATAGATAGATAGATAGATAGATAGATAGATAGATAGATAAATGTAAAAGAAAATCCGGAAATGTATTAAGCAACAAATTAAAAAAAAAAACAATTTACAGTAAATAATGTACTTTTTTGCTTTGTAAGATCATTTATTATTTGTTAAAAAAACAAACAAACATGGTTTCTATGGTAATATAACCGCCTTCCCACCGTCCTATCGGAAGAATTATAAATATGAATTAGCCAATCGCAACACAAGAAGCCGGAACCTCCGGAATACGGGTAGACAAATGATAAAAGTCTTTTTCTGCCGCTTGAGCGCGTACAAATGTCGGTAAAAATAAATTAATAAAATGTAATAACTGGAAACAGAAAGCAGAAACACGGAGAAACACGGAAATTAAATGTCTTACAACACGATAGAAAATTATTAATAAAAAAACAGAACATTTTATAACGTTATATATATTGTAAGTAATTTTCTAAAGCACATGTCTATCTATCTATCTATCTATCTATCTATCTATCTATCTATCTATCTATCTAGTTAGTTAGTTAGTTAGTTAGTTAGTTAGTTAGTAGCTGGAATTTTAATCAGGCACATCAGAAGTCACCTGTCAGTCAGGGGTCCTTTAACTTGGGTAAATCAACATGGCGGCGGCCTTGTGCAGAGGAAAACACAGGCTAAAGCCCTTCTGTCAATTCGCCTTTCAGTCGCCAAGAAGAGATTTTACAGGTAAATGCGGTTTTAATTGTTTTTACAGGTAATTATAGATATTTGTCCGACCTGTCGTGTTTATTAAATACGAGAATTTGATGCTAAACCGCTGAATTTCACGTCCTGTGTGAATGAAGAAGTGAAATAAGTTTGTTTTAATGTTCAATTAAAATCCAATACAGAATTATTCCATATTTAATATTTTTATATTGACTCCTAAACCCACTGTAGATTGTGTGCGCTGTAAAACGTGTAAAAAAAGACAGATGTTTGCTCCATGTGCAGGTGTGGAGGTTCTTTAAGGAGCTGCTGAGAGGTTCAGACTCCCAGGTGCAGTGTGTAGGAAGTGTAATAAATACAATTTATACGTTTCTGTCTGATGTTTGTGTCCAACCAGAGCACTGCATCTGATAGTCTACATATTAATGAACCTTCTGGAAAGATTTGTGGAGCAAAACATCCATCCATCCAGCTATCCCTCCATCCATCCAGCTATCCCTCCATCCATGTACATACATACATCCATCCAGCTATCCCTCCATCCATCCAGCTATCCCTCCATCCATCCACATACATCCATCCATCCAGCTATCCCTCCATCCATCCAGCTATCCCTCCATCCATGTACATACATACATCCATCCAGCTATCCCTCCATCCATCCAGCTATCCCTTCATCCATCCAGCTATCCCTCCATCCATCCAGCTATCCCTCCATCCATCCAGCTATCCCTCCATCCATCCAGCTATCCAGCTATCCCTCCATCCATCCAGCTATCCCTCCATCCATGTACATACATACATCCATCCAGCTATCCCTCCATCCATCCAGCTATCCCTCCATCCATGTACATACATCCATCCATCCAGCTATCCCTCCATCCATGTACATACATACATCCATCCAGCTATCCCTCCATTCATCCACCTTTTCATCCATGTATATCTATCTATCTATCTATCTATCTATCTATCTATCTATCTATCTATCTATCTATCCCTCCAGCTATCCCTCCAGCTATCCATCCACATTCATCCATCCATTTATCCATCCGTTCATCCTTCTATTCATGTACATCCATCCATCCATCTATCTATCCCACTCCCTCCCTCCTTTAGAAGTTGTACAGTACATGAGTGGAAGATAATTAGGATTGGGATGTCTAACAGAAGAACTTGTGTAAGACGGAGAACAGAAGAGAAGATGTGATCAGACTCCCTCACCCCCACAATCACACATGGTTTGGGTTTGTTCTGAAAAGTGAATAACGTGGCTCCTCTTCCATACGTCTGAGTTCTGTAAGAGTTATTTAGAGAGCAAACAGACGTCTGGACTGATATCTATCATGGAACAACCTGTTCTGTCACTGCACCTGAATCCTACTGAACTGCTCTGAGATGAACTAAATCACAAAGATCTCCATCTAGTGAAGATCATATTTTAGCTGAATGTTTGGAGAAACGAAGTGTTCGGATGCTGTGAGCGTGTAAAACTGTTCTTCATGATAAAGGAGGATTCTCATTGAAATTAAAGTGGAACATCTGGACATTTGTAGATTTGTTTGGTTAAAGGAAACTTTGATATTAAGTTTGTTGCATAGAAACAAAAGTCTTTCAAAAACCATTAAAGATTCAACATTTCCACACATTTCACAGGTTTTATATTTCACTTTATATTTACACCTTTGATTATTTACTAACATACAGATGTGTTGATGGGGATTTTAGTACTGACAGGAGGTTTATGATGTAGAGGTTTATTGATCTTGTTTCTGCTCTGTGGATGAAATATATTGTAAGTAAATATTTCTATGTTGACAGAGAAGTTTGATTATGACCTGGTGGTTATCGGAGGAGGATCTGGAGGTTTGGCGTGTTCCAAAGAAGGTAAAAAGAAGGATTCATTGTTTTGGTTTATTGTCCATTTTCTAGGCTTTGGCACTACATTCTGTCGTATTTGTGCTCCATGTGATAAACAAAATGACGGCATGAAATAAAAGCAGTCATGGGGATTATTAAAATTTCATGTAAATAAAAATAAGTCTTAATATTTTTGTTATACGTTAGACAGCGTTTTAATGGGAACAGTTCTTCTCGGCTTTCGAGGTAACGTGTGACACTAAAAATAGTTTTAATATTTTTTTAATAAAACCAAAGCTCTCGTGAGGTGAACGGTATGGATGAGTTGAATTCTGCGTAGACGGATTTTTTTCGCTTCTAAACCGTTTCAGATCTGCTGCAGAAAAGCTGAGCAGAGCAAATTCAACTTCATACAGTTCATAAAGTGGAGAATAAAAGAATCGTTCATTAGAACATCAAAAAAGCCTTTAAAAAAATGCACATCACAGACTGTAAAACTCCACCATCAGACCTCGAACTGATAATAAACTGAATGGAACCACAGAAAACAAACCATCAAATCAACTCAACTCTATAACAATTTCTCAACTTCCATTTTATATCCAGACACGTCCAGATCTCATATATACAAGGTGTCGTATTGATCACTCCAGACTCACACTCTCTTCCCTACTAAATAGAGAAGAACCTCCATGTCATCTCTGTAAACAAACATGACTATAAAACGCATATTAATGGACTGTAATACACTTAAAAACACAAGACAGCTTGTAGAATGTTTTAACATCATGTCGACCTTGATCCTGCATGTAAATAGACATAAAAAAAATAAACATACAAACAAAATATCAGAGCATCTGTTCTGTGACGATCGGGACAAAAAAAAAGGTGCAAACATCCAAATACGATAGAAGTCACACCAGTGACACCTAGTGGTGAAACCGGGAAACCACCTTACATCTGCATAAAACAAAATATATATATTTTTTTATTATATTCATTTGAAGGTCAAATATGTTTTGTGGCTCCAGGCAAATTTTAATTTGGTGGTAAAGGGGAACAAAAAGGTTCTTTTGCTTGCAGAGTTTGCAGAACCCTGTTCTATATCTTGGTTTGTTTGATGCGTCAGGAGGCGAATGAATCTTTTATTGAGTCATTAAAGGAAAAATATTCCCTGTGTTTGGACTCATAGCTTCAGTCTGCCATCAATTCACCAGATTTGCATCTCGATAAATTTTTTATTTTAAGTAATAGGAAGAAGAGGTGGATTGTGTATTAAAGGAGTGTGTCCCTCTTCTTTTTTTTTCTTTCTCTTCTCAGCGGCTCAGTTGGGACAGAAGGTGGCTGTTTTGGATTACGTAGAACCGTCAGAGAGAGGTATCACTTCCTAAGTCTTCATTCTGTGTTGGAGTTATGTTTTTCTAGGGATTTTTTTATCATTGTGTGTGTGTGTGTGTGTGTGTGTGTGTGTGTGTGTGTGTGTGTTTCAGGCACCAAATGGGGGATCGGTGGAACATGTGTAAATGTGGGCTGTATTCCTAAGAAGCTCATGCACCAGGCCGCTCTGCTTGGCACGGCGCTCAGAAACGACTCTGGGAAGTACGGCTGGCAGATCGGTGGTCCCGTGACACACGACTGGTGGGTTTCCCATCAGAATAAACCAGTGGTTTGCAAAGTGTGGGGCGCTGCCCTCTAGTGGGGAATAAAAACATAACAGGTTGGGTGCAATGAGCAGCAGGATTTATGTAGTGTGTGTGTGTGTGTGTGTGTGTGTGTGTGTGTTTTGCAGGGTGACTATGGCAGGAGCGGTGCAGAATTATGTGAAATCCCTGAACTGGGGTCACAGAGTTCAGCTGCAGGACAAGTAAATAAAACACATCATTTACAATAATACACACCCTCATAATACGTTCACACGCATTGTACAGCTGTAGCAAGATAAAAGAAGCTCTTAGTTTTAATTTCTAACTGCAGCACTGGTTAAGAGGAACTTAGCACCTCTGGATATGCTTTTAGAAGGATCACTTCTTCATCATCATCATCATAGTTGAGTGTTTAATCAAATTTGAAGAGTTAATAATGGAAAACAATTGATTTTTAGTTTTTTTTTTTTTTTTACACTACATGAGTGCTGTGTGAAATATACATTATACATACAGTGTGTGAAAGTGTTTGCACCCCGAACTTAATAACTGGTCGGGCCGTTCTTAGCAGCAACAACTGCAATCAATCGTTTGTGATAACTTGCAGTGAGTCTGTTTCAGCGCTGTGGAGGAATTTTGCTCCACTCATCTCTGCAGAATTGTTGTAATTCAGACATACTGAAGGGATTTCGAGCATGAACCACCTTTTTGAGGTCGTGCCACAGCATCTCAATAGGATTCAGGACAGGACTTTGACTAGGCCCCTCAAAGTCTTTATAGAGTTTTTCTTCAGCCATTCAGAGGTGGACTTGCTGGTGTGTTTTGGATCATTGTCCTGCTGCAAAACACAAGTTCACTTCAGCTTGAGGTCATGAACAGATGGCGAGACATTCTCCTTCAGGAACACTTTTTCACACAAAGCCATGTAGTTTTGGATTTAGTTTCCCCTCAATAATAAAAACTGCATGTTGTGTTCACTTGTGTATCTTTTACTAATATTTAAATTAGTTTTATGATCTGAAACATTAAAGTGTAACAAACATGCAAAAAAACAAGGAAATCAGTAAGGGGGCAAACACTTTTTCACACCACTGTGTGTGTGTGTGTGTGTGTGTGTGTGTGTGTGTGTGTGTGTGTGTGTGTGTGGGGAGCAGGAAAGTGAAATATCTCAATATGAAAGGAAGCTTGGTGGACCAGCATACCATCCGAGGATTAAATTCCAGAGGAAAGGAGGTACGGACGCAATCTCCTGATTAAGATGTTAATATTCCTCCCTGAATCCTTGACTTCTGTAAATCTGAATAAAAATGTGGGGTTTTTTTGTTGCACAGTCGACCGTGACTGCGAGGAACGTGGTAATCGCCACCGGCGGCCGTCCCAAATACCCCACGAATGTAAGAGGAGTTGATGTTTGACATTTTTTTGTGGAAGTGCATGTGATAGACAAAACCAGAGAGTTTATTTTTTTTATCAGTCTGAGTTAAATCTCGCCTGATTAAAGGAATAACAAAGGTTCAGATAAGAGACTGAAGGTTACGGCGGTGTGTTTCAGGTCCCGGGAGCGAGAGAATACGGCATCACCAGTGACGATCTGTTCTGGCTGAAAGAGTCTCCTGGGAAAACGTGAGTGACAGAAGAGTGCTGGATGAATACATTGAATTGTGTGTTCGTTTCTTTATTGCCTAGTTTTCACTCCTCCAACACAAGAAAGAGGTTTTTACTTTACATATGTTAACTACATTACCAGTGCGCTTGGCATCTTGATCATGCTGAAAAGTAAAACCGCTTCCATTGAGCTGCTTTCCAGAAGAAATGGAATGATGAAATAAAACCCGTCTGTACTGCAACATTCCAGCGATCCCGTCAGTTTGGACGATATCGCCAGCACCACTTGCAGAAATACAGCCCCAAATCACAACAGAGCCTCCACCATGTTTCACAGAAAGCCGCAAGCACTCACTCTTCAAACTCCATCTCTATCGTTTCTTCTCATATTGTCAATAACTGGAACCCAAAAACTTGGATAATATTCTTTTCCACTGATCATCATTCCAGTCTTTGGGGGATTTTTAGCATGTATTAGTCATTTACCCAAAGTTACCCTTTTGGAGAAGTGATTTCTTGGTTTCTTCCACACACACCGTTCCTGATCGAGCTTCTTCGGAATGTAGGAGGGTCAACTTCACATCCCAGTGAAGCTTCCAGTTGCTGAGTTATGTCCATGCAGGAAACTCCGAAAAACCTTCTCAGCATTTCAGTCCATATTTGTTCTTTGATTCCTAACATTTCTTTATAACAGCTTTAATACCATCTCGTGAATATCCAGTTTGTTTGTGGATTTTCTTTTCAGAGTGACCTTGCTGATGCAAAACTCATTTTATGTCTGCCAAATTCTGTGATCTTTGGCATTTCGAATGGAATGATGAGATTCTTCTGAGATGTTGTATGGTTTAGAGACAGTGGCATTGACAGGAGGTGAAGCTGGAGGTAGCAGAGCTGAAGATGTTAAGGTTTTCATTGGGAGTGACGACGATGGACAGGATTAGAAATGAGTTTATTAGAGGGACAGAGCATGTAGGATGTTTTGAAGACAAGGTGAGGGAGGTGAGATTGAGATGGTTTGGACATGTGCAGAGGAGGGACATGAGGTATATCGGTAGGAGAATGCTGAGGATGGAGACACCAGGAAGGAGGAAAAGAGGAAGACCAAGGAGGAGGTTTATGGATGTGGTGAGGGAAGACATGCAGGTAGATGGTGTGAAAGAGGCAGATGTAGAGGACAGGGGGGTATGGAGACGGATGATCCGCTGTTGCGCCCCCTAATGGAAGCAGCAGGAAGAAGAAGAAGAATTTTGCAGACTATCCAATATCTGGCATTTTTATTAAATGATTGTTTTTAACCATATTTTAAATGAAATATTTTTATAATTTAGCCATATAATTTTTGTTGTTTTCTTTCTCTAATATTTAGTTAATAGACTTTTTATATATCACATGGTACAGTGTGATTATTCAGTAAATCTGCACACTTTGTATTATTCCGCATATTTATAAGTAATTACTGTAAATGAGTTAACGAGTAGAATCTATAGTATATCGACTCAAAATTCAAGATTTGTATTAGTCACAATCGTATAGTTATATATGCAGTTATATGACATTACAAGATAAAATATATAAGATAAACATGAGCAGTAGTGAAAACTAGTAGAAATATAGTACAACATTTTTTAACTGGTGTATTACACTAATGCAGCAACACTAACAGGACAAAAACTCAATCAGACCCTCCCAGTATGCGGCGCTGAAGTCCTGTTTAACAGACGGCAGGAACGTTATGCAAAAAAAAAAGAAGGAAAAAAAAAAAACGTGTGAATGTAACATGAGCTTGTTGTTGCTCTTCACACAGCTGCTCTGTGTATGTTTGGTTATCAAGTTTTCAGGTGTGCAGCTGGAGGCTGGATGCTAACGGGGCATCGCTGATTGATGGGCAAAATTCTGGGTGAAAGGCTGGCACGCATACTATAAGGAGAGAGAAAGGAGAGGGGTGAAAGGGGCAGAAAGAGGGATGGAAGTATTAAAATTTGCATATATGGTAAAGTTGCCCCGTTTTCAGAATCCCTGTAAAAAGTTGGCAGGATAGTTTTTTATTTCAGCGGAAATATTCTTTATAAAAAAAAAAACTAATTGCTGCTTCCACAGTTTTTACATGTCGACACGTCTAGTCTTTTTCACACTGCTATTTTTAATAGTCCTTTTGCGTTCGCTGCTTGTCAGACTGTATGAACTTGATCCCGACGTCACTCTATGGGATCTCATAACGTGAGAATGTACGACCATCAAAAACCAACAAGAAAAGACTCATCCGAGGTTTTATATCAATCCATGACACATCCTGACCTCTCGTCTCTCGCTAATGGTAGCTAGCCGCAAACAAATACAATCTGTAGTGCTCATTCGGGACCTTGATATTGAAAACGCTCTGTTTTTTTATCACTGGTGTTTCTGTGGGTTCTTCTTTTTGTTTGTTTCCTTGGTGCTGTAGTTCCTTTTCTTTTGCAAGTCCAAATCACCAGTCGTACAGCTACGAATAAGACCAACATGAACGGATTAAATTGTTTAGCTATGGGGAAGTGCAAGTTTAGGTGGTGTGAAAAAGGGTCCTGATTTTGCATGTTTTCACACTTTAATGTTTCAGATCATCAAAATAATTTACCGTATTTTCCGGACTATAAACCGCTACTTTTTTCCCACGTTTTGAACCCCGTGGCTTAAACAACGAAGCAGCTAATTTATGAATTTTTCCTGGGTTTTTTCCTCGTTTCACAAACTTCAAGCCAAAAAACTGAACCCCATAACATTAGACCAATGAAATTGCTGATTGGAAACGAAAAAACGCTCCTCACCTGTGTTCTGAGCTGCACGGCTTCGGGAGAAAAAACTTCCATCAGGTGATTTTTAAACGTACGACGAGGCCAAAAGATAAACTCCTGGAGAGAAATAGTTGTGAAAGGAAGGAGTAAACAGTAAACAAGTAAACTATGACTTTCTTGGTAGGCTACTGTTTAGATACAAGCCGTTGTAGCATGTTGAGTCTGGGTGAAGAGAGAGCTCGCTAACTCAACAGAAATCATATAAACACAGACAGGTTTCCAAAACTTGTGCTTTTTTATTTTTCTTGGCAACAGCGTTAGGGGTTAGTCAAAGAAACTTAGAAATGAGCATCAGAAAATAATAAGGACATATTCCTCAGTCTTGCACACACATCATATTTCACCCGTTACACCGTGTAACAGACACTGTCTTCCATTAAAGCCTGTGTAAAGTACTTTAGTGTAGACTTATAGACGTGCGCCTTATTTATGTTCAAAATAAAAATATTTGTAAAATTCAGTGGGTGCGGCTTGTATATGGGTGCGCTTTATAGTCTGGAAATTACGGTAGATATTAATGAAAGAGAACACAAGTGAACACAACATGCAGTTTTTGAAATCTTTTTTATTATTGAGGGGAAAACAAAATCCAAAAACTACATGTCACTGTGTGGGGGGGAAAAAGTGTTTCAGGAAAAAGAAATTAGGAACACCACTGTGTGTGTGTGTGTGTGTGTGTGTGTGTGTGTGTGACGTTGTCAGATAGGTCTTAAATAAGTCAAAGTTTCTCTTCTCGCACTATTGACCGCCTGACTTGTTTTGACATTTTCCCCGAGGCGCTTTGAAGTCGTCACGCTAATCACGTCATTCAGGTTCTGCGTTTCTGTTTGTTCTTGGTTTGGCGATCGTCGTGGGGGAAATCACTGCAGGAAAGTGTCTGAAATCTGCCAGAATTTCTTCCGAGGAAAAGAACAAACCAGCGGTCAAAGACTACAGGTTTCAGCCTGGGATTATATAGGCATCTTTTAGTATTTGTTTTAGTCTCAGACGACCAAACCGTTGTGGACATCACACAGTGTGCATTCGGCTTAAGACCTAAATTAGTTTCATCAAATTGCTGTTTTACCTGAATATATAAGATCTATAGAGAGTGAAACCTGGGCGGCAGAGTCGACAATTAGCTCAGAAAAGCGCGACGGAAGACTAGAGAAGATATTTATCCTTTTTTTTTTTTTTTTGGTTTAAAGCAACTTCTGAATCCTAAAGCCTTCAAGGCTCGTGTAAGATTTCACGTGTTCTAGTTTGCATCTGCATTTATGCACCGATTACTACACGCCTCAACAATGTAACTACAGGGAAGGAACTTTCGCTGCCACCCGAATGAGGATGGGGTCCCTTTTGAGTCTGGTTCCTCTTAAGGTTTCTTCCTCATACCATCTCAGGGACATTTTTCCCTCACCACAGTCACCACTGGCTCTCTCAACAAGGAATAAACAATTATAAGCAGCTTTATTATAGGTAATAAACGTACACTTTACGCTGTAGAAATAAAATTGAATTGAGTAGATGGATTCGGTGAGCTAAACTTCCCATAGTGTTTGTGGCATTCCTGCGAAAATTGTGTTCACTCTTTAACGGTTGTTCATCTGTCCCTTGAAAATTCACCAATAAAATTATATCTAATACACGCAAATGTCCTGTTTTTTGGTGAATCATCTGCTCCTATACAAGTGTGAGCTTTGTTTTCTTGGAAACCAATACTAGTCCTCATTAGAAGCGACAGATCCGGGTCCTTGTCAATCAGTCAACAGTAACGATGCTTTACTCTCATTAGTGTTGGTTGAAGAGCGTTTGTATGTATGGTTGAGATGTGTACGGGTTCCTCTCAGTGTCCTCACCTGGTTTAATCCCAGGATTGTGCGAGACAAGAGGCCGGCTGCGAGTGATGTCATATACACCGGGGGTCTAAATGCAGTAAGTGGAGGCAAAAGTGCCTGGATTTGGTTCTTAAATCCCTTTAAAGCTGTGATACAAAAGTGTACTAAGTGAAGAGGGGTATTAGCTCGCAGGGGTGTGTGTGTGTGTGTGTGTGTGTCCATTGCAAGCAGAAATCACTCAGCGTATCCTAGTCTGGCCCGGGACACTAACAACATAATGTCATGTTTTCACCTGCAATGCCACACACACACACATTTCCTCTGAAATCTTCCATTAGATCTCTGTTCTTGTCTCATCTTCTGATCTTCAGGCTGCTTTGACTTTTTTTTTTTTACCTTTTTATCATTGTGTTTTTCAAAAATGAGTCCAATAAACGTAATACTTGGTTTTATAGACTTTTGTTTTATTTATTTATTTAGGTTTTACATATTCGCAGTCTGGTCATGTTTGAAGAAGAAAAAAATATTCCGTTTTCTTTTCTTGGCATTCAGGGTTTCTTCAAAGTGTCCGAGAGAATGCGAAAATTATTACCACAGAAAAGCTCACACATTTTGTCAGTGACTGCAAGCGAAATAAAATGATTTATTGTAAAACCAGTGGATATTAGAAGCATAAATCTGCATGCATCCCCCCCCCCTCCCCCAACTATTAATTCATGTTTTTTGTTCAGACTTCATTCAGACTTCATTAATTATTGAATCATTTTTGTCTCTTTTTCAAAGCACTTTGAGCAACATGTTACTCTTTGAAAGGTGATGTTTAAAGATTTAATATAATTATGATTGATATTTTGTTTATTTATTTATTTTTATATTTTTTTATTTATGAGAGCCAGAAGTTGTTTTCTGAGAATTAGGACTTGGCAGCTTCCATGTGTGCTGCCACAGAATCTCTCTCTCTCACACACACACACAAAACACAACACAAAACACAACACAAAACACAACACAAAACACAACACAAAACACAACACACAACACACACACAACACACCCTGACCCCCAGGTCTGGGGTGTTTAACAGCCCTGAGTAGATCCTCCAAGTTTCCATCTGTCAGTTAAAGTATCAGTAATTTAATCTCTGCATTGATGTACATTGTGTAGCTGTTCTCAGTTCCACCCCACTGTTCATTAATAAACTGTTAACTGCACAGACGGTATTAACGAATGCAAACGTTCTTGTATTATTATGCAAAACGCATGTAAATGCTCCATGTTGTCCTAAACGTGTTTTCTTTTGTGTTTTTCAGGCTAGTCGTTGGAGCCAGCTGTATCCTTAAGCCTGATCATGCCGTTACATGTGACAGATGCCCTCATTCAGACCGACTTAGAAAAGTGTTTTAAATTCTCCATCAGTTCTGATACTTGTTCATTAGAACACAGACTGAGAATGCCATCAGTCTAAAAGAGGATGGTGGGAGATTGGAGCAGTGGTAGAAGTTCAAGAGAGTGTCGGAGAGTGGTAGAAGATGGAGAGGGTGTGGGGCAGTAGTAGAAGATGGAGAGGGTGTGGGGCAGTAGTAGAAGATGGAGAGAGTGTGGGGCAGTAGTAAAGGATGCAGAGTGTGTGGGGCAGTAGTAAAGGATGCAGAGTGTGTGGGGCAGTAGTAAAGGATGGAGAGAGTGTGGGGCAGTAGTAAAGGATGCAGAGTGTGTGGGGCAGTGGTAGAAGATGGAGAGAGTGTGGGGCAGTAGAAAAGGATGGAGAGGGTGTGGGGCAGTGGTAGAGGATGGAGAGAGTGTGGGGCAGTAGAAAAGGATGGAGAGGGTGTGGGGCAGTAGTAGAAGATGGAGAGAGTGTGGGGCAGTAGTAGAAGATGGAGAGAGTGTGGGGCAGTAGTAAAGGATGGAGAGAGTGTGGGGCAGTAGTGGAGGATGGAGAGAGTGTGGGGCAGTAGTAAAGGATGGAGAGTGTGTGGGGCGGTGGTAGAGGATGGAGAGAGTGTGGGGCAGTAGTAGAGGATGGAGAGGGTGTGGGGCAGTAGTGGAGGATGGCGAGAGTGTGGGGCAGTGGTAGAGGATGGAGAGAGTGTGGGGCGGTGGTAGAAGATGGAGAGAGTGTGGGGCGGTGGTAGAGGATGGAGAGAGTGTGGGGCAGTAGTAAAAGATGGAGAGAGTGTGGGGCAGTAGAAAAGGATGGAGAGGGTGTGGGGCAGTGGTAGAGGATGGAGAGAGTGTGGGGCAGTAGTAGAGGATGTGGAGAGTGTGGGGCAGTGGTAGAAGATGGAGAGAGTGTGGGGCAGTAGAAAAGGATGGAGAGGGTGTGGGGCAGTGGTAGAGGATGGAGAGAGTGTGGGGCAGTAGAAAAGGATTGAGAGAGTGTGGGCGGTGGTAGAAGATGGAGAGAGTGTGGGGCAGTAGTAAAGGATGGAGAGGGTGTGGGGCAGTGGTAGAAGATGGAGAGAGTGTGGGGCAGTAGTAGAGGATGTGGAGAGTGTGGGGCAGTGGTAGAGGATGTGGAGAGTGTGGGGCAGTGGTAGAAGATGGAGAGAGTGTGGGGCAGTGGAAAAGGATGGAGAGGGTGTGGTGCAGTGGTAGAAGATGGAGAGAGTGTGGGGCAGTGATAGAGTATGGAGAGAGTGTGGGGCAGAAGTAAAGGATGGAGAGAGTGTGGGGCAGAAGTAAAGGATGGAGAGAGTGTGGGGCAGTGGTAGAGGATGGAGAGAGTATGGGGCAGTGGTAGAGGATGGAGAGAGTGTGGGGCAGTAGGAGAGGATGGAGGGAGTGTGGGGCAGTAGTAAAGGATGGAGAGAGTGTGGGGCAGTAGTAAAGGATGGAGAGAGTGTGGGGCAGTAGTGGAGGATGTGGAGAGTGTGGGGCAGTGGTAGAAGATGGAGAGAGTGTGGGGCAGTAGAAAAGGATGGAGAGGGTGTGGGGCAGTGGTAGAGGATGGAGAGAGTGTGGGGCAGTAGTAAAGGATGGAGAGAGTGTGGGGCAGTAGTGGAGGATGTGGAGAGTGTGGGGCAGTGGTAGAAGATGGAGAGAGTGTGGGGCAGTGGTAAAGGATGGAGAGGGTGTGGGGCAGTGGTAGAAGATGGAGAGGGTGTGGGGCAGTGGTAAAGGATGGAGAGGGTGTGGGGCAGTGGTAGAAGATGGAGAGAGTGTGGGGCAGTAGTAGAGGATGTGGAGAGTGTGGGGCAGTGGTAGACGATGGTGAGAGTGTGGGGCAGTGGTAGAAGATGGAGAGAGTGTGGGGCAGTAGTAAAGGATGGAGAGGGTGTGGGGCAGTGGTAGAGGATGGAGAGAGTGTGGGGCAGTAGAAAAGGATGGAGAGAGTGTGGGGCAGTAGTAGAGGATGTGGAGAGTGTGGGGCAGTAGTAGAGGATGTGGAGAGTGTGGGGCAGTAGTAGAGAATGGAGAGGGTGTGGGGCAGTAATAGAGGATGTGGAGAGTGTGGGGCAGTGGTAGAAGATGGAGAGAGTGTGGGGCAGTAGTAGAGGATGTGGAGAGTGTGGGGCAGTAGTAGAGGATGTGGAGATTGTGGGGCAGTAGTAGAGGATGTGGAGAGTGTGGGGGAGAGTGTGGGGCAGTAGTAGAGGATGTGGAGAGTGTGGGGCAGTGGTAGAAGATGGAGAGAGTGTGGGGCAGTAGTAAATGATGGAGAGAGTGTCGGGCAGTGGTAGAAGATGGAGAGGGTGTGGGGCAGTAGTAGAGGATGTGGAGAGTGTGGGGCAGTAGTAGAGGCAGTAGTAGAGGATGTGGAGAGTGTGGGGCAGTAGTAAATGATGGAGAGAGTGTGGGGCAGTAGTAGAGGATGTGGAGATTGTGGGGCAGTAGTAAATGATGGAGAGAGTGTGGGGCAGTGGTAGAAGATGGAGAGAGTGTGGGGCAGTAGTAGAGAATGGAGAGGGTGTGGGGCAGTAGTAGAGGATGTGGAGAGTGTGGGGCAGTAGTAGAGGCAGTGGTAGAAGATGGAGAGAGTGTGGGGCAGTAGTAGAGGATGTGGAGTAAAGAAATGTCTCTGGAACACTGGGATTTTAGTTATTGTCACTACAACATGACTAAAATTGTAATAATCTACATATTTTAGCCAGAGGTTATACAGCGGAACGTCCCTGTAATGTGTGATTTAATGTGACTATCATTAGTTATTTGAGTGCAGTATGCAGTGCAACCAGTGCAAGTCATATTTTCCTGAGCCTGGGTGAAAGACGTGGCTTTGGAATGTGCTGGTTTTCTGACCGGCATTGGCCTGGACACCACAGTGATGGTGCGTAGCATCGCCCTTCGCGGATTTGATCAGGTACTACACCAAAACCAAAAAACAGTCTGTGATGTGAATTCTCTTTTTTCACCTTTTATCTGTGACTTTCTGTAATGCGGTATTACACTAGTCCCTGATCTTTATGATGAATTCTCAATTCTGATTGGTCACAAACTGTTCCTTTATTATATATAATGGAAACTGGTTCATGTGGTGGCTCTCGTTTCTATGGTATACGATTCATCACGTAATCTAAAATAAATAATAAGACTAGCAAAGCGTACAATATCCACAACACGGTGAAGTTCGATACCGATATTTACAGCGTGTAATCGTTTATTGTATCGTTAATATACGGCCCCTTTTCTTTCTTTCTTTTTTTTTCCTTCAGTAATCGTTTTTAAATAAAGCTATAGTGTCTGTACATGCCTGTTTGGCAGGAAGCTCTATCTATTTGGGACAGAGTTGAACTCCAGCGGATGAAACCTGTCCGTTTTTAAGAACATGCTTTGAGAAAATTTCACGTGCCCAATTCCTAGCTGCTGTGTATTGAGTCACCTCGGACGCATCAAAACAGGAGAACAGACCTGACCAGACCTGTTTCACGTCCTTGTTTTGGGTTCCTGTATCTGTAATTATTGGTTTCAGACTGATGCCATTGTATAATCAAGCTGCCATCACTGATGTAAAGTAATGCAAAGGTGTGAGACGATTGCATATAATAATTTTTTATTTTTTATTTATTTATTTATTTTAATTAAATTATCCAGAGGTTTCAGTTTTATGGAAATTTAATCAATAAGTGAGCACATTGTGAGTTTGCAGACTTTTTGATCATTTAAACAAAAAATTAATAATAAATGATCAATCACTTTTAATTTTATAAAAATTCTTGTCTTATAAATGTAAAATTGGAGTAGTTTTGATCTTTTGGTTCATCATGCCGTGAGTCCTGAAGTAAAAATTTGTAAAAGAAAATTGCGTGAAAATAATTTGTGTAAAATTTATACAAATCTTTAAGAAGAAAAACATTTATTCATATATCATGCAGTTTTAATTTTTTTAAATAAACAAAAACTTTTTTCCTCCAATGCTTCCTGCAGCAAATGGCTGGTTTGGTAACTGATCACATAGAGGCACACGGGACTCGTTTCTGCTGGGGCTACGTTCCTAAGAAGGTGGAGAAACTTCCATCAGGACTTCTACAGGTCACCTGGACGGATACACAGAGCCAGCAGGAACATCAGGACACGTTCAGCACGGTGCTGTGGGCTGTAGGTGAGACCAGAACTCAGGTTTATATACTGCACCAGTTTTTAACGGTGAAAAATTTTTGATACACGTGACAACAGACGGAAGAATAAACAACTAACGATGGATGTCACAAAGCAGATTTACAGAAAGAAATTAGGGCAGAAGTGACGATCAGTGAAATGACTTCTAATAAAATGTGTAAAATCAGATTTTTTTTTTTTTATTTTTTTTTTTTTAAAGCCCAATTTTCAGGTAAATTTTTTACAGGTAACTTATTTAAGTGCTTGTTGCTTTTTTTTAGTGGCCCTGTGCCTTTAATTCTGCTGCTCCTCTCATGTGCAACCCCTCGTTTTTATTCTTAAATCCGTCAACGTTTGGTGTGGGTTTTTTTTTTTTTGTTTTGTTTTGTTTTTTTTCCTTTCTTTCTTTATCAAATCTTGCATTTAAACATCCAGAGCGAACTGCTGCATCAGCACACAGAGGACTATCATTTCTGACAACAACATAATAAAGCGAGAGCAGGAATCATCAGGGGACGTGTTAATCACCAGCTCAGGATGCAGCAGGGTTCTGTGGGTCGCCATATTCCCCTGCTTCACTTCACCTTTTCCCTCCTTTTCCTCTTATTCCGTAATGTTCTGTTCATCCCTCAGCATATGTGTTTGTGTGTGTGTGTGTGTGTGTGTGTGTGTGTGTCCTTAAGGTCCACACGTGTCCACATTGTCTTTTTCTGTTGTTCCGGTTGAAGTTTATTTATTGCCAGTTGAACGATGTTTCCCTGAAGATGATGATGATGATGATTTGGCCTCAGAGTATGATGAGGTCATAGCAGATGTCTTTACAGTATTAAAAGCAACAGCAGCTTAGAAGCAAAGAAAGAAAAAAAAAATATATATATATATTTTCCTTTCTTTTTTTTTTCTTTCTGATGCTTCATATTCTTTTTCTCTCTCCGGAAACGCACAAAAGCATTCGCCATTCATTTAGAGCACTGGAATTTTCTGGGCCAGATGACTCCCCTCTCCATCCTGGCTCCACTCTTCCTCTTTCGCAGGTGTCTGATGGAGGGCAGGAAAGAGCAGATTTCCTCTAACATTCAGCCTTCTATTGCTCCCATGCCAGTAATACACACTGGCACTCTGTCCATTTTACAGTCCAGCCTGCTGAGACACGTTTTAGCTTCTCTGTACTTTTAGATCGATGAACAAACATCAACTTGTGGTGCAAAAAAAGTGAACGTCATAAGCAGTGAAACAGCAGAAGAGTGGAAGCCGTTAAAGTGGCAGTGCATATATTAGTCACGTTCTTTACAGAAATCAGATCCCGATCCCTCTAGAGATGTACCAGCTCCAGTAATAAAGCTTTATAATCACACTGCCTGTGTCGCCCAGATGAGCATGGGTTCCCCTTTTGAGTCTGGTTCCTCTCAAGGTTTCTATTCCTCATGAATCTTCTGCTAAAAGATAAAAACAAAGTTTCAAATCATGGCTTTGATCCATGACAGAGATCAAGGCAGGACAAGGAAAGAAGACCAAAGTGCTAAATTATTGTGTGTTTGTCCTCGGCAGAGTAAAATCGAGGACATTGTTACTTTCTTTTGAGGAGTTCTTGTGTATTTTTGTTGTGCCTGTAGACAAAGGCACCCTTTCACTACAAGTTCTTATCATACAGACATGGGGGAGGTGTGTGTGTGTGTGTGTGAGTGAGAAAGAGATTTATTTACTCCACGTATGTATTCAACTTTCTGCAGACTTTCAGCAGCTTTTTTTTTATTTTGATAGATTTTTCGCCTCATATTGTACATTGTTCTTTGTTTTGTCTTCACCTGTAAATTGCGTTAATAACTATTAGTGTTGTGATAAGTTACTCGGAGAAACGTATTTGCGTATAGTAATTTTTTACATTACGGAGTGTGGGGTTTTGTAGGTAGACCCAGTGTTTTGCTGCCACTTTCTTTTTCACTCATTGCGAGATGATCTTTGCCATATTGCCCACTGGCATCTGGCCTGATTGAAATGCTGGGTGCATGTGTGCGCGTCTCTGTTGGAGGAAGTTGTTCTTGGGGTTTAGGCAGGAAGTCAGTGCTCTGGAGTTTGTTGTATTTGTTGGTTGATAGCATCAGCGAGGTACCTCTGGGTTCCTCAGCCTAAACACTGTTTATTGTGATTCCTGTGTGTGTGTGTGTGGGGGGGGTTGAGCGCCGACAGCCGTCTCTCAGCCTTCTGACAGGAAGTGTCAGAATTGACGGTATAGGCCCCCAGGTGGCTGATGGGATACACATCGTTGTCCACTCATTAGTCATGCACATTCACTCTGCTAATTTCAGCTGTGTAGATGTTTTGTTCAAAGAAAGGAGTTCCAACATTTCTCTAAATGGATACAGAGGCCATGTCTACTTCACTTGGACTGACTGGCACAGAGGCCACACCTCCTTACATTCATATTTATGGCATTTGGCAGATGCCCTTATCCAGAGCGACATTTCTGATTCATTCATCTGAGCAGCTATAGGGTTAGGGGCCTTGCTCAGGGGCCCAGGAGCAGCAGCTTAGTGGGGCTGGAATGTGAACTTATGACCTTTAGATCCAACGTCCAATTAACCACTTTGCCTTAACTACTAAGCTGCCACCTTCCTCTCCTTTAATGGGACTGACTGGCATAGAGACCACACCTTCTTTTATTATAACTAAGTTCAGAGGCCACACCTCCTTTTTATTGTAACTAAGTTCAGAGGCCACACCTCCTTTTATTATAACTAATAAGTTTGGGGGCCACACCTCCTTTTATTGTAACTAATTGGTTTGAAGGCCACACCCACTTTATTGTAACTTATTGGTTTGGAGACCACACCTCCTTTTATTGTAACTTATTGATTCAGAGGCCACACCTCCTTTTATTGTAACTAATTGGTTAAGAGGCCACACCTCCTTTTATTGTAACTTATTGGTTCGGAGGCCACATCCACTTTATTGTAACTTATTGGTTAAGAGGCCACACCTCCTTTTATTGTAACTAATTGGTTAAGAGGCCACACCTCCTTTTATTGCAACTAATAGGCACATTGGCCACGCATTCTGATTCATACCAATGGTACCAAATCCCCACATTATTTTTTTGTGACTGATAGGAACAGTGTCTATTTTACTGAAAATGATAGAGGCCACACCCTTTTGAATAATTAAATGTTCCTGTTTGTATCTGTAAAACAGGCGTATCTGTTAAGTTGCCACACTTTTTTTTAATCTGGCAGTAAAAAAGATAATATATATAAAAAAAAATATATATATATATATA
>MU563244.1:11935541-11954167 GCA_024362625.1 Silurus asotus
GTGTGTGATATCAGGTCGAGCTCCTGAAACCGGAACGCTGAACCTGCAGGATGTCGGCGTTCAGCTCAACACAAACACCGGCAAAATCATCGTAGCTGATGATGAGAGAACATCAGTGCACAATATTTATGCCATTGGAGACATCGCACAGGTACTAAACACACACACTCGTGCACACACACACACACACACACACACAAACATGCACACGCTCGCACTCGTGCGCACACACATACACTCAGAAACACCCGACTACATTTCTGAAACAGCTTGCAGGCTGATCATATATCCGGAATTGTCAATCATCTCAAGCATCTCTGTGATTTCTGGAACACACACCCATACACACACACACACACACACACACACACACTGACTGGCTGCTTCAGCCTTTACAGCTGACGGCACTTGTCTTCTTTCATACCTGCCAGTGCGGCTCACTTTTTTTTTTCTTTTTTTTTCTTTTTTTTAAATAAATTAAACACACCTGGCATTACAGAAATAAAAGCTTTACAGCCCAGCTGTCTATGAGCAAACCTTCATCTCCTGCGCACACACACACACACACACACACACACACACACACACACACACACATACACACTTGTAAACACACACTTACTTCTTCTGTCTATTTGTCTGACGCAACCAACAGGTAATCTGCTCTTTCCTTCATGCTCCTTGCTCTCTCTCTCTCTCTCTCTCTCTCTCTCTCTCTCTCTCTCTCTCTCTACACACTTGTAAACACACTTACTTCTTCTGTCTATTTGTCTGACGCAACCAACAGGTAATCTGCTCTTTCCTTCATGCTCCTTGCTCTCTCTCTCTCTCTCTCTCTCTCTCTCTCTCTCTCTCGCTCTCTCTCGGTCTCTCTCTCTAGAGGAAATCTTTGTGTTATCTCTCTCTTTGTCTCTTTCTGTCTGCCTGTCTGTCTGCTATCCATCTGTCTGTGTCATCATTTTCTCTTTCTGTCTGTCACTCAATCATTTTTGTTGTGTGCCGGATGATGTCTGTCGGATGTTTCTTGGCGTCGGCGAAGGTGCAGGTTTGAGAAGGTGTGAGTCAGTGTGCTGAAGCGTTCGCCTGCAGCTTTTCCTGTCTTGTCTGTCTGTCGGTCTGTGATGTCTGTCTGTCTTTCTCACTCTATCTGTCTGTCTCTTCCTCTCTAATCCTCAGCGTGACTGACACTGACATTATGTTCCAGTGATAACCATCTCCTGAGCGTGTCAGATCTTACCGATCAAACTGTTTACCCACACATCCGACTATAACGCAGCCACCGCATTAGTGTGTGTGTGTGTGTGTGTGTACAGTGGAATGTGTGTTTGAATGAATGTGTGAATTGAAGGAGGGTTTACTGCTCCACAATATACACAGTCTGGTGGATGAATCAGATTATTCTTCATGTAAATGTGGCTCAGGCGAATGTCAAGGGTTTTTGACAGTTATATATTAGTCTGTATGTATTTAGCATATGCTCAAGCAGGTGTGTGTGTGTGTGTGTGTGTGTGTTTCAGGGTCGTCCTGAGCTCACCCCTACAGCGATCAAAGCAGGGAAACTCCTTGCTCGGCGATTAGCCGGTCACTCCAAGCAGCTCATGAACTATGACAACGTGAGTCCAACCAAGCAACACGTGCATTGACTTTATTTATTTATTTTTTTATTGTATTTTTTAAAATGACGACAGCATTTTTATCCATTTCTAGTTACAATTTCCGAGATTCAATACTCAAGATTTTTATTTGTCACAAACAGTTATATGCAGAATACAATTTGAAGAGAAATAAAGACTCAGCAGGCAGACAGACAGACAGACAGACAGACAGACAGACAGACAGACAGACAGACAGGCATCTGGGGTTTACTTGCAGTTTAGAGGCTAAATTAATGGTTAATACATTTTTCATTTCAATCCAAATTGCTTTATTGCCATGACAAAGAAACTTTGTATTGCCAAAGCATTAAGAACAACACAAGGAAGTGAGAACATCTAAAGAACATCTACAGCCATTTGACAAATTCTGAAATTAAAATTGAAAGTTAGATGTGTAGATTTGATGCTCATTGGTTGGTTGTGTCTTGTTTATGTTTGTCCCTCAGGAGATGGCAAGATGCTACATGGATTGGCATGCTTCATCTTCTCGAAGTTAATAAGACTGAGTTTATTATAGAAATAATGAGAAATTTCACATGAAGAAGTTTGGTTTGGTTTGTTAAAAAAATATATATTTTCCAACTTTTTTTGTCCCCTTACTATAGCTGTAGTGTTTATGTGTAAAAACTGTTACTGGGCCAAAAAATGAAGTGGGTTTATGATTTGCATACGCATTTTTGTACTGGTAGCAATAATTCCCTAATTATGCATCAGTAGCCTCTTGGGAATGAACATTTTTAAGAAAATAAAAGGATTTTTTTCAGACAAAAAATATTCCAGAGCAACATTGAGTGTCATAATGTTATAATTTGGGGTGTGTGTGTGTGTGTTTGTTTCAGGTGCCTACCACAGTGTTTACTCCTCTGGAGTACGGATGTGTCGGTTTATCTGAAGAAGAAGCCGAGAGACGACATGGCATCGACAATATAGAGGTATGATTAACTTTTTGTGTGTGTCTGAGCGTGTGTCAGTGTGTGTGTTTGTGTTTATGCGTGTACTCCTACACACCCCGGCCCACTCACACCTGTGCATCAATGAATCCCGAACCCTTCTTCATTGACTGACGGCTGAGTAGAGGCTCTGATTGATGCACACAGAACCTGACGACAGACGAGCGCCAGTCAAAGCGCCGCCCGTGACAGCTGTGTGTCCGGGGCTGCCTGCATCGGCATGCTCTCTCGCCCGAGTCTGAGACGAATCTGAGGAGGGTTTTTTCTTCTCTTATTGATGATTTAAGTGGCATGGGGTGGGGGGGGTCATTATGAGAGCAGAATGTCCTTGAAGGTGGCAAAGAAGAAACAGCCAAAAACGTCATGCCTGAAGAGGTGGGATGATAGGGAACTGTCAGGTATGCCAAAATAAATAAAAAACCCAACGTCTGGAATGCCACTCGGGTGTGATCGATGTGCTGTGGTGTAGAAACAGATCTCTAAAACTAACGTACCGAATTTGATCTTCAGTAGTGTAATGACTGACTGTCACAGTTCTCAGTTTAAACGTTGACAGTCAGAGAGCACAGAATTACCATGATTGTCTGTCTGTCTGTCTGTCTGTCTGTCTGAGGTCGACTTATATATCGAAATAGTAGTTGTTTGTTGAAACTATTGGTAAACAATCAATACAGATAGTTTTTCCGGGTTGCTAAACGGCTGAGAAGTCATTATAAGCTGCCTCTACAGAGGTATCAGTGACGCTATGTGCTGTTTGTTTTTACACGTGAGACTGCATGCTGCACGGAGAGCACTATCATATATTTATTAATTATCATATATGTTTTTATATAATTACGTTTATTAATATATTCATATTTATTTAATTTGGCAGATTTTCATAAATTATTATTTTTGTTTTTTTTTTCTTATTAAGTTTAGTACTTTTTGACATGGATTGTTTTTTTGTTTTTATTTTTATCCAGTATCCATTTTAAAAACAAAAATCGGTTATTGCCAAGTATGATCTGATCATCATCATCATCAGTAAAATCCACTGTCGGTCGACCTCAAACAACACACACACACACACACACACACTACATACATACACATGCACAGGGAAGAAATGCGAAACATACAATTGCTCGTTGTTTTTTATTGACGAAGTTTATTGCTATTAACAGTTTTTATCATCAACATTCAAACAGTTTACATTTTTAAAACAATTTAAATAAAATGCCTGCTTGGTTAAATATAAAAATATTTATATAAAAATAAAATGCAATAAATCAAATGAATGCAATACACTTTTATTATATTGATTGAACTGAGTAATCAAAAAAATTGGAACAAATTAAATAAAATTAATTATTCATTTTTTTGCTTGCCAGGTGTTTCATGCTTTCTACAAACCTCTGGAGTTCACTATAGCCGAAAGAGATGCCAGTCAGTGCTACATTAAGGTGAAGACTTAACCAAATTTTTCTAATCAACTGCTGGGAATTTGTTTTTTATAATTATTATAATTTTTTATTTATTTATCTTTTTTTTTTTCTCACAAATGAGATCATCAAGATAATATCCAATATAATACAATATTTAAATTTGAATGTAAAGATAACCTAAGTAAATGAAAAATGCAGTTTTTAAAATTTCCTTTATTGAGGGGGAAAAAAAGTTTGTCCAAACCTGCCTGGCTCTATGTAAAAAAGTAAGTGCCCCCCTAATGTCAAGTCATAGAATCTCAATCGGATTTAAGTGCGGACTTTGACTAGGCCACATCAAAATGTTTATTTATTTATTTATTTATTGTTTTTTTACATAGGGCAGGTTTGGACAAGTTTTCCTCCCTTTTATTATTAAATCATTTAAAAACTACATTTTGTATTTACTCTTTATGAAATATAATTTTTTTACTTTATGTTCTCAATCATTTAAATGTGAAAAAATTCAGTAAATATTTTTTACAGCACTGTGTGTAAATGTATGTACAGTATCTCACAAAAAGCACTATCATATATTTATTAATTATCATATATGTTTTTATATAATTACGTTTATTAATATATTCATATTTATTTGAATATTTTCATAAATTAGTTTCTTTTATTTTTATTTTTTAAAAGAAGTTCAGTACTATTTGACATGGATTGTTTTTTTGTTTTTATTTTTATCCAGTGTCCATTTTGAAAACAATTAATTGGTTATTGCCAAGTATGATCTGATCATCATCAGTAAAATCCACTGTCGGTCGACCTCAAACAACACACACACACACACACACACACACTACATACACACACACACACACACACACACACTACATACATACACATGCACAGGGAAAAAATGCAAAACATACAATTGCTCGTTGTTTTTTATTGACGCAGTTTATTACCATTAACAATAATTTTTTATCAACATTCAAACAGTTTACATTTTTAAACAATTTAAATAAAATGCCTGCTTGGTTAAATAATATTACAAATAATATTTTATAAAAATAAAATACAATAAATCAAATAAATGCAATACACTTTTATTATATTGATTGAACTGAGTAATCAAATAAATTGGAACAAATTAATTTTAATTAAAATTATTATTAATTAGCTTGATTTTTTTTTTGCTTGCCAGGTGTTTCATGCTTTCTACAAACCTCTGGAGTTCACTATAGCCGAGAGAGACGCCAGTCAGTGCTACATTAAGGTGAAGACTTAACCAAATTTTTCTAATCAACTGCTGGGAATTTGTTTTTAATTATTATAATTTTTTATTTATTTATCTTTTTTTTTTTCTCACAAATGAGATCATCAAAATAATATCCAATATAATACAATATTTAAATTTCCTTTATTGAGGTTAAAAAAAGTTTGTCCAAACCTGCCTGGCTCTATGTAAAAAAGTAAGTGCCCCCCTAATGTCAAGTCATAGAATCTCAATCGGATTTAAGTGCGGACTTTGACTAGGCCACATCAAAATGTTTATTTATTTATTTATTTATTGTTTTTTTACATAGGGCAGGTTTGGACAAGTTTTCCTCCCTTTTATTATTAAATCATTTAAAAACTACATTTTGTATTTACTCTTTATGAAATATAATTTTTTTACTTTATGTTCTCAATCATTTAAATGTGAAAAAATTCAGTAAATATTTTTTACAGCACTGTGTGTAAATGTATGTACAGTATCTCACAAAAGATATATTTTAGCGTTTATGTTGTATGTGTTTTATGTAGCATGTTCTTTAAACATAACTCAACACACAGATATTATTGTCTAAATAACTGGCAATAAAAGTAAGTACACCCTCAGTGAACATGTCAAAACTGTGTCCAAAGTGTGAATATTGTGTGTGGAGCAGCATCGTTATTCAGCACTGCTTTAATCCTCCTGTGTGTGGAATTCACCAGAGCTGCACAGGTTGTTACTGGGATCCTCTTCCACTCCTCCATAATGACATCACAGAGCTGCTGGATGTAAAACACATGGAGCTTCTCCACCTTCTGCTTGAGGATCCCCACAGGTGCTCAATAAGTTTCAGGTCTGGAGACATACTTACCACTCCTTCATCCTCATCAAAGCAGTTGTGTTTATGGTCATTTTGAAGTTGGAAAACTGCTGTTCGGCCCAGTTTCTAAAGGAAGGGCGTCATGTTCTGCTTCTTAATGTCACAGTACATGTTGGAATCCATGTTTCCCTCAATGAACTGAAGCTCCACAGTACCAGCAGCACTCATGCAGCCCCAGACCATGATGCTACCACCACCATCTGAGCCAAACACGTTTATCTTTATCTCATCAGACCACAGGACATGGTTCAAGTAATTCATGCTCTTGGACAGGTTGTTCTTCAGCAAACTGTTTGGGGACTTTCTTGTGAGCAGCTTCAGAAGAGGCTCCTTCTGGGACAACAGGCTGCAAACGGCCTTGTTGTAGTGTGTGGTGTACGATCTGAGCACTGACATGCAGACCTTCTGTATAGTATTGAGAAGATTATAAAATGGATGCTGAAATGTGAGGGGTGCACTAACTTTTGTGAGATACTGCATGTGTGTATATAGAGTATATAGGGGTTTGTGTAAACCTTTATCTCTCCTGTCAGGTGGTGTGTGAGCGAGAACAACCACAGCGAGTGTTAGGGCTTCACTTTACGGGCCCCAACGCTGGAGAAGTGATCCAAGGGTTTGCTCTCGGCCTCCAGTGAGTCATTTTATCCTCCTTTCTATTAAATAACACAGAAAAGTCATAATACAGAGCCGTTTGTTGCTGTATGCCTCATGCATCACTGCTATCATCTCGTAAGAGAGAAATGGAGAACAAAATTTTCTTATCAAGATGAATAAATGCTGAACAGGCCACGCCCACAATTAACTCCTCAGTCGCTGATGTAAACGCAGACTAATCTGGCGTTCGATTCATATAAAAAGTGCAGACAAGGAGCTGATCAGCACCAGATAACTTGAAGTTATCAAGAAAAACCATCACACCTTTATTTAATTTTTATTAACAGCAGTTTTTTGTGTGTTCATTGTTTTTATCGCAGGTGCGGGTTTTCCTACTCTCAGCTTTGCGACACTGTGGGTATCCACCCCACCTGCGCCGAAGAGCTCACCAAACTGCACATCACCAAGCGTTCAGGTCTGGACGCCACGGTAACCGGCTGCTGAGGTTAAACATCCCCCTGTACCTTAAAAACTTTGAACACACCTCCTCAGACCCCTGACAATGCAACATAAAAACAGGAAGTGATGTAGCAGGCTGTGATGCTCTTATTTCCAGGGTTCGTCTCAACCGCGGCCTGTCATGACCTCGCTAATCTTACTTTGACAGACCCTCATCATAAGCCGTGTTTGCGTTTTTTTTCACAATAAGACTCTGGAGAAGCGACGTTAAACCACAACACAGGCTCATAAATCAGGATTACGGCTTCATTACCGCGCGTTGAAATGATAGTCGCAAGAGAACGTAGCATTTTTTTTTTCTTCTCTCTCTTCCAAAACATTTTCTCCGAATATTGTTCTTTCTCCGGCTGTACTTCCTGTCCATTACTCATTCTCTGCAGCTGACACTGATGGATGGGCTCAGTCCGTCGCCACGGTGATACACTCCTGAGTTCCCAGGGAAACGCACGAACACCGGGCGAGCAGCGTGTCAATCAAAACCTTTTTTTTTTCTTTTGTGACTACAGAGGTTTTTCTGCAGAGCACACAGAGAAAACACACATGCTCCTTCTCCATGCTGGAGCAACTTGATCACCAGAGATAAAGGCTGTTTTTATAAATACCACCATACGCCTGTAGGGGTCAGTATCCCCCTCCTTTTCCCCACAGTTTTTATCCCAGCTGTGCTACAGGGTCTCTGGGTTGCTTTGGACTGACAGTTTACAGCCTAATTAGGTTAAAGTAGTGTTTAAGATGGTCATGATGCTTATTAGTGGCCTTTTATTTTGACACTGAGAGCAACATTAGCTTTTTTTTCCATTTTCATGGTAGTTTGCATTTAATGATTTAATAGTCTTTGAACTTCAGGTTTCTTTTAAACGCATTCCGGAATCCAATTCATGCACGTAGAACGACGTTACGTTACAAACCACCAGAAATCACGAGCAGATTTTATTTATTTATTTTTTTTTTATTGGCTACACGATACAACATTTTCTGGCATTAGTTCAACTGCAGCTGCATCACTGCATTACATTAACAAATAAACTTTCATCTCGTCTTTCAACCTTCAGACTTGCTTCTAAATGCCTTCGGAACGCTACTCTGGGCTTTTTTCAAGAACAAAAAACACCACGTTTCTCTACGATCGCCATTACAGACCAGCAGAAACCATTAGAAATCTCGAACACTTTCAAACCTTTTTTTTTTTTCCCCCAGCAGAAATTTTGTAGGCCACTAGTGCATTACTTTAACATAAAAACTTTCACCTCATCTTTCAACTTACAACAGGCTCCGTTTTTTCTCTGGTCAGAAACACGCTCAGAGAAGGTTGAAAGTTTGACCGAGCGAGTTTTCTGTGATTTCTTTTTTTTTTTTCTTTTAAACCCCAACAGAGAAGGTTTGTTTTTGTCTGATGTGCCTCAGCTCTCTGATTAATGAGGCTCGGAGTGTGTGTGACAGGCTGCTGCTGAGACTGAGACGGAGACGAGCAGCGCTACCAGGTTTATTTGGACCTGAGGAGGGAGTTTAGGGGTCTTGTGTTCATGTTTTTTAGGGACCGGGGGGGGTGCTGACTGAAGAACCCTGACCCCAGTACACTACCATGTAACAATAACAGAATAGTTGTAATACACTCTCTCTCTTGCTCTTTCTCACACACACACACACACACACACACACACACACACACACACACACACACACACACACTAAAGGGCATGGAAGGACTGTGGACTGAGGTCTATATCTTCTTACAGGAGTGTGAAAATCCCTCTATATGTATTTCACAACATGTCCTTTCGGTTTCTGATTCCGGAGGCATTAAAAAGATCTCATTGGTTCTGCTAAGCTTCATTTAGACCACCATTTATTACATCAAACAGGTCAATGGCTGACTAGCTGACTATAAACCTCGCTTAATAGACTATAGTGCAAAAATGAGTGCCCCCTCTTTCTGGTTTTCCGCTAAAAACTGGAGCAAAACAGCAGGCGAAAAACAAGCAAATTTTCCCCCAAAGCCGTTTAAAGGATGTAAAATATGCAAGTTGTTGGAAAACTACGATGTCAGACTCAGAAAAAGAGAACGCAACGTTACACACACTGCACATCTTGTTGGCATCTTAAGATTTATCTTTCTTTTTTTTCCTCCCATTTGGTCCTGAGGGGATACAAACTTTTGCACTCAAATTTTTAAGTCGTTTCGCAGGCTGAAAAATAAGAACAAAAGTTTTAAAGAAAAACGTTACCAGGACATGCTTTACGAATGTGGCATTTCGGACACACACACACACACACACACACACACACACACACACACACACACACACACACTGAGGGGTCAGGGTTGAGCTTCTCATGGGGTCGGTTAATGAGGACCTGCACTAAAAGCCCTCGAAGGAGAAGGCAGGTCTGATGTGCTCCGACGTTCCCGCTTTGTGTTTGTACGTAGCAGAGGTTAATCTGATATAACGCTTTGTATCTGTATAATTTATGTGTAAAGAAATAAATGATGAAAGCGAACAGCACCTCAGTTTCATTAATCATGCAGGGTGTGTGTCTGTGTCATCTCTTTTTCCCCGCCAACGTGTGTGAGGTCGGAGCTTCACGGGGGTCCAACTGTCGATATGAGCTCAGAAGAGGACTGTTTGTGTTATTGTGTGTGTGTGTGTGTGTGTGTGTGTGTCAGAGTTTGTGTGATATTAAGCCTTGGTCTGTCCATGTTTGTGCATTTGTGTGTGTATGTGTGTCATGTTTGTTTCAGTACACACCTTTTTGTATTTGTGTGTGTTTTCTGTATGTTTGTCTGTCTCTAACTGTAACTGTGTGTATTTTTGCATGTACTCTCTGTGTGGAAAACTAATGTTGTGTATTTGTGTGCCATAGCCGCACTTGCATACTGGTGCGCATCCACATGCCCACTGCCACATCCATATTTACCGTGTGTTTATACAGCATGGGACTGTAAATTGCTCTGGTTCGCTAGGTTGTGTACTGTAATTTGTTAAATTATTAACCAATTATAGTGTACTACTCCATACTGACCACCATTCTTTAAGACTCCTCGGTATGTGTGTGTGTGTGTGTGTGTGTGTGTATATGTTTGTGTATTTGTGCACCCCTCACATTTCAGCAACCATTTTTTTTTTTTTAACTAAAAAAAAAAATTAAACCCTGCATATATATTTTAGTCAATGTGCAGTTTCTCACATTGTCTTCTGAAAATAACTACATACAGCCATTATTTTCAAAATATCTGGCAACAAAAGTGATAACAGCTGTATGTGGTGTAAACATGCAAATCCACACATCCTATTTATCATGTTCATGTTTTTGTCTGCATTACAGAACCATACCAATGTGTGTATCTTGTATTAGAGCAGTTACAATCTGGTGCTTTGTGTCCAATTCTCTCACACTGACCACTGGATGTTCTACATGCACCTCATGGTAAAGAGTCTCTGAGGATTTGAGAATCAGAGTTGTTGCTCTCCACTAAGATGCCGAGGCTGTAAGAAGATCAGAAACACCCTGAAACTGAGTTACAGTACAGTGTTAAGGGTCATGCAGAGGTTTTTCATGTCGTGCTGTGCATCAGGTGCAGAGGCTGCTTCAAAAAACAGACGCATGAGTGCTGCAGCATTGCTTTAGAGGTTGCAGAAGCTCCGCTAGTCAGTCCTCAGACCGTACGCCACACACTGCAACAAGTCGGTTTCCAGAAGAAGCCTCTCTTAAAGCTACTTACAAGAAAGCATGCAAACAGTTTTCTGAAAAACAAACCTGTCCAATATCATGAATTACTGGAACCATGTATAAGATTAACTTGTTTGGCTCAGACGCCCTGGTAAGGAAGACCAAGAAAATTGTCTTGCCCACAGTGAAGCATGGTGGTGGTAGCATCATGGTCTGGGGCTGCATGAATGCTGCTGGTACTGTGGAGCTGCAGTTCATTGAGGGAAACATGGATTCCAACATGTACTGTGACATTCTGAAGACGACGCCCTCAATTCAGAAACTGAGCTGAACAACAGTTTTTCAACATAACGACTCCAAACACACACCAAGATAAAAAAATGCCTTGCTGGAGGTGATTGAGTGGCCAAGGATGGCTCCAGTCCTGATCACTTTTGAGCATCTGTGGGGATCCTTAAGGTCAGAACACGATTTGGTAGTAAGTAGAGTAGGCCATATGTACAGTACTGTGAAATGATGTTATAAAAATCTTTAAGTAGTATTTGTTTATTTCATGCCATTTGTATCATCTCTACACCGTCGTACGCCGCAGCTTGTGGTCGTAAAGTCGACGACTACCTGTAATATATATATAATGTCTGTACGTGTTTGTGTATTTCTATTGTGTGTCTTATCATGTTTGTGTGTCTGTTTTTCTTTTTTTGTTTCAGAGACACACAGTGTCCTTTACTGTGTATTTGTGTGTTACTTTCTGTCTGTTTGTCTGCAGTCCTTTTTATTTATTATTTATTTTTAAATTTCTTTAAACTGTCAATGACTGTGTGTTTGTCTTTTGTAAAAGAGAGAGAAGGTCAGCTCCCCTCCCAGCATCACTGTTCCCTCTTTGACCCTATACACCAGTATCCTGTCACTCAAGCGCATATCAACAATGGGGCAGATTGCATGATGTTTGTTTGCTTAAGGACGGGACTCTCATGCATCGCATCTCTCTTAAAACTTTCCCTCCTGAACGCCGAGCTTTTAGCGTCTCGTCCGTTCTCCCTGAAATGGAACAAATGTGTCTAAATCCGCCTTGAAATGCACTTAGCAGAACATGTCAACATGTCAGACTGCACTCGGGCCACGCTGCAAGCTTTAATCCGCCACCATTGTGGGCTGACGTTGCACCTTTCTTACTCAGCATGTGTAGGTCTCTACTGCAAAGACCCTCTGAGCTGCGTGTGGCTTTTTTACACAATTACACACAGTTACAACCGATCTGCTTTGTGTAAACATCTGAGCTAAAGAGGACATTCATGTTTTTTCCTATGGTGCATCAGGTCCCCATTTTCAGTGTGTTTAACTCGGAAATAGGAATTTGTAATTGTGTCTCTGTAAACGTCTGGATCTGTGTCTCTTTTTTGTAAAGTTTGTATCAGATTGCATTGTGGGATGGAACACTGTGTTGTTTCTGTGAAGACGATGGCAGTCCATGTGCTGTTTGTTTATTCAGGGTTTCTCCGATTACAGGAGAGACATCAGGCTTCATTTTTTGGTATTTCGATTTAGCCATGTTTTGTTTGTTAGTGGACACCAGGTTTTACCAGACAAGTAAACATGGGATTGTGTGTTTAGGAGTGACTGAATGTGACATCAGACATTATTTATAGTGATCATTGTTTTAAAATGCTTTTTTCCTATCAAAGTTGCTACTGTGAGATTTTTTTTTTTTTAAAGCATTTTGTTCAAGGAGGTGTGGCCTTTGTGCCAATCAGGTCCCATAAAGGGAGCGGGACATTAGTTCCCATCAGTTACTTCGCTTCAGTCCTAGTGAAGGAGGTGTGGCCTCTCTAACTGTTGGTTTCTGTGTTGGAGGTGTGGCCTATGTTCCTGGTTAGTCTCAGTAAAGGAGGCGTGGCCTCTATCTGTTAGTCACAGTGAAGGAGGTGTGGCCTCTATCTGTTGGTCTCAATTAAGGAGGTGTGGCTTCTGTATCTGTTAGTCTCAGTGAAGGGGTGTGGCCCCTTTATCTGTTGGCCTCAGTGGAGGAGGTGTGGTTTCTGTACCCATTAGTTCCACTGAAGGAGGTGTGGCCTCTGTACCTGTTAGTTCCACTTAAGGAGGTGTGGTTTATGTAGCTGTTTGTCTCAGTGAGGAGGTGTGGCCTCTGTCTGTGTGTTTTTGCTTTTTTATCTCTTTCATTTTAAGCTTTAGAAAACAGGGGTTAAGATTTGAGGCTTTAATCCTGGATCAGCTTCCAGTGTCCCCTACATGTGAAAGCTTTCTTCAGTTTGCTTGTCTGGGAAACCATTGCCCGAACCCAACATCTCCACTTCAACTTCAACAGGATGTTGCAGGAAATACACTCAAATTTGCAAGACAAAACTTTCAAAAAAATTTTTTAAACATTGCATATACTACTTGGGGGGAGTGGTAGCTCCAGTGGTTAAGGCACTGGATTACTGATCGGAAGGTCTGGGGTTCAAGCCCCGGTATCGCCAAGCTGCCACTCTTTGGCTCTTGAGCAAGGCCCTTAACCCTCTGTGCTCCAGGGGCCCCGTATCATGGTCGACCCTGCTCTCTGAACCTAGTTTCCAAGCAAAACTGGGATATGGGAAGAGCAAATTTTACTGTGTTGTAATGTATATGTGACAAATAAAAGCTTTTCTATTCTATTCTATAAAAACAGCAGTACGTAGAAGTATCATTTTTAGAACCTTCTAACCCTAATACATAACCAATTACAGTCACAAACGTTTCTGTTGGGTAGCAACTGCTGACTGTTGGGTAGCAACATGACGACTTATGAAAACACTACAGCCGTGTTCTTCACTCCGAGTTCGGTAGTGCTACATTTTTTTCCCATATTTTGTTTTTCTGATATAGTTCCTAAGTTTTTGCGCCATCAAACGGTAAAAACGATAAAGAGTTCCACTCCGTCAGCGATGCCAGACTGGGAGTGAAGCTATGATGAGCGGTGGTTTGAATAAAGAGCTTCTTTTTCAGCATCAAAGGTCTGTGAAGGCAGATGGGAGGCAATGCAGATAAGCACGTGTGTGTTAGTGATGTGTGTGTAATATTGCTGCTTGAGACCTTGACTGTAAATGTCCTCAATTAATCACTGCTCTTCTACTGATTCTCCAGCTTCATGAACCGCGAGTCGATCCACACTTTTTCTGAAACATCTCTCTCACACAAACAATCTATCAGCACAAGGCCAAAGAGGCTCCCAAAGACAACACACTGAAGAGATAGCGAGCATCGTGGTGTTGGTAATACCTGGCGTGCTTTGGGTACCAGTCTTACTCCTAGAGGGAAAAAAAATAGCACTTTAGTCCTAAGATATATTTTCTGTCTAAAGAAAGCATCTATAGTTTTGGATCAGAACTAATTTGTCCTAAAAAAAAACTTCTAGCAAATCTGTTCACTCATCAGCCATCCTGGAAATGCTCTCATGGGGGGGTTTATTTAGCCATATAAGTACAAGAACATAAACCAGAAACAGATTGACTAGAGAAGTGGTAAAGATGTTTGACTTCTGATTGGAAATTTCCAGTCCCAAAACCACCAAGCTGCCACAGCGAATGTAAGTCACTTTGAAATCAATGTTAAAACAAGACAAAAATGTGAATAATGTGCCGTCTTTAGCACCACACAAACAAACTCAGCAATTTCTCCCTGTGGTAGAATCTAACAGGGGCATTTTACACTAACATTTTACCACCTTGACGACTATTTCAGAGGTTTATCCTTCTGAAAAGGATTTTGGGGTGTGGCTACAAGAGAATTACTGAGATCAGGCACTGATGTTGGTGTTCCAGTTCATCTCAAAGGTGGCCAGCGGCTATTTCAAGGTCGAGGCAAATTCAACCTTCACAAACCGTGTCTTTTTCAGATCAGAACTGAAATTCTCAAAACTACTTGTTCGACCTTCACATCATATCGTTACCCCAAGGCAATTCTTTTTGCTTTACACAAATTGTGGATTCTTTGGTACATTGAATTGTGTACAAGTGTCTGCTGTTTCCTTATCAATAATTACACGTTTGTCTTATTGATCAAAATATATTTTACTGGTTTCCCCTGAATAGGTTTAACCCCCAAAACATCTCGGCATGAGTTTGTCATTGAACGTAAAATGGTTAAACCAGTTGTCAAAATCTGTAAAGTTTATATTTCTGTAAACATTTTTTTTTTGTAAATGTGTTAAATTGATGAATTGTGCAAATTAATTTTCATTGTCACTAATGAAGGCAAGTGAACGACTTCAGATCAACCAATGATAAACCAGTTCTCTAAAACAGGTCAAAGGTGAATCTCGTGAACCTTCAATTGACGGGTGACGGAGCGAAACAGAATTACAATTTCTAAAAATAGATGAACAACCAGGAAATGAAGAACATCAGTAAAACAATCCATATCCCACATACAGTAATGCATTTGTGCTGTTGAAATTCATAGATGCCAAACAGAAGAAATTCAGCCTCGTGCAGTTTTAATCATTATGATCCAAACCGGGGGCGCCGTCACACTGACAACACGACTAAACATTGTGATGATTTTGTTTGTAAACAATGGCAAAAAGACTCGTTATTCTGATGGCAATGAGATGTTCATTGACACAAATACTTACTTTTGAGAGATGAACTGAGAAAAGTACAGGCTTTTGCAAGAAATCAGTTGTGTGGTGCTGTTTGTACACATTGTTTTGAGAAATGCACTGGTTTACAAATATTAAGAATGATTCGAGAAACGCTCCAAAGCGACTGAGAAAAACTGTAATGGAGCTGGTTTTGAGCACAGGACACTGTCATGCTGGAACAGGTTCGGGTCTACTAGTTGTAGTGAAGAGAATCTGTACTGCTCCAGTTATGAGACTGTTTTAAGTACTTTATTTAACTATGTTTTTTTGCACACGATCACCTTCAAACTATTCCCCTTGCACAGCAATACAGCGCTCCCAGTGTTCCTGGAATCTGGAATCTGTCCTGGAAGTCCTGGAAGATTCGCGACGGATTTCCTCAACCGTGTCGAACGAAGCGCCGACCTTTGAGCTGGATCTCCGTCTTTTGGAATAGGTCAAGTCCATAGGAGACAAATCTGGCGGTAGTGAGATCATGTGGATTGCTATCCGGCGATCGTCATGCACAAGTTGCCTAATGGTTTTGACGTTGTTGTCGAAGGTCTTCCTGATCTCTTGTCGTCTTCCAGCAATGTTCTGAGAAACGTGTGCCACTCAAAACACCTGAAACAACTGGTTGCAGCATCACTGTATGTCTAATATATGTCATTTCAAACGTCTCTGTGGCAAATTAGCGCAGTTTCATGCGAATTTCACGTGTGCTCCGTTTAACTTGCTGTCCATGATGAAATCGCAGACGTGGTAATGCATGTGGTAGGAATGGCACCAATTAGCACCATTCCTCTCGAAACCTTTTGATACCATCTTGTATAAACATGAACAAAATGTCTACTCTTTGATACTTAAGTGTCAAATTCATGTCCAATTTTACTATCCGATATGCAGTTCTGAGAGATCACGTAACCCTAGGATCTTTAATCACAATATCATCCATTAAAAAAAAGCTCTAACAGAAACACCCGCGGTTATTAGAAACTCTGCGAATTTTGCGTGAGATCTGGCAGGATGTTGGAGTTCCTGGATTTCCTCTTGCTTTGATGCAGACATTTCCCTCCAACACTCTTGATGACAGCACAGCTCTAATGTGGCTGAGGACAGATGTTTATCCATGAAATCGCAATCACAGGGAATCGGCCATGCTTCCTTAGCACTTCTGTGCGCTGATCTATGGCACAGACTGGTGGAAATCTCTCAAGTCTTGCTAACACGTCCCCCCCCACCCACCCGAGTAATTTCACTGCAGCACATTTTCAGAGGTTGAAGCAGACCACAGTAACGGACCTGTAACCTGAGCTAATGTTCTCCCACCGTGTATATGTGAGAGAGAAATGGCATTAGACAGTGTATCTAGGGATTTCTTTCCTCCACTTTCATCTAGACAAACAATGTACCGGCCCCCTCCTTGGACCCAGGGAGAGCGTAAACGGAGACGGCACCAATAATTCATGGTGATGCGGCCCATGGCATCTGACCAGCCTGAGTTTTCACGCCCCCCTCAATGGGGTCACGCTCTTGCCTTGTCCATTTGCTTTAATTGGCCCAGGCTGAAGTTAATATCCCATCACACTTCTAAAAGGCCAGATGACCTCATCATGGTATAGCTGATGACAAGAGTATTCCAAATGTTGGCTAACAAGCAACAGACAAGAACACGCATGGTTTGAGACGAAGGTCATAGATTGAAACCAACTCAAAAAGCAAACCCTTGTTTTCTAAAAATTGCTATTATTAATACATTATTCTGTAGCCTAAAAAATAATTTAATAAATACTATTATTTACATAGCACAAGACCAAGACTGGACAAGATCTGTCTTCTCATCATGGACATTTCAAATATGGATGTAAATGTCACATTTTATTTCAGAAAAGTTGCTAATCTGTGATAATTGCATTTAGTGGCTAGCTAAATTAAGAATGGTCTGCTGACATGTTGCTAGCCAAGCATGATCTTTAGCTAATCCTCAATTTTATTACACAATCTTTTAAATCTTAACTATAATTGTAAAACAACTCGCTAAGAGAATTGGATACTAGTTGTGTAAAATGTTTGGGACATTTTAACATTTTCCTAAACTTTAATTATAGCATTTCAGACACTAAACTGTAAGTTTCTAATGCTCCAGCAACACTATAATTTCCCTTCAGTGTGTTTTTAGTCAGGCTTAATATTACAAAATTTCTTTTTCTTTTTTTTTTTATCTTTCAAAATAATCCTGCATCTTATTTTTACAGATTTTCTGCTATTAGTTTTATGTACTGATTTTTTTGTTGTTGTTGCTGTAGTTTAGAGATGGAGAAAACCCAGTACTGTATTATTGATCAATATGCTATTGATCAATGATGTATTGTCTTAAAACTCGGTCTCACTCAGCACCTGTGAACATTTATAGTGTTCTCTCTCATTTTCAGAGCTCTGGAGAGCTGGTGTAGCCATCAGCCAAGCTAATCCAGGGCCTCCAAAGCGGTTTAAAACACTCTGGTTTCATCTAATCTTTTTTCCGCTTAGACCCGAGCCTGAAACCTCGACCATGATAGGAATGGACAAATACAAGGTTTCTCTCTTGCTGCAGCTATGAAAGGCGACTGTGTGTTCAGGGGATTAAGAGCTTTTTTTTTTTTTTTACCCCCTCCCACCTCTTTCTCATTTTGACCAAAAAGGATAAAGATTGAAAAAAAGACATTGTCTGTTTAGGATACTCAGTGTTTCGACATTGCAAGGGGCTCAGCAGTTTCATGTCTCCTCTTTTGTTACTTTCTGAAAGGGATGAACTCGGGACAAAGCTCTTGGGTCACTGAATGTCATTAAAACAGTCACTAGAATTGTGTTAGTATTAATAATAATTATTGTTATTATTAATATTAATTGTTATAAGTCCAAAAAATGGTTCGACTTGATTTAGTTCGATTGCGATTTTTATAAATGTATAAATGTAGGTTTTTATAAAAAATATTTACATTTAAGCAAACATAGCAGCATATGCTCCACCCTCCAGTCATAAAATGGTGCTCATCCATGCACCCACTGACACACACACACACTATATATATATATATATATATATA